>JAFIRS010002375.1:0-222190 GCA_018342105.1 Gonioctena quinquepunctata
AAGATTATCACTACGGGTGAAAGCTCTACCACAATCACATGAATACATTTCAACAACTTGTTTTCAATAGCTCACTGGAGGAGACACTGATTCGAAATACTCTTCTCCTGGAATATTTCAATGAAATATCCCCACCCTACAAGACGTCCGATGCGATGCGCAGTCTGTATGGATTTGAGGGGATTCTCTTGACATTCAGCGCACTCATCAATACTCGCAGTTCACTCTCAGCTCTCTCACAGGACAAACGTCCTCCTCGCTTGGAGAGTGCAAGGATTCATGAAGGTCATGACTACACAGAATATGTATGCCTACACCACAGCTTCAGTCAAGGTGAAACAAACATCGAGATCAAATCTTGAGGTTGCCGAAACAATCCCAACATTAAAACTCGAGGTCAAATCTCAAAGTCTATACTTAATGTTATGAATCTCAAGGTCAAAACTGTAGTCGAATCTCAAAGTCGACCAAACCCAATGTCAAAACTCAATGACAAATCTCAAAGTAAAATCTCAAGGTCAAACACACACCACATTGCACACCTGCAACCATTCAAGGTCACACGTGACGTCATAGTGGTGGGGGGAGAGCCAGAACCGGCTTAAATCTCCTACTGTTCAAAGTATCCATCTTGAGCGAAGATACAGGCATTCAGTCTTCTAGTCATTGATTCTCGTATCCTCTCAAAATTTATTGGTGTGTTTCTCATTGTTTCACAGGCGTCTACTAGTCGGTTTCTCAGATCTTCCTAGTTCGCTACTGGATTTTTATAAACTTGTGACTTCAAATGTCTCAAAAAATAAAAATCCAACAGATTCAGATCTGGGGACCTTGGTGCCCACGCCTGGTTTTTGTTCTTCTGCACCCCTACTGATCCATCGATTTGGATAGACAGTGCTAAGGAATTCCCTGGCTACAACGCTAGAATGGGCCTGAGCCTCATCATACATAAACCACATGCGGATACAAATTTCTAAAGGTACATTCTGAAGTAGTCCCAGCAATTCATTTTCTAAAAAGTCTCTGTAAGTTGCGCTATTCAGTCGGAACGGAAGAAAGAAAAGACCTATCAAGTAATTATCAATTATTGCCGCCCATACATTTACAGTTATCCGATACTGATAATGTTTTTCACTAACTGCGTGCGGATTTTCCAGAGCCCAAACATGGTTGTTATGAAAGCTTGCCTCGTCCATGGATAGTACATATCTTAAAAATATTGTGGATTTCCAGCCAATTTTCTCAAAAACCACTGACACATAGTAATGCATGGGGAAAAGTCTCGTGGCAAGCGAGCTTGTACCCTTTGAATATGGTATGGATACAATTGTTTGATCGTGGATAATTCTCCAAACTGTGGACTATGTAGAATTGAAAGCTTCAGAGATTATTCTTGTACTTGTTTCTGGATTCTCCTCGAGAGCGTTCAAAACAGCTTCTTCCAGTTCTGGAATTCGGACTGCTCGTGGTCTTCCAATAATATTAGTTGTCCTCTTTGAACTACCTGTTTTCGCCAAACGACGGTGAAGACTGGTAAATGTTGGAGCTGAAGGCAGTACTCGATTAGCAAATCGCTCCTGGTAAATACGTCTTGCTTCGCGCGCATTGCCATCCGCAAAGCCATAAACAAAATGTATATCGGCTAAATGAGCATCATTGTTTAAACAATCCATTTTTTCAAAATTAGTGTTTTAAAACTTACAGAAACTTCAACAAAACGTCACCTGTCACCTGTCACATAATATGTTATTACCAAAACTACTTACTCAAACGTCAAATTCATTTCCCAAGCATTCTTGTTTTTCTCGATTCGGTTGAGATCAGTATGTCGAAAGTTATTTGAAAAAAAAAAGAAAATAAAAATGAAACTTCAACACCCTGTATCTTGGAAACGAAGCGTTTGCGAACATATATTAATTTGAACAATTCATATTAGAATAACTTGGGAAATCAACTCCTAAAGTTTGTCAAAGTACTTTTGAATCACCTCGTATACCTACATTAACATTGTTTCATTATTAAGAAGTACATCGTAATATGTCACTGAGAAATGAATCTAATCTAATCTCATTTGTAATATTTTTCATCATTCCAGCTGTGAAGTACTACCATTGATGAAATTTTTAACGCCTCATTGTATATCTCCATTCTCCGAAGGCCCGGAGTATGAGGATTTCAGTGAAGGATGGGGCAACGTTACTTTATCCGACAACTTTGCCAGAATGGATTCGGTATGGAAATACCAGAGATTCCAAGTAACTGGTACCTACGGTTATTTGGGTAAGCAATATGAAACACTACTGAGAAATACATTGTTACTGATACGTAAGCTCCCTCAGCTCCCAGCTCCCTGAGGATCTGGAATGGTCCCTAACTTCACGAGCTGCGTAACCCAAATTCCTTGATCAGTTGTTAGAGGGACGTTTTATAAGCAATTTTTTTCATGTGGAGTGATAATGAACCGATACGAATTCAGTTCGTTATAACACGGGAACTTGTTACAATGAACAATTGAAATTTTCTTGTCCATGTCACTTCAAAATAGAATATAAAGTGGTTCAATTGGAAATATTATCTTGATTTTCACTGTGAGAAAAACAGGTGATAGATCAGCTACAGGTTTGAATGAAACCCCTGCTTTCACCTGAATATTTACAAATCAGAGTCAAATCTGCGTATAACTTTCGAATAATTGAAATACATAACACTTCAGCCGTAGCTTCCTCGGGTGATGCTCACTCAGGAGTAGTGGTTAGCTTATGAAGTTAGCATCCTTGATATTCGTGAAATTCACTCAAGAGGCCAATTTACGATAACTGGAATTGTATTTCGATAACAATTCTATTTCGAAGCGTATAATTGCACAAACTCACTTAAATCCATCGGTCACTGGAATTATAATTTTCAAAATTCTAAATTGCTCTTTTTGAGTATTCATAGGAGCTGTTTAGCAGCATATAAGTACGGCCGTATTGGTGCAAGCGGAAATCGGAAATGTATATAGAGAATACAAGATTGTCGACCTGCTCCAATTGAATACCCTCCCGAACTCGTGTTATCAACTCTCTCTGTGAATGTGCGTTCCGTGGGGCACAAATTCAATATTTCAACTAGCCAAAGTGGCATGTCTGCCCCCATCATTTTGGCGACTAATCTTTCTGACTAGAATTTGTTGAATGCTATTTCCAAATCCAACCGGACCATAACCGTGCTATACTTCTCATGGAAGGCTTTTTCAACCCGTGAACAACTCAGGCAACTTGAAAGGTGGTTGAATGAACCACCTGAACACGAATTTCCAGGGCGTTCAGAATCACTGACCCGTTCCCAGAGAATTATATCCGCCACCTTGGCGACAGTGCTTGGTACGGAGATATGCCTGTAGCTTTCGAGTGATGCTTTTTTTGCTAGATTCGTGAATGGGTATTATTTCTGCATTTTTCAAACAGTCCAGATAGTGGTGCCATCTAATAATTGCATTTCAAATGAACATTAATTGTACCAGCGATTTCCTTGGTAGGTTCATGAGGACACCCAGCCCATCGAGCTCCAGCCCTCTCTCTAGGGAAGCCTCTTGGTTCTTTCTGCTATTTCTTTATATTTGGTTGAGACTTTTGCCAACGTTTTCGGGTCTGAAATCACGGTTGGACTTCCTCTTATATTTTCGGTAATATTTGTCAGTCCTAATTGGTTTTCAGTTTGATCTCATTCTGTTCAATAAACACCGCTAGAATATTGCACAAATAAACTTGACTTCTGCTTGGAGTCCACCTCCGAACGTCCGGCCCATTCTCTATGGCTGGTATTGGTCCAAGCTTTTTTCGTATCTTTTGGATATATTCTTTAGGGACTGCTCCCACACGTCGACGTTGATCAGTTTATGATTTCATCTATCGTTGAAATGTGTGTTTATTGAATTTGCAATTTCCGTACCCAATCTGAGAAAATGTTCTTTGTGAGCTGGGTTTTCGGTGAATTGCCATTTCTCATTTTATAATTCCATAGGGATTCCAGATGGGATCATATGCCTTATCGCCACTAACGATAATCCTCTTGGTAGTCTTGTCTCTAGCCACCTGTAACATTTTAATGATTTCTTCTGTTTCAGACTCTATTTCGTGATTTCCAATTTGAGATTTGATCGAAGTTCTTTCGTTTATTATTTCTCTATATCCATTTCCATTATTTTCATACTACTTTGAATAACGATGAATACAAGGGTGGTCTGAAAAGTTTCCGACCTGTACATGGAGATGGCAGCACTCGTCAACAATAGCTAGGGAATATGCGCATCTTTCGAAAAGTACTCACCAAAGTTGTAGCCATTTCAGACGCACAATTTTTGTTTGAAAATCGTTGGAGTGAGTCGATGTGCGTGTTTTTGTGGAGATGAAAAAGATTCCAGTATAGAGCTGTCACTAAATGTTGGTTTTTGAAAAGCAATGCGCCTACGCAAATCAAAGACGAGTTGGACGCTGTATACAGAGACTGTGGTCTGATGTAAGTTCCTCTAATACTTCCAAATCCCAGATGTTGCTAATATTTTTTCACCATCGCCGTCGGTGGCAATCCACTGAAAGGGTAATATGTCGGAGTATTACTTCTTTCAATTATGACGTTGTTATTTGAGGAGTATTTCAACAGCGTTGAGCCATTGGGCATGTTTGATCAGGTTCACCGTTCCACTCACGATGCCTAGCACTGGAAATATCCCGGACTGAATTTGGTTTTGTGGCGGATTATATACAGTGCGATTCAGGTATGGAATAAATTCATTTCTAGTGTTATTATATATTTGTTTAAAAAAACCTGAAACATGTCGATTTCTATTGACAATTTGACAATTTACAGTATGAATATATTACCCCATTTCGCACCCACTCTGGATTATGAGCACCCCCTCAAAAAATTTGAATAAGAAAGGGGGTCGTGTGGCAACTTGTTCGAAGGGGATTTTTATTGCCTGTTCAGCAATTCTAAGTTTTTTGAATTTGGTGCAATCATAACTTAGAAAAAATATTTTGAAAATGTTAAATATTGATACTTCATGTAAAATGGAGGAAATGATGTCACATAATGTTCGGGAAGTATTTTCCAATTTATTTCACAACTGAATTAGATGTTCAAAATGACCACCATTAATTTCTTCCGTTATCCTGACTTTCAAATCTACAAGTTCTTCTTTGAATTTTTTGTGATGGATTTTTCAATTTTTTCTGTAAGGTGATTGAACGCATTGGCTTCTGCATAGCGGGGGGATTTTCTACATTCCATCTGTTTGAATCGTTTGATGTGGATGTTGATACCGGTTCGCGTTGAATACTGATGTATTTCATTAGTTTTTGTGAAGGAAGCTAAGTTTTGGCGAACATAAGTTAATATTCCATACGAATAGATTCCGGTCGAAAAAAGGATTTTATATTCGTGGAAGAAGTTTTTGCAGGATTCGTTTTAGGGCATATTGAAAATCAGCCCCGAAAATCTCTTCTGGATTTTAAATATACTCGTAATATTTGTGTTTATTATTGCGCAAACGAATGAGTTATACAAGTTAAGGAAATTATTTTGATTAAAATTGTTTTTTAGTGTCATGAAAGCGAAGTATATTTCATTCAGTTTGGTTCACAAGGAGTGTGTGATTCCTTTAAAATCTAGTAAACTATCCAGTTGTGTTACATAAAATTTTGTATGGGATGAAAATGTCAGTGTAGTTGAATTAATATTGAGTTTGATATTATTCATTTCTTTATATTTGTTGATGAACTCTACAGACACAGCTTTTGTCAAATTGTGCATCAGGTGGTTGTTATGGCACCAGTCCATGAAATTCTTCAATACATGTGATAATTTGTGTTCTGAACCCTTCATGTAATCTGATGCTACAATTATACTAGTATCATCTGCGTATATTAATGCTCTTTCATGCTCAATGAAACATGGAAGATCATCCCTATACAGAAGGCAAAGAAGGGGTTTCAGAACTACTCCTTGCGGAGTGCCAAGTTCTGGTGGTTTCTCATCTGAGTATGTATCTTTTATTTTATCCCAAATTTTCCTATCGGTCATGTATGACTGGATTCATCGGTTTATAGGACCACGTATTCCAATTTTTCTTAATTTTTTACACAGGATTTATGGTTTCGAATGCTCTGGAGGGATTAAGAAATATACCACAAATGATTTTCCTTCATCGATGTTCTCATGTATATATTAGACCATTTTCGCAAAGGCACTTTCAATTGGGAAGTTTTTTTGAAAACCATGTTGGCATGAAGTAATTGATTTGTTTTTATTAGGGAAGTCAACTATTTCATCATAAACAGCTTTTTCTATTAGTTTAGAGAAGGGTACATAGATCTCTTTATAATTATCCATTATATTTTTTTCTCCCCTTTTGTGTACTTGAATAACTTGTGATCATTTCAAATCGGTTGGGAATAGATTTCCACAAATAGATATCAGCTAGATAATTTGAAATTATGAAACGACTCTCGGTCAATATCTCTATTGGATCTTCGTCGATTCCATATTGAATTATTTATTTTTAAAATTGAAAAAAATATTTTCGATTTTGAAATGATCTATAGGCAAAAAATACATGGAGTGAACTGTTATTTATTTTGTATTATTGTATCCCTAATATGAATAATTGTATTATTTCTTGGGATGAATAAAGTTGTGAGATATATAGAAGTAGTAAACCTATGAGTAGGTAGGCTCATATCCTCGATCTCTTCTTTGAGGGATACTGGGAAATAATTGGCAAAGAGGTTGAAAACGTCCATGTTGTTTGATATAACTCCTTTTACGAACTGAAGTGTTTCAGTTCATCTATTTCAGATAACAGCTCATCTGGTAATGTTATTCTTTGTTTTACGTATTTATAAGTTGAACATTTGATTTCCTAAAACAAATTTCTAAACACCATTTGGAATGATCGACGAATGTTCCAAACATTTTATCAATATTTGAAGGGTCCACTGCAATAATGATGAATGCCCAAATTTATTTTCATTCTAAGTAAGTACGTCATCAGGACCCTTGATATAGGCAGCTAATAATCCTGTTTACAAACTCAGCACTATCGCTTATACAGTCCCGCTATGAATACGTTTTTAATAATTAGATACACGGCTAGAACGCTCAGCGTCACAGATGTTTACGGCAATAATAATGAATTTCCATCGCCATTTTTTACATTGAATCCCAATTGTCTTAAAACAAAAGAAAATGGACATTCATCATTATTGCAGTTTCTTCAGGTATGAATTTACTGAATTTCTTCTCGATTTCCTTCTTTTTTGGAAACAGTGGTAATTTTCAATCTGAAAGTATGTTCTGAATGATCGTTGAACCCTGGGTTAACAACATTATTTGAATAATCATTAATATTTCTGATAAGTTAATCTATGCCACTCTCTGTGATTTTGCCACCGTATTTATACGAGACGTTCAAGTGAGAACAACGTTCAGTACATAGCTCCGTATAATCTGCCTAAAGTATTGGTAAAATTCGAAGAAAAAATTCGTACTATGGAATAGTGAATACATAATAGTCATGAAGTGCCTTAATCAGTATGGAATAATATTTTTAGACTAGGCTAACGCCGCAAAGCGCATCCAAATATTTTAAATCAAAGCAGTGTGTAAGTTAAATTCGACCAACAACAAAGACAAAAAACAACTACATATAAATATCTTATCAGTATATATTGTTTTTGTTCTCTCGAAGCTGATAGGATATATATTTGAATAAACCAGTGGCGTATCCGAAACGAGAAGTTGCGAAAGATCTCAGAGAAAGGATGATGTCTGATGAAATACTTAACGAAATAAGGAAAATAACCTCTCAAAATAAAGAAATAAAAACACAAAACGAGGAGATAAAGCGTCAAAATGAAGAAATAAAAAATTAATTGCTTGCCATCAAACTTCAACATGGAACTGAAATAGAAGATCTCAAAAAAGAAGTATCTTTACTCAGAGAAGAAAATGAATACTTGAGAGAAAAAAATACAGAAATTGAAAGAATCGTGAAGAAATATAATATTTTTGTACATGGAACAATAGAAGATAAAGATGAAAATGTTACCAACAAATTCGTAGACGTCTGTAAAAAACATCTGCAAATAGACATTAATAAAAATGATCTGAGAAATATACACCGAATCGGAAAACCAGAACCAGGAGAAAGCAGACTAATCATCATTGAATTTCTTTGTATGAGTAAAAAAAATTAAGTTATGATAAATGTGCATAAATTGAAATTCACAGCTATATACATCAGACACGACTTATGTGAAGAGGACTAACGAAATAATAAACTACTTTGGGATTACAAAAAACTTGCTAGAAGCCACAACATTGAAAGCAAAATCAAAAGAGGTGAACTAATTGCAAACGGTATTGAATACACCCCTGAAGAGATTAAATCCGACCCACTACTAGTAGCTACTATTGAAAAGGAAAGTGACCCCCAAAGAACATTGTAGGGAAAGAATAACGAGACAGAGAAAAAAACCAACTGCACATTCTCAAGTTAAAAAGCGAATGAACTCTGGAAAGTGAAACAAAAAACTATTTAGTTGATGAGTACTAGTGTATAAGTTAGAGTAAGTTCTGTGCACGCGAAAAATTGCTTTTGAACTAGGTGAGTAACCCATAACCCTCTCAATAATCATAGATCCATATATACGGGATTTCACTATAGATAAACTGGAAACATTTGAAATCATTTAAATTACACAATAATCCATAATAAACGGTCAATAATTGAAAATTTAAAGTAATTTTAGATATTCATAATGTTATCCTAAATGCACTTAGTACTTGTACATTTGTATATTTTAGTATTCTAAAATTTTCTAAAATTTTAAACTCCTTAATATTTATATTTTATATTTCGATATTTATTATTTTACATTTTACATGTTTACACTTTTGAATTTAAAAAAATAAAAATACATTTGAGAGTCTTTTACATTATTAACAAAGTTCAGAACCAATTATATTATATATATGCAGTATCTATAATTCGTAATTATATTATCTGCGATTATTTAATGTGTACAAGCGTACATGTAATATGAACGTGTGTGTATTCGTGTATAGTATATTAAAGTATGAGTGGATAAAAAGGGCTTTAAAACACGCGCGATTTTTCGAGCATGACGGCGCAGCCGGAGTGCTCGAAATAGAGCAAGTGTTTTTAAGACCAGTTATCCACGAATACTTTACGTTATTTTTTTTTATTGGTGCACTTTGAAATCATATATACTGGTATTATTACTACAAAAAATAGAACTAAGAACTAATAATGCAAGAAGGTTGAATTCGTGATATGACATCAGTATACCTTTCGTTGTCATGGAAATGAGAAAAACATTCATTTGCAATTTGTTACCAAAGATCAATATTTGTTGTCACCAGAGCTCAAAAATGAATGATTCTAATATCGATTTTTTGAATAGTGAGGCAGAATCGCGGTAAATACCGCGGGAATCCAGTGATATATATAAAAAAGAAAATGAAAAGTCCATCAAATGGATGGAGGAGCACATATAAATGAACGAATTGTGAGTAATATATTATTTGACGTTACAAGGTACTCCTGTCAGATCAATAATAAAAAATTTGTCATTTAGACTTCACGTTTCTCGATTTGTTGATGTTGTCATGGTTACCTTTAAAAAACGCGCGTTTTTTAAAGTTCGATTTAAACACGCTGAGGCGTGCTTTAAATGGGTAAAAAGGGGCACCAATAAAAAAAAAAATTGTATGGTAATCTGTATTAATAATAATACTTAGCTTGCTCTCACAATAATTGTATACTTGATTTTTATTTTTAGTAAATTTAGTATTTTCGAATAATTTGTTTGTATATACTCATGGTATATACGCCCACACACAAGCAGTACCTACTGCTTCCGTGGTATATTGTTGTTTATACACAATAATGATGCATTTGTTAAATTATACTCTGTAATATTTTTTTCTTGTGTGAATAAATTATTATTATTATTATTATTTTCATTATTTTACTATTCTAGCAGGTTCTTTGCTGATTGATTGAAGTTCATATGAGCTGATAAAATGATATGATTGTTTTTACTGAAAAGATGAAGATGTTCAGTTATTGGAAAGACGCGTGACTTCAGGAAGGAATAATCATTGAACGTTTTTGTTATGAATGGTGTGTTCTCATGCCCTTCGCAACACATATTATTTTCAGAAATACCCTGTATTCGTACATCCTGAAATATTACAAACGTATCAGAAAAATCAACAACAAAAATGACATTCAACCAACTTGCCTACGATGGCTTCTACGCACTCAAAAGATTTTCGTGAATAATTATGAATGATTGGGATTATACGAATAACAATAACTTTCTTTCTTTTTCAGGTGAACTTGCAACATACCCTGGTGGGGGATACGTAGCAACCATGGGTCGAACATGGAGAAACTCGCTTATCAACATCAATTACCTTTTCCAGAACGATTGGATTGACAGATACACTCGTGGCCTATTCATTGAATTCCTTATGTACAGTCCAAACGGAAACCTCTTCCACACAGTCAGAGTGGCGTTCGAACTGGCTACTACTGGACTCGTCCTCACAGTGTTCAATGTAAGAAAATTATTGATTTTCGAAAAGCAACTGAATTGGTACAGTTTGAGTTCGACTAGAAGCCAGATCTTGGTTTTCTCTGAAAAACTGCATGTAGTGCATTTCTATCAATGAAAAGGATTCGAGAAATATCTATCCATGAGAAAGGGAGTGAGTTTGGCTTCGAAGATAGTAACTTTTCTTAAATTCAATTGTAAATAATGATGGTTATGTACTATGGAAACCTGTTTCCTTCATATATCAGATTAGGAAAAAACGTTGAAAAACTGGGACTGTCTCAAAGTTCCTAAAAAATTCAGTTCATGCTGCGGATGCCAGGGTGCAGAAGATTATCCAATAATTTTCAATTCTATTTTTCGCTTGATCGATTTTCAAAACTCGACTCTCTCGAAAATGAGAAAAGGTTATAAACTCATCCTCCAAACATTTGCGAATTTCAATATCCTATGTTATTTTTTCCAATCAAAACAAAGCCACAAATATCAATTCCTTGGTGAACTATATTATATAGGAGTTTTTATTGTAATTGTAGTATTGTCGTGATTCTTTCTCTGATGGAAATTGGAGGAGAGAATGATTTTGTCTCCATTGCTATATTATTCAGTGAATCCATTTATATTATTTTTTAACCACTATGAGTAACAATAAAAAGAAAGTGGGTAATAATAGCATCGGTAAAAAGTTTATTTTGGAAGATCTTGATTCAGCTGTTTCGAACGCTTATATATTAATAACGTTGATTGGTGGTCAATAATATACACAATAATTATGATATACAGAGTATTGCGAAATAAGTGCGAAAGTTTTTGTAGGTGATTCCTTGTCAAAAATTTAGGGGGCTCTCAGGCCTTTCCCTGGAAAGTTACACGCTTCCAAAAAAAGAAAAGGAAATATAGTTTTATTCCAGTGTTCACCAGAACTGTTCAAAAAACCAAAATTTCCTGATTTAAAAAAAATTATTGAAAAGGACGATTCATTGCAAAACTTTCTATAGCTCACACTAACGATATTCATTTATTTTCATATCTGAGATTACAAAACTTGTATATATAATTGGAAATAGGACATATAAGTTCAAACAACTATTAAAAAAACTCTTTAAAGACAAGCTTTCATGCAAGCCATGTGCTAGAACGTATGAAATGAGTTTTAGTCATCGCTGACAATGATTTAATTATTTTTTGATGAATTATTTGGTTTCAAAAAGCTTGTCGTGCGTAGTGTTCATAAAAGTGGGTACCAGTTAATTAAATTGAGTTGTGATCGTTTGGTAAGTGAGAAGTTGTAGAAGTTTATGATTTTTAAAAGCTTTTTGAAACCAAATAATCTAACAAAAAATAATAAACTCATTGTCAGCGATGACTTTGACTCATTTCATAAGTTTAAGTACACGGCTTGAATGAAAGCTTGTCTTTAAAAAGTTTTTTATTTCATATTTTTCATTTAGTTCGCCTTAATCCGTTCATTTCTAATAGAGCATCGTTATTACAAGGTCTCTTCCCTGTAAAATTTGAGCTGAAAGAAATCATGATTTTCGACCCAGAAACTCCCACATACGAATTTTGATACTCGCCCACCAACCTGAAGCCGCCATCTTGAATTAATAGATTTTGTCACCAAACCAGAAAACCCCCACATACCAATTTTGGATAAAATATGACCATAATCAGAAAACTAGTCCTCCATCTTGACATTTTGAATTCATTGATTTTCACAGAAAATTTAAAATGTCCGACTGCGAAAAGCGCCGCATACCAATTTTGAATCGAATCGGACCGTAATCACAGAACTTGTCCTCCATCTTGGGGCCGCCATCTTGAATTCATAAATTCCGACAGAAAATTCATAATTTCCGACCACAAAAATCCCCGCATACCAATTTTGAATAGAATCGGATCATAATCACCAAACTCGTTCGCCATCTTTGAGCCGCCATTCGGAATTTATAAATTTTTACAAAAATTTCATGATATCAGACCACGAAAACCCCCCAAACCAATTTTTAATCAAATCGGACCATAATTACAAATCTCGTCCGCCATTTTGGAGCCACCATTCCGTTTTTTTTCTCTAACAAAAATTCTATAATGCATTGTCATCGGAATTATGAACACTTGCCAAATTTCAAATCATTCGGACTAATAGAAGTCGGTCAAAATTCATTTGCAAGATTTGACCCGAACAAAAAGTGAAAGAATTAAAAAATAGAATAATATGTGTAATCAGATGTTTACAACTGCTATGAGATTGAACAAAGTTTCAGAGTGATTTTATATAGTATTGAAGTTATTATCATAATAACAAATATTCAGACATTATTAATATTGTTATAGAATTGAATTTTCAAAAAAATATGTAATAAAATAATTGAAACTAATGAACATAGGATAATAAAAAAAAATAAAGAGCTTGTAAAATGAATGGATTAATTATTTCTCTGTGGTAGAATCTATGTTTTCATTTTGATTTTGATTTGAAATATATTGATACAATTTATTGGATTTTGAGATTGCCTCATATGTAAATTTGATTGCTTCAAAATGGAACCAGTTACATCGCCATAGTAATGATTGTATACTGTTCTTCCAAAGAAAATGTATCCGTTTCATCCAACAGTTGATTTGTCGGTATATCATTTGGAAGACTATACATAACTTTTGATGATTTCTTGTATAATACAGAAATTTTGTTGAATTTATTTTCTGAACAAAATCTCCAGATATGTATTGAATAGTTCATTCGACTGAGGATATGAGAATGAAAAATCAAATTTGCTATACAAGTATCAAGTTTGGGACATCTTCTCAATGCACCAATGATGGGAGATATTTTTGTCTGAGAATATCAATATGCTTCTTCAATTTCAATTTTTCATCAATCCGAATACCAAGGTATTCGGTTTGGGACGTTTGTTTCAAGCAATCATTTTTTTTACGGATATCCAGATTGATAGTTTGTTTATTTCGTTGGTGGAAAATCATATATTGAGTTTTATTGGAATTTGCAGAAGAGAGATAAGAGTAGAGTCATTTTTCTATTTTCCTTGGGTTATCATTCATCGTATACTCTAGAATTGTGGGGTCATCTGCATATATGGTATATCCACTAGTTGAATTGACTCTAGAAATATTTTCAATATACAATAAATATAAAATTGGACCTAACACAGATCCTTTGGTGTTTCACCCTTATTTGTAAATGATTTTTTGAATTGAAAATTATTTATTTCTATTCTGATGGTTCTACTTGAAGTAAGATTTCAGCAGGTTATTTGTGATACCTCTAATTCCCATTGAATAGAGACATTTCAAAAGAATTATATGGTCAACTGTATCGGAATCTTTCTCGAGGTCCATAAAAATTACATAATTTCCTTTGTCAAGTCTGTCTTGTGCAAAACTAATTACTTGTGGTACTGCTGCTTGTGCACCACTATTTTCGAAAAAACCAAATTAATTTAAATCAAATCCCTATTTTTTATTTATGAAATTCAAATTTTTTTCCGAAAATGAGCTCAATAATGCAACAGCCCTGTAATTGATTGGATTTTGGGCATCTCCACCTTGATATATTGCTTTTATTGATGAAAATATTTTTTAGTTCCACAATATCTCGTTTAATCAAACCTTCTGGATCAGGACATGTTCTTTAAGGTATTAATTATATCGATAATTTCGTATTCATCAGTGGGGATCAGAAACAATGTTGAATTATTGTTTTTTGGTGGTATAGTAATCATTATAATGAAATCGTCCTGATTTTTTCGCTGTATTTTCACCAACAGTTGAAAAGTGTGAAATTATTTCATCTGTTATTTCAATTCATTAATGATAATTTGCCATCCATCAGTAAATATTCAATATTTGTTATTTATATGTGTTGATTCCGTAGAAGCACTAGTTTCTTATCGAAAGAATCAAATACAACAACGTGCATGAACGGATCTTCTGTTAATGCAATGAACAAAATATAAATGCTGGCTGTCATGTTTTATTTGCACAAATGATGACTTCAATCATAGTATTTTGGAATTATTTCGCTTGTTTCAAGTTCAATCTAGCAGGTGCCTGTCAAGTCGATGAGATTTTTATGTGCTAGCTGAAATTCCAATTGTGCCTTTCAAATCTCCTATGGAAATAATTACACTAACGCTAAAATGGCCGATATCCATTTTATGTATTATCGTAATGAAAATTTTTTGGAAGCTAGATGGCTCTATGCAGAGATGTATCCTTAGCACGTGATACGTAATCATACAAATTTTGCACGTCCTTACGAACGTCTCTGTGAAAGAGGGACTTTCCAAAAACGAACAACTGATTGTGGTCGTCCACTAGTGATAAGAACGATAGCATTGGAATACATGTTTTTTGATATGATTGAAGATCGTCCTGAATTAAAAACAAGACAAATTGCTTACATACCGAATGTTTGCAATAAACTGAAAATCCTGAATATTCCAACTCGATGAGTTACTTGAGGAACCCGGATTTTTGAGAGTAAGAGTTTATTCCAGTTTCCGGAACGCAGCAAAGTATCAGCTCTGGATTGTGTACTCTAACGACAAAAATGAAAAGTCAATACAGGGATATTATTGCACATGTAAATCAGGTGCCAGGACCGTCGGATGCTCTGCTCACGTTGCTAGCGTTTTATGGTTTCTTGGTTACGCTCGCTATAACCAAGAGTCGAATATCCAAATACCAGTTCATTAAGCCATGTGCTCGATACTGTCAATAGAATGAACCAGATATATTCCAATGATATGATGATAAATGAATAAGGTAGTATCCACTCAACCAACGATCGAGTACTCAGATAGGAGTTGACATGGCATAAGAGGCTTGATTTTTCCTTTATATTGTTAAAATGATTTTTTTTTATTGGTGCCCCTTTTTACCCATTTAAAGCACGCCTCAGCGTGTTTAAATCGAACTTTAAAAAACGCGCGTTTTTTAAAGGTAACCATGACAACATCAACAAATCGAGAAACGTGAAGTCTAAATGATAAATTTTTGATTATTGATCTGACAGGAGTACCTTGTAACGTCAAAATATTACTCACAATTCGTTCATTTATATGTGCTCCTCCATCCATTTGATGAACTTTTCATATTCTTTTTTATATATATCACTGGATTTTCGCGGTATTAACCGCGATTCTGCCTCACTATTCAAAAAAATCGATATTAGAATAATTCATTTTTGAGCTCTGGTGACAACAAATATTGATCTTTGGTAACAAATTGTAAAGGAATGTTTTTCTCATTTCCATGACAACGGAAGGTATACTGATGTCACATCACGAATTCAACCTTCTTGCATTATTAGTTCTTATTTCTATTTTTTGTAGTAATAATACCAGTATATATGATTTCAAAGTGCACCAATAAAAAAAAATAACGTAAAGTATTCGTGGATAACTGGTCTTAAAAACACTTGCTCTATTTCGAGCACTCCGGCTGCGCCGTCGTGCTCGAAAAATCGCGCGTGTCTTAAAGCCCTTTTTATCCACTTATACTTTAATATACTATATGATACGTTACGTTCGTTGCTATAGTTTTATGTTACCAAATAATTCATTTTGCCCTCGACAGACATTTTCACGGATTCGTTTGCCTGTGAGATGCTATTATCCATTTCGAGCCATTCTGAGGAGAACGTCTTGGCACCCCATTGTCAGATTATCGAAATTTGTAGGGAACAAATCACATATCATATTTGAATGACATCAATACTGATCACAATTGTTATCTATAAGAATATATGATGATGATTTTCCCATTTTCCCACGCTGAGCCTCGATATGAACATTTTGGGAAACACATTTGATATTATTGGACATCAGTATTCGGATTCAATTTCTATGTATTCTCTTGAAAAAATACCCAAAACAAGTTGGCGTTATCTTGTAGCATGAAAAAATGTATGGAAGATCTTCGATTTGTATCTCATTTCATAGCCAGTGTGGAGCAGTGTATGAAAAATTATCGATGGCGGTGCCCAATTTAACTGAAGAAGACCATTTTCAGTCGAGTTTTGAGCGCCGAACATCCAAATTCCATCCCAACCAGAAATGAGAGCTCTCCGATTGATGAGCAAATACCGCAAAAAATGGAAATAATCCATTTTCAAAGCTCCATATCTCGAAAACAATTCATTTTTGAGCTTTGTGGTCCTGAACACTTTTGATCAGCACATCAAGAACAACAACATACCAGAAATTCAACCAAATTCACTGGAAGCCATTGCCCATAATAAATGTGCGGGGTCCTTTATAAATTCAAATTGGCGGCTCCAAGATAACGGACGAGTTTTGTGATATTGGTCCGGTATGTCCCAAAATCGGTCTGTGGGGGTTCTCGGAGTCAGAGATTATGAAATTTTTGTCAAAATTCATGAATACAAAATGTTGGCCCCAAAATGGAGAACGAGTTTTGTGGTTATGGTCCGATTCGACTCAAAATTGCTATACGGTGGTTCTCGGGGACGGAGATTATGAATTGATTGTCAAAATTCAATCATTAAAGATGGCGGCCCCTAGATGGAAGACGAGTTTTCTGTCTATGGTCATATTTTATTTAAAATTGGTGTGGGGGTTTTCAGGTTTTCATGTATTTGTCAAAATCTATGAATTCAAGATGGCGGATGAGTTTTGTGATCATGGTCAGATTCTATGCAGAATTGTTTTGTGGGAGTTTTTGGGGTCGGAGATCATGATTTCTTCCAGCTCGAAACTCACAGGGAAGGGACCTTGTAATAACGATGCTCTATTAGAAATGAACAGATTGAGTCGAAGGTACTGAAAAGCGAAACATAAAAAATATTTTTAAAGACAAGCTTCGATGTGAGCCGTGAACTGGAAAGTATTGAATGACTTTCAGTCATCGCTGACAATGATTTAGTTATTTTTTGTTGAATTATTTGGTTTTAAAAAGCTTGTCACGCGAATTGTAATGAAATCAATGAGACAACAAGTTGTTAGTCATTAACCAATCATTGTTCAATGAAATTAATCAGTACCTAATTTTATGAACACTTCGCACGACAAAGTTTTTGGAAACAATTCAACAAAAAATAATTAAATCATTGTCAACGATGACTCAAACTTATTTGTTATGTTTTAGTACACGGTTCAAATAGAAGCTTGTCTTCAAGAAAGTTTCTCAACAGTTATTTTTTTCAATCAGTTTAGTTTTCTATTAGGAACATTCATGTTTCTTGGGTTCGATAAAGATCATTATTATTATACTCATTTCTACTCAATGTGAAATGAAAAAATTACGATCACTGGTATTGTACTATTTTATGAATAATTTTTCTCTCATATTTCACCATTATTATATAGAAACAACACTTGCCCTTCCTGAATCTCATATTCTTTTATTTTCAGGTATACACCGCTCATCTCTTATTCATGGTGAGTGAATCCAGCGCAGGGTTTCAAGTGGCACTTACCTTATTCGTCATAATGATTTGTATTTTGTTGGTATGTCTCGTGTTCAAATTAATGAATAAGAACAAATTCATTCTCAGAGATCTGTGGATCCTAGTAGATATAGTCATAGTAGCTTTGAGCTTAGCCTGTTTATCTCTTTTCGTGGAACGAGAGTTTACCGTCAGAGCTTTTCTCGATCAAATTGAAAATGCGAAGCACAATCGATTCATCGACTATTTCCATCTCCTCATCTCCCAAGCAACAATGACAATCCTAGCAGCACTTTTAGTATTCCTAGCTACTTTGAGGCTTTGGAAGTTGCTTAGATTCATGTCAATTATCAGAATTAGCGATAAAACTCTGAAATTAGCCATTCCACCACTTTTCATTGTATTCATCTACCATATGCTGTTCTTTTTTTTTGGGTTGACAATCATAGTGAGTTCAGGAATGGTAAGGATTCAAGTATAACATTGATAATGCTGGCATTGTGTTTTCTCAAAACATACGATTTTCACGCAGCCGATACCCACTTGAAGCGAATATATTTTTGCGTTTATTTTCTCGGTTCCGTTTTTTTCATCACATTATATATAGCTGTGATTGCCAATTGTTATGCAGATGCACAGATATATTTCTCCAATCGCCAAGGATATAATGTACGCGAGTATTTGTATGACCAGTATCAGTACTACAAATTAATGCTTTCGATGAAACTTGAACGACAAAGAGGAGGACAAGATGGATCAACTTACATGGTGGGTGATGCAGTTTTTCCCAAAGCGGACCAGCATCGATATGCCAAATGTGTGAAGGTATCTGAGGTGAAAATGAATATCATGTGGCACTTAACTCGTGGAATTCTGGGGAATATGGAATATACCGGTGAACATAAAAAAGATGATAAGAAATTGATGGGCAATATAGTTTTGAACATGATGAGTGAGGATAAGAAACGAGAGAATTACTTTTTCGTAGGAAGATCGGAAAGTAAGAATGCAATTCTTGTTGATGATTTGGTTCTCAAAAAGATGGAAAAATTTGGTAATATTTTCCTCTCTAGAAGAGAGAAAATGTTCAGAAACCTGATGGCAACCAATGACATGAAATTCAATGAAGTTAAAAGGGATTTGTCGGATGCATCGAACCTTCTTGCTAAAGTTGATATCACGTTTAGTGAATGAAATTCATAATGGCAATGCATTTTTCCAATAACCATACAAAATCATGCAGAAAAAAAAAATAAACGGAAGTGTGAGAATTATACTCTGTTAATAAATTATGATAGTCATTTCGAAAGATAACATCAATTTCAGTAGTTCAAATATATTAGACAATTAGTTTGAATGGGATGAATCAATAATTGAATGTATTAGACGATACAGAAATATGGGAAGGAAATTATCATCGAATATTTTTGAACAATGGGTTATAATAGTAGTGTAATTACTGGTTAGGATATTTCGACTGATCACTTCCATATATTTATGAATGATCGCTGAATAGCTGAAAATATTGAGAAACTTCTTCGATGGAATAATAATCACCATTCATGAATATTGCAATCAATTGGTTTGTCCTGAGACCCGAAATTTCTATTAGAATTCGAATAAGCATGAAATTAAATGGAGAATGGTTATAAAAGCATCATCTTGACTGATAATAAAACTGTTAGCTGTTCTCGAATAGCGTTTCCATTCATTATATGGAGATCAGAATTCGTCCATTGTTGCTCAACCTCGATAAATCGAACATTTTAATCTTTCATATACTAGAAAAAAATTGTCATTATTTCAAACTAGATCATTATCGTATCTAGAGAGGTATTATTCGAATTGAGATTCCAAAAACAATATTCTCGAAATGTTTTAATCGTCATTCTTGAAGATATTGTCGACAATATCACCTGTAATGTTTTCTTCTTCACCTCTGGGAGCGCAAATTCAGAAATTCTGAGAATGACACGAGTATGGGCGATGATTCAAAAATACAGCCCAATACGATGTCACAGAGATCATGAAATGGTATATTCATCATAGAAGGTTTTATGCTCACTATGTTTGTAGAAGTGTTTAGCAATGGTTATAAAATTTCATTGATCAAATATTTCAGGATATCCTTTCAACCCTATGTTTCTGTACACATGATATAACATCTCAACATTTGTTTTATCCCGATCATATTTGTAAAGTGTCATCTATGATGATTTTAGGTGGTTGGATTTGCTTATAGATCGTATTATACCCCATAATGTTTTGAAGTTGATTTTGGAAATCTATTTCATTGTAGTAAATTTTTTGCTGTATTTCATTTAGATTAGGTAATTGTTGAATTGTTGTATTGTTGAGTATTCAGTTGAGTTATCGTGTATAAAAAAATGCATTTGAATGGCGAATTCAAATGTTTTTTTGTATTTCACCAAGTAAGAGAAGGTGGAGTTCAACCTTCATAATTCAAAATAGTTTTCATTGTATACTTTCGTGGTCGATTAATAATGGTCAAGTATGATTATACACTTGATAATTTAGTTCTGTAGTGTTTTCAGTGATGATTAATAAAATTCTTTCATTTCCACGGTTTTCAATGTATTCATTTTGTACCCATAGATCAATAAATAGAGATTTATTCGTGACAAAAATACTACCAGGAAACCGACTGTGCCATCATACGGAAGACGGTCTGTAGTTATAACCTTTCATGTTTTCTACTCGCACTTGTCATTGTTTAATTTGTTATGAACATTTAAATGCAAAAAATATTGCTTGTAACATAAAAACTGATGCAGCAAGTTAGATGTCTAAGAATTCTGACCTTTTTTGAAAATCCATAACACCACTTTTCTTCAAGTTTGGAAGCAGGCTCTTCAGGAGATTGTTGGAATTGTGGGATTGGGGGACTCAATTTTTTTTTGGTAAATTACCGAAGAATATAACACTTATGCTGAATTTTCCCGAATTCTCGAAATATATTTGATAGATAAATGTTACTACCCCCTTGGTGAATTCCTCAACTCATAGACATATCAACTTTATAATCTTTGTACATATTAACCTGTTTTTTTAATTTTATTAAATTTTTTACTTGTTTGTAGGTAATAAATTTTGACGATTTCTAAACGTACTTGTATGTCCAAAGAAAAATAAAATAATTGAATTGAATTGATTAATGTGTGAAAAACTCGGGCACTGTTCGAATGTTAGTTTTGGCATGGTTGCAAATTTTTTTTAATGCACTCCATTGCAGCAGACCTGGATGCGTCATAGGTGGTCCGATTTCTATTTTTCTAAGAGATTTTGAGAGTTGAAGTATAGTACTACAAAATATATTTTCTCATTTTTCGTTAAAATGCTGCGAAGATGGTGACACAAAATATTAGGTCTTTTGTACCAGTATGGCGGTTCTTCAGGAGTCTAATTACGGAATGACAAAAAAGAAAATGATGGTCATAGCGTTGGTACCGGCGGCCCAATCGCGTGGGCGTTAATCGAACGTGTCGGATAAATAACGAGTGTCAAACGATTTGTTCCACAAAAATGCATGTATTTTCCGATAGTCGATAAAAAAAGAAGTAGGCGGTAGCGTAATGCCATACTTCTCCGGTGTGACTCGCAGCCCGCCATATCGACGCGAATACATTAATTAAAAAAAACAATTCAACCATTTGTACCAGGCTAATTTTTGCGTAGCTGATCATCGTCGACTAGCCATTCACGGAAATCACCTTGCCATATTTTTCCGACGGTTCCCAATGGCCGCCATACCACCGCAAGCAAGTAAATTTTTTTTTGCTAAACGATTTGTACCAGCCTTAAACTTTTTCCAACAGTTTTCTGTATGATCATAAAGAGAAGTCGATCATGCCATACCTGTGGGAAGTGGCGAATATGTACAATATTTTCTCAAAATTCTAAGATTTTATTCCTTATTCGAACGATTTGTACCAGTATGGCACTAATTTTTCCTGTAAGTTTGAGGCTTAACGAATATAAATACAAAATTTCAAACACCTAGGTGGCGGCAATCTTGTCCGGCGCTCTAAAGATTTCTCGAATTGTAGAGGTCTTGGCTCATCGTGTTCGTAACATTATTGTGTGTATTGTGTGTATTGTATCGTGCGTGACATTATTGTATGTTCATCTCGACATGTGCAAAAGTTTTCATGGGATATTCAAGTTGATAGTTCGTTTTGTTAATGTTATTAATTATTTACAGGAAACACGCGGAAATGGATAAATATAAGCGAAATTCACGAAGCATTGGGTAATAAAATGTGTCGTGCCTTGTTGGGCCTTCACGCGTTAACGGGCTGCGACTATACTCCTTGTTTTTATCGAAAAAGACAGAAAAGATCTCTGAAAATTCTTCGGAAATCATGAATGTATCAGGATGCTTTTCTAAAAATCTTTGAGGAAAGGGAAGAGAGCTTTACTCAACTGGAGGCAGTTGTTTGCAGGTAAAATATTTTCACTACTGACAGCAAATTACAAATATCAATTGTTATAATTAACGAATGTTATTTTGTGTATACAGAGTGGCCACTTTTTTAATGGGATTGTATTGGTAACTTTCAAACCATAAGAGTTAGAAGGTCGGTCAAATGGAGGAAAAGTTGCATTCATAGAAGCATTGTCAAGCAGTTCAAACAAATCGAGATTATCAGGGCCGGTTATTGAGATATCATAAAAAAAGTAAACTCTGTCATTTTGATTTTTCTTTTTTTCCCACTTTATTTCGAATATTATCAAAAAATGTCACGTTAGTTTTTCATTTGACAGTAAATTATCTTCATTTTGACATAATCAGATTCTGTATCCAACGTTTCGTACGCTTTGGGCCACCCTCAACCTCATTTTTTTCAATACGGACCTGCATATTTTATGACACTTTTCGAAATAACTTTGAACGCTCAATTTAACGAAATATCATACAATGTCATTCAGAGTTGATTTTCAGGTGATTTTGACCCTTATCCAAATTTTTTGGGTCGGATCTGTATTACATTTAGGTACCTTTAGTTTAATTAACAACATGCAATACATTTCGATAAGAAAATCAACTTACTCATCTTCAACTGAATGGAACGTAACAGAATCAAAGCAAGAAACAAGTAATAATTATTTACAAATTTCAAGAGGTGAGGAACCTAATTCATAATAATTAAACGAAACTATCATTTAATGAAAGAAAAATCAAATGATTATTCGAAAGTAAATGATAAACATTAATGAAGTAAGTGTTCGAAATGTCCACCATTTTGTAAAATGCACTTTTCGGTTCTGGAACCCATACTTCTTATACATTTGCTTATTTCGTCTCCTTGAATACCTTCCAATACATTCTCAATCTTCTCGCGAGGAATCATTATTGTTGGATTTGTCATTTGTTGCGTTGAAACAAATTACAGAATCGAACTTTATTTTGAGATCATTACGATATAATTTTTGCGAGGCTTGGTATTCAAATTTAAAATCATTGTATTCGCGTCACTTGACTATTTCACCATGACTATAAATACCAAGCCGTGCAAAAACTATATCGCAATGATCCTGAGAGAAGGTTGCAATTCTGTAATTGGTTTCAACGGAAGGTGCGGAATAACAACAATTTTGCGCACAATATCATTTGGGGAGACGAAACGACATTCACAAATTCTGGCATGTTCAATCGAAGGCACAAACATTTTTATGCCACAGAAAATCTTCACTCAATTCGTGAAGTTAGACATCAATATCGTTTTTCTTTGAACATATGGTGCGGTTTGTTGAATAATAAATCACTGGGACCCTATTTTATTGACGGCAACCTAACCGGAGCAAAATATGTAGAAGTTATAGAAGAAATGTTGGATGATCTTCCTATACGGTATCGGCGTAATAGTCCATGGTTCCAACAAGACGGATGTGGTCCACACAACTCAAGAATAGTCAGAGACTATCTAAATCAAACTTTTCCCGATTCATGGATTGGAACAAGAGGTCCAGTAGCATGGCCTGCCAGATCTCCGGATTTGAATCTGCAGGATTTTTATTTTTGGGGATATCTCAAAAATAAAATTTGTGATACTACGAACCCGACAATAGAGATTCTTCGCGAGAAGATTGAGAATGTATTGGAAGGTATTCAAGGAGACGAAATAAGCAAATGTATAAGAAGTATGGGTTCCAGAACTGCAAAGTGCATTTAACAAAATGGTGGACATTTCGAACACTTACTTCATTAATGTTCATCATTTACTTTCGAGTAATCATTTGATTTTTCTTTCATTAAATGATAGTTTCGTTTAATTATTTTGAATTAGGTTTTTCACCTCTTGAAATTTGTAAATAATTATTACTTGTTTCTTGCTTTGATTCTGTAACGTTCCATTCAGTTGAAGATGAGTTGTTTGATTTTCTTATCGAAAGGTATTGCATGTTGTTAATTAAACTAAAGGTACCTAAATGTAATACAGAACCGACCCAAAGAAATTTGGATAAGGGTCAAAATCACCTGAAAATCAACTTTGAATGACATTGCATGATATATCGTTGAATTCAGCGTTGAAAGTTATTTCGAAAAGTGTCATAAAATATGCAGGTCCGTATTGAAAAAAAATGAGGTTGAGGGTGGCCCAGAGTGTACGAAACGTTGGATACAAAATCTGATTATGTCAAAATGAGGATAATTTACTGTCAAATAAAAAACTCTCATGACATTTTTTGATAATATTCGAAATAAAGTGGGAAAAAAAGAAAAATGAAAATGACAGAATTTACTTTTCTTATGATATCTCAATAACCGGCCCTGATAATCTCGATTTGTTTGAACTGCTTGACTATGCTTCTATGAATGCAATTTTTTCTCCATTTGACCGACCTTCTAACTCTTATGGTTTGAAAGTTACCAATACAATCCCATTAAAAAAGTGGCCACTCTGTATACTTTCAGTCTGTACAACCAACGAAAAATTGATGGGGTAAATGAAGTGAGATTTCATCTCTTCATGAAATCATACAGCATGTCCCACACCGGGCAGGATTTCATGAAAAATGTAAAGAACTTTGACGCCTCTTTACTTCCACCGCGCGAAGTCGAGTTGCGTCAACAATTGATGAGGGCCTTGTACATAAGCACTATCTGGTGTAATGCTCACCTCAAATACCCATCCGCTGTGAGCCCAGAGGATTGCGGGTGGAAGCTAGTGGTCCCAGACCGCTACGATTTTCATTAGTTCGACGGCGACGCCATGCCAGGCACCATAAGCGAGATCGTTATGAACGCAGCAAACGATGAAGAAAAGAAAGATGAAGAAGAAAAAGATGAAGAAGAGAAAGATGAAGATAAAGTTAAATATTGGAGAAAATAATTTTATGAGGACGATTTGCGATTGTGTATTGCGCTTGTGTGAATAAATTAAATAATTTATAGATACTGATGCAGTGACGGGAACGGAGAAAACGAATTCGAATATGCCGGGGATTCCGGTTCAGAAGACGTTTAAAGTCCATTGAGTTTAGTAAATCTATCGGAATAAACTGCATTAATATTGATATTGCATATAATTTTTTTCACATGTACCCGTCACGATATAACAGGTGGGCTATTTCGATAAATGGTTTCGAAATTGTATTGGTTGTCAACATATCAGAGCGAGTGTGGCAGCTCCAGCTGGTCACGGTAGAGGCTCAAAATCAGAAAATCATTTTTTCGAGTCCACCACTTCGGCACTTCGCCATAAGTACAGTGTAATTTTTCCAAAGCATAGTTATTTTTCAAGTTTGGAAAATTTGAAATGCCATACTGTTACAATTCATTCCAATTTTTTTTCATATCTTGCTCGAGTGTAACAGACTTCCGCCCCAAACGAACCGAATACGATGATTCCATACTGTAACAAATGATTTTATGTCTTGAACCTTGAAAACGTGTCGAAAAAAGTTTTTCAAGTATGGCGCCACTTTTTCCCTCTACTAAAAGTATGGCAAATATAATAATGGTCACATTGTATCATATAATTTCCAAAAATCCAAATGCCATACTGGTACAAATCGTCAAATTTTTTTTTTCAACATCTCGAAGTCCGACAGTCGTGCGCCCCATGTTTACAATCTGGAATGATTTGTTTTAGGTAGAATTACATCCAAACGAACAGAATGTGAATAATAATTTTACGTATTTTACAGTCGTATTTTCGAAACGTGTCGAATAAATAAGTTTTTCAAGTATGGCAGCACTTTTTCCCCCTACTAGACGTATGGGAAATATAATAACGGTCACATTTTAACAAATACTTTCCAAAAATCCAAATGCAATACTGGTACAAATCGTTTTGCGAAAAAAAAAATTACCCTTTTGCGGCGGTATGGCGGCCATTTGGAACCGTCAGGAAAGTATGGCATGGTGTATTTCGTGAATGGCTACTCGACGATGACAAGCTGTGCAAAAATTAGCCTGGAACAAATAGTTGAATTGTTTTTTTTCAAATTAATGTATTCGCGTCGGTTTGGCGGGCTGTGAGTCACACCGGAGAAGTATGGCATTACGCTACCGCCTACTTCTTTTTTTATCGACTATCGGAAAATACAAGCATTTTTGTGGAACAAATCGTTCGACACTCGTTATTTATCCGTCACGTTCGAATAACGCCCACGCGATTGGGCCGCCGGTACCAGCGCTATGACCATCATTTTCTTTTTTGTCATTCCGTAATTAGACCCCTGAAGAACCGCCATACTGGTACAAATGACCTTATATTTTTTGTCGCCATCTCCCGGTCCAATAGGAAAGAAATACTTGCAAACATGACCGAAAACGGGCGAGTGCATGAAAGCGGCTGGGGAGTGGACGTAGAGCAGCAGATTGATAACGAAAGCAGCGCGCTTGTAACCTATACATTCGCTTCCCCGCACTCGCCTATTTTTGGTCATGTCTGCAGGTTTTTTTTTACCCATTTTGCAGCATTTTAACGCAAAATAAAAATAAAAGTTTTTTAGTACTATAGTTCTAATCTCGAAATATTTTCAAAAAATTATAATGGGTCAACCTAGGCCGCATCCAGGTCTGCTGCAAGAAAGTGCATTGAAAAATTCAGATTGCAATTATGCCAATGCTGATGATCCGACAGCGCCTGAGTTTTTAACACTCAATTTTTTTTTTTTTTATGTTCTGGTTCCCACGAAAAGGGATATCCTGTAATGTTCAGAGAACATCGTGGGAACCTAGGAAAAGAAGGTAGGAGTTGGTGTTCTTCTTAAATTTCTGAAGGTTGTATGCCTCGGGGAACACCTCCCTAGGCAATGAGTTCCAAAGCCTCGCTGTTCGTTGGATGAACGAGTCTTTGGAAAGTGATGTTCTGCAGGTCTCCAAAGTGACCACGAAGGGGTGTGATGACTGAACTTGACGGGTTAATCTCGACGAGACTGCCAAAGCAGGAACGATTGTTGATATTTCAGAAGAGCATCGCCCATGAAAATATCTATTAATCCCTACTATGTCGTGGAAAGCCTGTACTGCAACTTCAGAAATGGGCGGAGTTATGAATTCAAAGAAACCACAAACTTTTTCCGATTTTTCCGGTTTTTTTTCGTTACTGATAATCCGATCGAGTCGCGCTAAGGATCATTTTTTGCATTTTTATTCTCTACAATTCATCCATCGAGTATTGAGATTGCTCCATTAGTTTCCAAGTTACGAAACAAAAACGATAAAAAAATGCTCTCAAATGTTTATAACAAATTAAGCAGGGACAGCTGCGAATGGGAAACATAACAGGGTATAATTACGAACCGTCTTCTAAATGATGGCACAGTCGGTTTTCTGGTAGTATTTTGTCACAGACTCAATGGAGCAGAAAATCCTCATCGATTGGCCTACTAGGTCAGTCCTTGGAGAAATAACTCGAAACACAATTCTGCCGTCATAAGCACAAAGGGCCTTAGTGCAAAATTCGTTCATTTTGAGATATCCACATGCTCCTCTAACATTGCTAAAGGTTTTTGGAACTCTCTACATACTTCAGAAACAGAAAAAAGGGTTTTAAATAAGGGCTTAAATGCACTACATGTGCCATTTATTGGGGAAAAACGGCTCATCTCTCAAAACTGAGACATATTAGGCTCATTTGATTGGAGGGTATGTAGAAGTGCCTTTTATATTCTAGTAGTCTACATTAACGCCCCAATGTCCTAAGTAACTCACACATCTGATTTATCATAAACAAGAATAAACATGAGATTCATATTTAGTGTGGTATTATACATGCATCACATGTAAATGATATGATATGTACCTTCGGATATTCGATATTCAGAGCGAATAATTTTTAACGATCCTAACATAAATAATGTTTCCACTTCGAGGTATATCGGTAGAATATTTTCTTGATTTCAAGATTTCCCTAGAACGATTCAAGATGTAGACTATATATTCTTTCATGCGTGAAAATATGTTCTTACATGCGCAAAAAATGGGTGTCCTTTTCAATCGACAGTTGGGGTTGCTTTCGATTGAACCGAAAAATATGAAATGAGTGCTTTTTCCATAAAAATAAGCATTTCCGTATATCTTGGAAAGTAAAAAATCTTTTCGAAAGTTCCAACATCACTGGTCACTTTTTGTTTACTGTTAGTATAATGATAGGCTCAATGAATGTCGAAAATGAATTTCACGAATGGGTCAACTTTTCTATCATATCTTTATTTAATTTTTTTCATATTATAGGTGGATAAAAATGAATTCATCAAGAGGAACAATGATTGCCGCAGTGGCACGGGGCAAATCCAAAAATCCTGCTGCAAAATTTGGCTACTTGAATTCCTCAAGGGGAAAAATCATTGTTGAAATGGCACGCAACGAACTCAAAGAACCCACTTCAAAATCTGACGCCTCAGGAGCTGAGGCAAATAACTGTTTAACATTTGACTTTCCTGAATGCAATGCAGTTGAACTGAATGATTATAATAATGGTGGCAGCTCATTGGAGCCACAAATTATTACAAATCTTGAAATAGTTCTGATATCCATCATTTCGCTGATTTATCTGAACAGAGAAATAATACTGATCTCTCAGAGCAACTCGTTCCTGGTGAACATATTATTCCAAAATCGCTACATCCACTGATTCAATTGAAAAGAGATGCTGTTACAACGAGTTTTTTGCGATTTATCAGTGAGAAAAATGTTCGACAGTTTCGAACAGCAATTTCCATCTTCCATTGGGTCTTACGATCTCTATCGGAAAATATTGAAAAAGGAATATATTTCTTTCGTCAAGTTGGGACACGAGCAATGTGAAGACTTCGAATATCTCCTTCTGCATAGTGAGGACCGAAAAAAGGACAATTGAGCACCAGACTGTGCTATCTGTCAACAATGGGATGAACACATAAAGAAAGCTGATAAATCTAGTACAAGATTCAAAGAATATTCTGGAAGGGAACCAGTTGAGGGAGGAATAGTATTTTCAGTTGATCTAGAAAAAGTTATCATGCTGCCCAAATGTGACATGTTCAAAAATGTGATATTTTCACAGAGGATTATCGCATACAATGAAAGTTTCGTTCCAGTAGGTACGAAGCAGGAGGGTGGAATCAAGCCCGTGGCTGCTATTTGGCACGATGTCATTGCCGGACGAAAGAAAGAAAATGTGATAAGCACATTCTATTGTTTTTTCTCCACCATAGAGACGGGAGGAAAAATAGTATGTGGTTGTATAATTGTACAGCACAGAATAAAAATTGGGAATTTTTTTCATTTTTAGTTTTTATTGTTAATTGTGAAGCAGTTGCGACAGAACGTATCGAAATAAATTATTTCGAACTTGGGCACATATACATGTCTGCAGACTCCTTTCATCACCTAGTAGGAATGAGTCTAAAAAGACACGGGAAAGTTTACGATTTCGCAGATTTCAAGAATGCTGTCCAGAATGCTAACTCTTTGCGTGTTGTTGTGCTGGAAATGACTCTGGATTTTTTTTTTTTGAATGGCAAGACTTATCTTCTTTATAAATAATTAACAAAACTGTTCCACGGCCATATGTGAAAGATATTGTTCAGATAACGGTATCCAGAGAAAATAATAATTTGGAATATAAGACTGATTTCAATTTACCAGCAATTTACCTCAATTTCTTGAAGTCTTCTGTAATAAAAGATGGGTTCTTTATGCCAAAACCCCAAAACAAGGTGAATGGTACCAACACTGGTAAAAAAACTAGCCTCGTAGCAAACATATCAAAAATAATACCAAAAAAAACATTTTGGGAAAACCTTCCTGTTCAAGATGATTGAAAAGAGTTCACCGATCTTATTCTATTTCTTTTTTTTTCTGAATGTTTTCCGATGTTTGATGATGTTTTATGATGTTTTTTAAGGAACAAATGTTTTATACTAACAAAGTCTATCATTGATTCTTATCATTGTGCACATAGGTAGGTATTCATTTGTTGAGCTGTTAGATTGACATATAACTGAGGCGAAAGGGCTTATAAATAATAAATAAATCCAAAATATCATTATTTTGAATACATTTTCGAAAAATATACGAAAAATAAGGTTATATGTTTTTTTTTTGCACCTCAATCCGAATAATTACTAGTTACGGCAATGAAATATACGAAATGTTGTTCGTGGAAATTGTCCTTGATGTGAGATAGGCCCTTTGTACTTATGATGGCAGAATTGTATACCAATGTAAACTTGTTTTTGAAGTTTACTAATATATTACAATTTCAAATGGAAATTATGAATTTACGAATATTTCCATGGCAAGTTACGACATTTGAGTGATCAGTTCCAGTCATAATACCAATCACAGTTGTTCCTTGATATTTTAGCTTGCTGAATCTGGTCGGGTATCGTAGGTATTGAATATCTCTGATGTTTATTGTAGTGGCACAGCTCGTGGCTGGATCATGTCACTATCCTGAGTCAAAATAAAGTACCAATTTATCAGACCCGATATCGGGGGTCGACGTCGGGACTAATTGGATCGACTGTATACATGTTCCGATTTTGATCTTCCCGATCAAGTGCTATCAGTTACTACTTGTAATACACCCCTACGATCCGACTCCGGTTCGATGTTGCCCCAAGAATCGGATCGGTGCGGGATCGGAAAGGGGTGGGCACACATGTCATACCCGCTCCCAACTCTTTTTCGATTTCCGGCTCGATTTTTACAATATCGCGGTTAAAATGTTAAAACATTTTAACATCAGCGATTCAGCCATGTTGACACTTTGTTTAGAAGAAGATGAAGGATATCGGAAATATTTCATGGAGAACAGCAAAAAATGCAGATTTTGGGTACATGCTGCTTGGAAAAGAAGATTTGCAGAAGGAGAGTTTTCCACACTTTTACCTCATCTGTTGGACGACGACACAAAATTTCATCAATATTTTAGAATGTCGATGTCGGCGTTCAACCTGTTGGAACTTGAATTTCAAAAAAATTTGTCTAAGCACAAAACTCATATTTTAGAAGAGCAATCCCCCTGGTCACTCATACACAAAAGAAAATACCAAACGACACTCATCACGCAGTCGGAAAAGAATGGACTGCACGATCGGACCATGGATCGGATGCAGGTACGGTTTTGATCCGACTACGATCATACAGTTGGACGAGTGTCTGCGAGAAAAGTAGTCCTGGACTCCGAACAGCGTAGTTCACACCTTTCCGGTACGTGCCCATTCCCACTCCAACCCGACTCCGTGCCTGCATCCGATCCATGGTCTGATCGTGCAGTCTATTCGTTTTCCGACTGCGGGACGCATGTTTGGTATTTTCTTTTGTGTTTGAGTGACCAGACCAAAGACATGGTCTGGTAAAAAGTCTCGAAGAAATTGAATGTCGAAGGCACAGAATTGTTATTTTAATATACTGACTAGAACGCGCTTAGTCTACTGCGCATCCAAATTTTGTGGCATCCTTATGCAATAGGCAAGGAGGACTCCAATTAATGAAGAAAAGTATGACTTCATAAGCATATTACATGCGTCCAAGGAAAATAACCAACTAACCGTATGACGGTAATATTTATATCCTCTATTTGTAATATATTCTGCAAATTTCCAAAATCAAACTATAAAACATGGTTGGAATGTATAGAAATTGATAGGGATAGTGAGTGGTCGGATTATTAAAAAAAATGTTCGAAATAATTTTTGTTGAAAACAAACTGAGGTTATCGATGGTAAATAAATCAGAGATGCCTTGAATGAATTGATATTATTTAGTCATCAATAAAAACATTTTCTATTCCCTTAAGTTTTGTAGTAGTAGGTAATGATATGTGGCTATGCATAAATTAATTATTGCTGAATAAACATTATTGTTAGAAATTCCAGAAATAGGTCGATTTTCATTTTGATTTACTGTTTTTTTAATAATAATTTAATATACAGGATGACCTACCTTGGAGTAATTACGTCATCACTGGTTTTTAAAATGGAACACCCCATTTGTTTCCAGAGTTACCTTGCTGAGCTGATCTCAAAAATGTACAGAGTGGGCAACAATACAAGAGGTCTTTTACAAATTTCATTGGGAAGTTATAACTCACTGTATTTTTACAAAATGATAAATGAAGAATAAACGTAATATAAATTATTGAATGAAATTACGTAGTTTATAGCTACTGGATACACTGCCAGATACAAACAGAAATAAAATGTTTAAATTTCTCTCCATTGACTTCTAGACAATGACCTACTCGGGCATTAACTTCGTCTTTGACATTTTGAAGCACAGCGGCCGGGTGTTATGTTCTGCATTTCTTGCCTGATTCGGTCTTTCAGGTCGCGTATATCGCCAGGTCTGTTAGAATAGATTTCAGATTTCAAATAACCCCATAGAAAAAAGTCTAATGGGCTGAGATTCGGTTATCTAGCGGGTCATTCCACTGTTCCCCTCCTTCCTGTCAACCGATCTGGAAGGGTTCTGTTTAAAAACTCGCGCACAGTTGCAGCGAAATGTTGCGGTGCGATCTCCTGTTGAAACTAGATTCTGCGGTCTGAATTATTAATTATTTGAATATCAGGAAAAAGATGGGTCAAATCAGGAATTAATGTATTTTGTAAGAAATCCAGATGCTGACAAAATTACGTCTTGTTGAATATTTCCAACAACTGTTCTTTGATGCATCCCTCACATGTCATAATTATCTGCTTCTCCACTCTGGGTACATTTCATGGAATAATCTGCATACTTCTTGGGTCCGCATCATATCACCAACACCAATCATGATTGAAATTTCAATCCTCTCCCTTTCAGATAAAGGCATTTTCAAAAAACAGTAATATGACGAATTTTCATTAGATTTCACGTAAACGTACCTACGTTGAAGCGTTAACAATACTACATTGAACTCTCATGTTTATTACAGTTTTCAAAGTCAAATGAAAAAATAAATGGCAAAAAATATTCTCAAACAATAAAAATATATGGTATAGTCGAAGGGCAAAGACCACTTATAGAAGTGGTTAGATACAATTTCGAAAATATACCGCAGAGGGCAGTGTCCAGTGAGAAGTCCCGTTACCAATTTCAAGTCTTTCTTGTCCAACTCGAGGAGGCTTCCTTTGGCGATGGGCTCACTAACCTTTCCGCTTGTCTTTGTCCTGGCTCTTTATGTGAGATTTCATTTCATCTGTTTCCCAGCGTCTTTTCTCTCTTATGGACTTAAGAGATCCCACAGAAGGGTTCTGTGTCAGGAAATTGTGTTTACTCCTTCTTTGGCAAGGCAATCTGCTATGACCTGGCACCCACATCAAAGTGACCTTATAACTCACTTATTTTCCAAATATTGATGTAATAGTGTAATAAAAAAATCTTGATAGAAATATACCGATTCAATTATAAGAATATGTATAATGTCTCTCATATATCTTCATATAATAGATGGGTGGAAGAGTGAACATTTTTCACATAGGTATATAACATTTATATTCACAATTCTCTGTACCTTTATAATGAAATACCCTATTTCGCGCAGCTTGAAACGCATTCTAGTCAGTATATTATAATTACAATTATATGGTCGAAGGTAGGAGCGTGCTACCAAAGAAGACACCATCCTTTTATTCTTTAATTTTTAATGAAGTTTCCTTTTTTTAAAAAACATATTTGAACTTACTAAAAATACATAGTTTCATTTTGTGCTTTCCTTTCTTTTTATTGTACTTCAAATTTTCGGAATCTCAGAGAATAATAAAAGTAAAAGTGCATTAGGTGAATAAATTAGTATCTTGCCTCAAAAAAAAAATGCCAAACGGTGTCTAGAAGTGATTGCTCTTCTGGAATATGTGTCTTCCTTAGACAATTTTTTTTTAAGTTGAAGTTTCAACAGGTTGAACACTGACATCAACATTCTGAAATATTGATGAAATTTTGTATCGTCGTCCAATAGATGAGGTGAAAGAACTTTTTTTCCAAGCAGCATGTAGTCAAAATCTGAGTTTTCCGCTTTCCTCCATGAAAGACTTTCGATTTCCTTCATCTTCTTCTGAACAAAGTGCCACCATGGCTAAATCGAATTTGCTGAATTGTTTCAGTCGGAGCCGGAAGCGTGTATGACATGCATCAGATTATTGGAGCAACATCGGACCAGAGTCGGATCGGAGAGGTGTATGACAGGTGCGTCCTGGCCTTTATACATGAACCGGCAAGGATGGCTCCTGCTCTGTCGAAAAAGAAAACAAATGGGACTGCTCTAACAGCGATTGGGTACCAAAGGCAGTTATGTTTATTCCAATATTCAATCACTGCAAACATTGTCACTATTATCACTTATTGAGCTTAAACACGTTTTTCGAATGTCATTAATTTTCATGTCGTTAGTTCAATAACATGAACAGTTGCACGAAAAACGAGGAGAAATGAGTTAGATGAAATGAAGAGGGGAAAGGAAATCGTGTCCCGACAATTCCGATCGTGCTACACACGTGCCAACCAGAAGGAAGAAGAGGTGTGGGATCGAACCGATCTACTTGGTCGGGAGGTCCGGGCCACCCGACAACCCTATATCGGGAACGAAATTATTCAGTCGGTTGACGAGCCTACACTCGTCACGACTTTGAGTCAAAATATCGAGCTCGATAAATGGGTACGTCTGTAGGCCACTTGAAGGGGTCTACAGACATGCTAATGCATTGGACCTGATATCGGGAAACCGACGTAAATACACGAAATAGTGACGTGTATAGGCTCGTCGGCCGACTAAATAATTGGGATTCCCGATATCGGGTGATCGGAACTGTCGGGACACGATTTCCTTTCCCTCTTCATTTTATTTGATTTTCTTCTTGTTTCTCGTGCAACTGTTTATGTTCTTGTATGGTCTGATCATACCGGAGGGCTCATTGAATAGTTGTAACTGATAACTGGTCTGGTAGTGGAGCTAATCAAACCCGACGTCGGCCCCCTGATATCGTAACGCCTGCAGGGGGCCTCAAGGGAATACTTGTTGCTGCTGCGCCCACCAATCAGATTTAGCAGATTGTCAAAGTCTGATCCAATGGATGTTTGTCATCAGCATGGCGATATGGAACAATTTGTTGTATCAGACCTGTGTCCAAAAATAATGATTTCTACTCGGAATTTGGAATTGAATATTATATAATGTACAAATTTCACAGTCGTCACTTGTCCACTCACAAGTTGTAACATATGAGTATTTGAATTTGAAATTTGAGAACAGAGTCTACAAATGACGCTTTATGAAACATTTAACATGTGCTAAATCACTGAACTCAATACCGAAGTTGATGCACAATAATAAATATATGATATAGATTACCTTTACCAAAAATATTCAATTCAATTCCCTGAGTCACGAATATGAAATTTGGCCTGAATTCGATTTGGCAAAAGCTACAACTTCTGAATACTTGAAAGTGGGTATCAATATTTTAATACTCAAAAGTTGATTGGATTTTATAGCAGAGGGACTATTGGCTATGTGCACGACAGTTTGAAGATAAATCATGTTTTGATAATTTTCATCAAAATCAAGGGAAAAACTTGAAGACATGTGCAATATTGTCGATATCTTATAGAGCAAGATCAGGGCCTCCAAACGTTACTTATTTCCTGAGAAACAAAATAATTGAGGTAGAATTGTATTAGTATGTACTTTGATGGTATGCATACCTGTTACCTTGGTCCGACGGCCAATATACAAGTACCAGGTGCTGAAGGTACGTAAACATATAACCCACTATTCTTTGATTCTGAGTGCTGATTTCTGTGTATGTTTCATATAATGTTGTTGAAAATCAGTATTCAACACTGCCAGACTCTTTTTGTCGGTGGTAATTTCCGCCAGACGCTTTGAAGCTCGCAAAAAATAACTTTACTTTATAGCCTCGGTCTTAATTTTCATATATGATGTGAAGAAACTATTTCAAGACTTTTTGTGAGCAGCCAGACCAATCCTAGGGACCAAACATCCACCAGACACATTTGAAATGTCACTGTGAGTATGAGCGCGAGCTCATTATTCGTGCGCTCGAGCATGAGCGAAATACCTATGCGCATCGATCTCTCCCTTATGCCACGGTCTACTCTGAGTGTGAGTGTGTGTAGTAGTATAGTTTTGTCATTTCGGTTACAACGCGTGTAAGTAAAATAAAAGTATTTGCAATGTTATGAAAAAATATCATGGCAGAATTATTAAACTGTGCTTTTTGTAATAATTCGGAATAAATTGGAAGATGTTGTTTTTCCGGTTGATTTATTCGAAAGTGGTTACCATAAACAGTGTTATAAGTCAATGACAGGTTGATGAATAGTATATTATGCAACGATCATGTAATGATGGTTATTGATACACGAACATTAATCGAGATACGAAACGAGCCAAGTGTATTAATAACCATTACATGAGCGATGCATACGCTATTTTTTCTACACACAATAAATAATGAAGAACTATCAATATTATATTTATATTTGTATTGAACACAATAACAGTAATTACTCGTATTTCTATAAAAAATTCTACAAAATTGTAATTAATGGTATCACTTCGGGTATTACCATGGATATAGAAAAACTATAAACATTATATTTATATTCATATTGAACATAATAATTGTAATTAATCTGATTTCTTAAAAATATTGAGATTATTTATTGTGCAGTTTGAAAATTTCATTCTAGGTCCCACTGATCTGGAGGTGGAAGGAATATTTACATTTATTTCATTATTACTAGTCTCAATAGAGTTCAATATTGTATTGGAAATGCTGATTTTATTCTGAACCGAATTTTCAATATAGCCTTCCGCCACTGAATTTGATTTCCAGCCACCATGACGTTTTTATGCACGAATATCACCACCGGCATCAACTAATACGGTTGCAGAAGTCCTTCGAAAACAATGCCTTGTATATAAATTCGGATCAGGCAGATTCAAATATGTTGCTATTTGCTTCCCTGAATAACCAAATCTATTAATACCAATGTTTTGAATTGTGCATTTTCCATTAAAATAATTAACGAAAAAAGAAGGGATGGGGCAAATTTTCGGCCGTAGATTCATATATTTTTTACTAATTTCGTAGTATTTGCCGGTTATTGTTAATGTTCGTTGTACTTTTGTTTTAGTTTCTACCACATTAACAATTACGATTTCATTCATATCTTTGAGATTTTGACAGTTTAGGTCATGTAGTTCATGCCTTCGACATGCTCCCATTATTCCAAAAATCATTGCTACCTAAAACAAAAAGACAAATTACAAAAATACAACAATAAGAAATAAATAAAATAAAAAACATAAAAAAGAAAATGGAAAGCAGGATAACCTAGGCTAGCTTCGAGCCCGCGTCTCATACTGTAGTCTATTGTTCAAATCTAGCGACTTAGCCCGCTCCGCCACGAGTTAACTTATCAAATTTTCTCGACATCAATGAAATATATCATGCATGAGTCGAATGGAAAATGTAATCATGACAAAATTCAAAGGAATGCAACGTTAGGTAGATACTTAGTTTTATAAATAAAAACTTTTCATCGGGTACTCGTCGATAAACGTTTTTATTTGTTCAGGTGAAAATATTTTTCATTTTTTTCCAACATTTCCTTCGGACTTTCACTCAAATAAAGCTTGTAGCTTCTTATATTTAGAGATGTCTATGTAATGGTTGATATTTACCAACGATTTTATTATTGAATAATGTGTCCATGTACTACATGATTTCATAGTTACCATCAATTCTTGAAAATGAGCAATCAAAACATTTTTGGAGAATGTCGAAATATTATTTGTATTTTTCCAGTCCATAAACCGTTGATATAGTTTTTCGTATACTTTCTGAGATTTTTGAGGTAAAATATTTTGTACTGCATTTTCTGCTTTCTCCGATATGTGTGGAGGAGTTTTAACACAACTCTTTTATAACCCACCGTTGTGTTTTGATTGACTTTATTGAATAACTCACGCATATGTCGGTTGGCCCTATGTGAGTTCATTTGAAAGATACCGGGCGGCACAAACAAACTTGGAACTTCCAGATTTCCTGCGAAATATGCCACTTTGCTTCAAAAAGACGACAGGTGGTTATCTCATCGTATACTAGGAACGTGTGATAGCACATATGAGGTACTTACCTCTCGTTAGTTGATCCTCTCCCCAGGACCAAGATGCCTCTCGGTATCCACGGATACAGGTGGTGTGTTCGGCGTCCACGACTAACCGGCAGTCGCCGCTAACCTTGGATCACACTTTCCCAATTTCCCAGTATTCCCAAAAAAACGAACTGATTCTAACGATGGCTTTTATTTGAGAGATGACTTTTGTGAATGGAATAAAAACGTTAATGAAATATATGGAATGAAAACTAGATGAAATATTCAACACATTTAACAAATTGAGGGAACTTGTGAGCAAACTAAGTTAATTGAATGACACTCTGTAGCAATGGTTATGAAATTGAATCTCACGAAGCTCAGTTACTTCAACAGTTGAACAATTCTAGTAAGAACAAAGAATTCCACGGTTTCTGGTGAACGAAATTTGGAAATTATCTGAAACCGACTGGTTGACACTAATTCGCACGTATCTTTGACTTTTCTCTAGTTCGACCGAAGAAAGGAACTATCGACTTGACTACTATTTCTGTCACTTAACCCGGGCCACGATGAAACACCAACTGACTATTTTTCTGCGAGAATTTACCACGTCAAATTTCCCCTACTAGTTTTTTCGGAAAACCCCCCCTAAAGTCAAATTTTGGCTGGTGATAAGAGTAAATTCAACCCCTAGTCGAATCGACGCGTACTGGGCATAATTACCGAACCAATGGGGTGGTATTTTGCAAAATCATAAACAAATTGGGTCTGACTCCGTCGACCAATCACGAATGTGGTCGTGGGTGGGGCTATTGCTTGACCTTTGTCATCCGAGAGGTGCCCCCCCCTCGTTATTTGCGCGGTACGACTTTGAACTATGGATTTCTAAATTCTACTATTCGTGTTTCAACAATTATTCTCTCCTTCAGACTGCTAAAAGTGGTCATCCTGTACAACTAGAGTTTCGGGCTTTCCATTTAGGAAAAAATGACCCAAAACCCCCACGTCCTCCACCCGTTGCAGCCTAATGAGCCCTTAATCTAAATGCAAATAATTTTCATGTGGGTGCTAATGAATTCCGCCAAAGAAACCAAACAAATTTTCCCGTCGCATAAAAAATTGGTTACAATTTACCGCTCAGTGGCCCTAGATCTCAAAGCGGAATTTCTATATTTCGGTGCGTGACGAAACAATACGAATTGTTTTACAATGGGTTATTTCCCTGGGTTTTCCGTCACACCAATTTGGACCGCTTGGAATTTTATTTATTCTTCACGCTTTTGTTGGCGACCAGATGTAGCCATTCTACGAAAATGATAATTTTGTTTTTCGACTTTTTTTTCCCAGCAACCCTGAATTTATAACAAGGTTTCCGAAAACTACTTTTGTTGTTTAACCCTCCATAAACCCGACGATTCATGCCCCTTCAAAGAGCCCTAAGGATCCAAGTGTGAGAATCTGCTTTGGATCCCGGCAAAATATTCTTACAGGGTGATCCCTAAGATTTTGTTACAGAGTCGATGGTAATTCTTCTATATCGCTGATATCAGACATTTTGATAATATAATCATCGAAGTTAAGCTAAATTCTACTAAAATTTAACACCTACTGATTTTGACAAATAAAACAGTTAGATAGGAATCTAGGACAAACGTCAAATGCACAGCATGCTTGATTGAAAAATTATGGGTTTCTATTGATTAAAAATCTGTAACGTTATGATAAATTTAATTATCAATAATTTCTTTCATTCCCGAACTTTCTGAAAACTTTGGAGGAGATATAAAAATCATTTTCATTCAGATGGAGGCTCAATGGAATTCTTTTGTTTCTGAAAGATATCATGAAAATATGTCGCCTAAAGTTCCTCACTGCGATTCCTTGAACTTTTTCAAAACTCATCTCATTCAAAGTAGTCAATATTTCCCTTGAAAAAATAAGAAGAGATAGGTTTTTCCAATGTAATGCCATAGCCAATTTGTATCTTCTGCCTTGTCGTATTTCTATCCTTCACAACATCTCTCTCTCATATATAGTCCGCCAGGAACTGTGTGTTGAAGTCACGTGACGGCCAGTCCATCAGTTATAAGGTCTATGCATAGAGAAACTAAAAATAAAGAGAGTTGTCAAACCTGCAGTAAAAGTTGGCACCACGTTTAGACAGTGGCGACATATCTCGCAACTGGCCGAATTAAATACAGTTGGTAAAACCGATTGAGATAAGGCGGGTTTTTCAAATGTGTTACTTTTATATGATTGATATGGTATATATCTTATGAGTGATCGATTTGCCATTCTTGTATTCCATATGAATTATGAATGGTTGTATCATATGAAATACAGAAATGGCAAATCGATCACCAATAAAATATATACAGTAATCGATTTGTAGAATCTGTTAGTTCGTTCGTGGTTGAAATAAAGTTTCAAAGTAAATCTTCATTTCATGATATCAAGAACAAAATTAAAGATCTTATAAAACAAAAATAATAAGTTGAACACTATAAAAACACATTTTATTGTATCTAGGACAAGGTACAACTACAGACAAAAAATAATAAAACTCCGAAAAACAACAAAATTAAAAATTTTCTTTAGTCTTATCATCAAATCAACCAAAATAAAAACAAATTACATTTACAACAAACCTTCAATAAGTTTGTTCATTTATTAGCACAAAGGAGAACGAGTAGGCATACTTAACAAATACTCCAGTTTGATGATAATCTTCGTACTTCCTCAAATGGTGATAGGAAATGGAAACTGATGGACGGAAATAAGTATCAGTTTGTGAAAAAATATCTGCAACTGATGGATGGAAAAGTATCAGTTTGTGAAAAGCAGCTTATATTTTACCTTGTGAAAGAATATTTCGAAGAATTTCAGCGTCAACTCGAATAACAAAACATTCCATTTTCGACGTTGGGTTCATAATTCAAGTCCATAGTATAATTTCTATAATTAATTTTTCGATGACAATTTACAGTAGAATTATTCTGAAATTATCACGTGGTTCGTCATTTTCTGACAAATGTCGAAATTGGAAAGTTATCATGTCAGTCGTCTGTTGATTGCGGGCAGCGCCTCCATGCGCGACTGGCCGTACTAAAAACTTGGTGGACAAGATCGCCAATGTTTCAAACAGTCTCTTTATTTTTAATTTGTCTATGGGTCTATGCATCTATATGAAAATAGCCCAGACTAACTCATTGTAATTGGCTTTTGCGTCATCATGATTTGAATAATGGTTTTGTCTTAAAGACACTGTTTACAGATGGGTCTAGGTTTACGAATAATTGTATGTTCAATATGAATAATACAAGGTATTGGGCTAAAGAAAATCATAGGTCGCTGAAAAAAAATATAATTTTCAAGAAAGATTTCGATTCATCGTCTGGGTAGGAATCATAAGAAAAAGAATCATGGGACCAATTCTTTCCGACAAGCCTTTGACGGGCCAGAAATATCTACAATTCAGGTCACATAAAATCTAAAGAAAACTCGAGGAGACCAACTTCTTTGGGAGACTTGAGATATAGAGTTGACCGCGCATTTCGAAAAATTCCTGCTCACGAACTGATAACTGTGATGAGGTGTACAATAAAATAACTAGTCTATGTGTAACGGGCAACACTTCGAACATATCATTGGTCATTAACAAATAAAATGACTTCTCGATGGTTGTGAAACTTTTCTATTGAAAACAGGATGATGGTATTGTGAGTAATAATTTGTACGTTGAATGTTTCACTGTTTAAGTCGTTAGATTTATTCAAACAGTTTGATTATATTGGAGTTATCTTTTCTGTAATGGTTTTATGATCATCACATATTGGCAAGTCGATTATGTTTGGTACTTCATTGTTTTTATTCTGAAGTAAAGTTTGAAAGAATGAATAGATGTCATGTGACCTACCAATTTTTCAGATTGATTTCATTTTGTTACTCTAGGTTTTGAACAAAAAGAAAGTGGTACATAATGTATATCGTTGAATTCGTAATTGGGATCTCTATCGAATGACAAGATGGCTCTCGGTGAATACCATTTGAAAAAAACGATTTTTTTCGTCGAAAATGTGTTCAGAAAATTTCAATACCTGCTGTAGGACCTGTTATTGATCTTATCGATGATATGACTATTACTATGAGTTACTAATGTGAAGTAGTGAATATTTTAATCTACTCAAGGCCTAAAAAAAATTTGGCATCACTTTTGTATGTAATTTGAGCCGTAGAATCTGAAAACCATCGAACATACAGGGTGTCCTATTTGAAAAATCGAAGTAGGTGGCTATTCTGGCGAATCAAAAAGGGGCCATTTTCTCTTCATATGCCTGTCAATTCGAATTTGTTTCCATATCTTCGTACAAAATTTCCTCCAAATCGATTGATTAGTGAAGGAGATAAAGGCATTGCCCTAGTCCCATTGTCACCCAGGATACCTACTCATTCTGGATGATTGAGAATATGGTCGTTTCCAATAAGGAATGCCAGGTTGGCAATCGTTTGGATTTCTTCCGTACGGAAATCAAGCATTACATAGTTGAAATGTATACAGTCTGAAGAGATTATGTAATTCCATTGGCGTAAATGTCCCAGTCAGCCCTCGAGTATGAACGGTAATCACTCCAATTATACATGTTGTATGGCGAATATTCATGTCCTATATACTCATCGAACATAACATTCCCAAGTAGGTTTTTTACTGGTTGCAACGTAGCGGCCACGATTCTGGAAAACTTTGAGGTGTTTGACCACAACCACTGCCACGTAATATACACAGTTCTTTTCTGGAATGAATACGTCACAATTCGGAAAACGGAGTAAGATAAGATGCGACAGAGTGGTCGAATTTTACCTATTCAACATCAAGAACTCACCAATCTATATGAAAAATAAGATGATTCTGATGAAAACGAGTTTTTGTTTTATAAGTAGCTGAATTTCTGTCCTGGAACATATTTTCATGATAAATTTTCCTCATGCCTGATTCATTTCTGATACTCGATCGATTATAAGTATAAGAATATAGAACATACAAACACGTAAGTAGGTATACTGAATTTTGATACTTCTGATCAAGATAAAATCAAAACGATTGAAAGTTTACTGTGAAATATGGGTGTTGAAGCTCGATAATGAGCACGCGTCATCTAAATACTCTTTATCCGAGAACAACATTGAAATTTTGGGAATAAATCGCCTCTGAAATTATATACTTGAATCCCTCGAACATTTTTTTCCTCGAACATTTTTTTCATCACACTTGGTAACTCAAAACCAATACTTACGTAATGAATTACCACGTTTGATGCAGTGCTGATGACAAATAAATATTTATTGAATGTGTCGTTCATATCTTTAATAATGGCGATCCAGCATATTTCTGTAGATATTGCGGCTTCTGGAGAATATAACATCAAAGTGGTAGAAACTGAGAATATACCACTCTTAAGTTCCTCTCATCATAACGTGGCCAGTGGAACTGAATTATTAAATTAAATTTTCTACCACTAGAAAGGGGTGCCCATGTCGCAGGGCCATGACTCACCACTTCAATATAACCTTGGAATTACAATAGGTCTTATCCCCTTGAAAGTGGCAAACACCTCGCAGCTTATAACCTGCCACTCCAAAGTAATAACTTCGAAATTGCGGGTCATGTAGCAAGCATGGTGAATTTATGCATCTCCTTTTGACATGTATCAGGTCACACTTATCAAATCAACAAGTGATACAAATTATGCCATTAATGCAAACTGAATCAACAATTAAGGTATGAATATTGAGCAGTCAGCAGGTCGTATATAGTATAGAGAATAATACTTTTACTTTGTAATTCATTTTCGGGTCTGTTATTGGTTCGACAGTACTTTTATAATCAAACTGTCTTTTTTCTTTTCTTTGACGAACTGTTTGTGAAGATGAAAAATTTGGTTCAATTTCTAATTCTTCGGCCAGCTCCCTCTTAAGTCTAAAACAAAGTTTTATTTTGGTTAGACAGTCTAAACAAGCTTTTAGAATTATACTTTGATTCTGCATTAATTCACTTAGAGAATTGATTTCAAATAAAATATTGTAACCAGATTACTACGGAGCATAAAAAATTGTAATTTTGGATTTTTGTTGCGAGCTATCGAGCTAGGTGTGATGTACTAAAATCTTTTGAAGATGCGGATGCATCCATTACTTCTAAAAGAGCATCATAAACCTCACCAATTTGATATCTCAAAGATTTTATAGCGTCTATTCTACTAGACCAGCGTTTATCAGATAGTGGTTTTGAAGTTAAATCTGTAGGGCACGTTTTCAAAATTGACCATATTTTGGTTGACGCGGAAAAAAACACACACACATATATATATATATATATATATATATATATATATATATATATATATATATATTCTGGGCATCCCAAAAAAAATTTTAGCAGCATCTTTGATAACTAAATTCAATAAGTGCGCCGAACAAAGAACAAAAAGTGCTCGCGGGTTTATATTTAAGATTCGTGTTTGTAATCCACTGTGTATTCCACGCATGTTTGATCCATTATCATATCCTTGTCCTCGCAAATCATATATACTCAAATTTAATTCTACTAATAAATTTGTCACATAGTTATACGAGCCAGCACCAGTAGAATCAATGGGGTAAAATAAAATGAAATGTTCACGTATTTCAATTCTTTTCGTCTTCTCGTTTGATAAAACAAACCTCAAAACTACACTTAATTGTTCCGTATGACATCCGGTGTACAGTCGAGGATTATAGAGTAATATTTATGTTTTCCTACTAGATCTAAAATAGTAGTTCTTACTTTTGAGCCGAATAAATTTATCGATTCATTTTGAATTTTGTCGCCTACATAGTTTGTCATACCGCTACCGCTGTCGCTGCTTTGTTTTCATGTGTGCGTCGAACATGTTGCTCCATTACAGAATCAAATTTGGTGAACGTTTCTATTAATTTTAAGAAGTTTCCGTTATTATTTTCATATAATTTGTTTGTTGTTTGTGTCAGAGATCCGATCTATTTAAATTTACCTTTTTATTCAAAATCAATAAAAATTGTCTATTGAAAACGCATAACACATTTCATCTTGAATGGATATCATTCACGTTTCACGTAACAGGTAAAACGAACTTTTATCCAATAAAAAAAAATTAGAGAAGTCAGGTTAGTGTTCGTCATCGCGCGGACCAATCCACGGTCACTTCGAATTCAGGAAGAATTGTTATTGAAAACACATAACCCATTTCAATTAGAATAAATATCATTCAAGTTCCACGTAAGAGGTAAAACAATATTTTTCGAGACACACCGAAATCATTTGAGGAAAGTAAAGTAAGCTTCCGTCATCGCACGCACCAATACGCGATCACTTGATGGTGAATTTCAAACGAAATTGTAACTTTGTAGTGACTTCCATTGAATGCGAACTGTGGCAAACGTTTATGGAGATAGCAAGAACGAGGCAACCATCACCAAATATCACAAACAAGTGCCTGCCACATTGAAGGTTTGATGAAAATCACTGAAACGTCCCCGGACCTATCATACTCTAGTTTCAAAATGATTCTGAGTGATATTGGAGTAGTACAGGATAGTTACCGCAACGGATATTTTCCACTTTCAAGTTTGATCATTTCTAAGGTGATTTTGCTTGGTGGCCATAATGTTTCAGACACCTCAGTTGACCCTAACGAGTTATTGAACTGTGGAGTTGCTACCATAGATGGGAATTACGTGACTACAACTATGCACATATAACATTTCAGTTATTCTTACTGTATAGTGGTGGATTTGGCGGTGATTACGTAAAAATCACCTTGTCGAAGTTGCAGTATCAGTTTCCATCATTGTGAGGCTGCTTGGAATTTGGTATTGATTAATGCTACCTTAGATCACATATGCTATGCTAGATACGGCACCTAGGTAATTGTTTTGGTAGGTCCGTGGGAAATTAGCGTACTCAAGCTATTGACAGTTACACGCGGTTCTAGCTATTACGTATAGTACGTCAACGTCCCCTCCTGCCCCTCTCATCTATACCCCTCTAATACCAAACAAACAATAAAAAATGCCGTATTTAGCGTAGCATATATGATCTAATGTCAAGACATACCTACCAATCTATGTTATGTGCTATTTTCCTGAAAACCAGAGTAAGATCCACTGAATTGGGTTGTCTGTAGGTGGGGTCATGCTAGTGGGAAATCTATATTGTATCATATATTTCATATAATTCAGTTTAAATTTTTCTCTATACAATACAATATAATAAAACAGCTGATCCTTGACAAACGGATAAGATATATATATATATATATATATATATATATATATATATATATATATATATATATATATATATGTTTGGGCAGAACGTCATCCATTGGTCTACAATGATTTATAGAATCTACGTCTTTCGATTGGACGTGCCATGGAATATTTCGATATCTGTGACATTAGCACCTGTGTGGATATGAACCTATTTAGTCGAATAGGACTGTACTGTCCGATGATATTCCTGATCTATATGTCAAATACGACATTTCCACTGAATTATAGAAAATGTTACTAAGAAGATGTTTCATTCTGCTAGAGACTTCATGTATGTCTGGTGAGTTTGAATGCCTTTTTCGATGCTAAACCAAATTTTCACTCCGCAGTAATTTTGTATCTTGTATTTGCCTTCAATGGATCCCAGTCCAGCCTATCAGGTGAACTTCGAATCATTTTAACCTGGGAAAACAGTAACTTCTCAGGAGTAGCGGAAACTGGGAATTATACAAGTTGTGAAAGTACATTGAATATACTGAATTGGTATGTATACTTCCATGTGCTCTCATTATAGTGACGGCAGCAGAAGCTTCAGTCTAACATATTTTTTAGCAGCTCATTTTTATCAACAATTTTTCTCTGTCCGCTTTTTATCTGATTTTTTAAGGTTACTGAAGGTGTGAACTCTGAGCTTACCGATTTACTAGCAATATTTTGTTCATATGCAGGGTTTTTCAGAGCCAAAATACTGGCTGTTAATATTACCTTCGGAAACCAAAACTTTTCAGGATATATCAATTATTTTACAGCTATTATATGAAAGCAATGCCATTTCCCAGAAGAAGAGTTATCGAAATCAGGTCCAGATATGTGCTTAAAAGAAAGTGTGATACCAAAAATTCATCTTCCGGCTGGATTTTATCATTTGAAAGTAAGTGTTATGACTCACACATAACTTTACAAAAATCTCATTGAATAAATTTTTTTGATACTTCAGGGGGATTTTTTGATGAGAACTATGGTACTTTCAAATCCGCAAAACCTCAAAAAGCCCCAAAATTGAAATATCTTATTGTTCAATCCTTTTTTTGATAACATGAATGAATATAACGGCAACGACTTAAAAAAATGGAAAAGGTACTCTAAAAATCAAAATGGAAATACTATAACCATTGATCTTATGTTTTGAGACACATTTATTTGTCTGAGAATTCGCAATCAAAAATATAGAAATACGTTTTCAGCTTTCAGAAATGAAATGTATCGGGAAGTAGCTTCCGATGAAATATGTTTTTCTGTTAGTCAAATTTTATGAAAATTCTACTGAATAATTGAATATTTTTCTTTCATTAGGAAATGACTTGGTATATGCAGTAATTTGTGAAATATCCGTTGACACCATCAAATCGTCTATAATTCAGCATTATCATGACAAAATCACATTTTAGATTGGTCTTTGGACTCAAAATCAAAGATGAACTCATAATATCGAAACTTCGGCATAGTTCCTATTTTTATTATATAAGTTTGTTTGAGACTTCTAGAAACTACCAATCAAATCAAATCGTTTATTCAACTACGTTATGCATGGAAATACATTTGTAGCTGGTCGGGTGAATCGCATATGGGGAATAAACGACGATTTTTTCTGCTTATAGAAAATAAGACGTAGAACAAAAATAAGACATATAATAAGATAAACATTATGAATATTTATTGTGGGTAGACGGACACAATATAAGAATGAAATTTCTGATGAAAGCTGCAATAAAATACTCTGCAAAACTAGTGAACACTATACGTAGTTGAAAAATAAAATAAAAATTTAATAGACAAAATAAGGAAATAATAGACTCATAATTTTTCATTATTGTAGGAAAAATAATTCGTATTAATTTAAAATATCATAGCATAAATACTCCTCTGCCGAATAAAAATTACAATTTTCGAGAAAAATTTTCCACCCAACTTTTGAAAAGAATAAAGGGGGGGGGGGAATCGAGATTAGGAGTTTATACCGTGGGTGCCTCATGTGGTCGGCTTTCCTGATTGATGATTGAATAATTCGAAATTGTTGTTTCTGTCGAGCTCAGTAGTACTTTTCCGCGTATTTCAAGCAGACTCTGATTGAAATAAACACAAGGAAAACATAGAATGAGTTCTCGAAATGGAGCTTTATAGTGGGCATCAGCCATTATAAGTATAGCTCGATTTTGAAATCAGAAAGCTCTAACAGAGTGAGGCGAGTTCCCCCATAAAAGAATTCCATAAATCAAATGTGAGTCAAAGAGTACATGATATGCAGAGGAAAGGATAGAAGGGTCTACTGAGTTTTCAAGATGTCTCAGCAGAAAAAGCTGAGTGGGTAGTTTTTTGCATAATATATCAATATGGATTCGCCAACCCAAGCTATCGTTAGAGTTAGACGAAGCAGTTTAACAGACTCTGATCTGAGCTTTGATCTTCTTGAGGTATAGGTTAGTAAAGATATATTCTTGTGTCATTGAATGAAAGGAGACATATTGTGAAGAATATGATTCATATATATATATATATATATATATATATATATATATATATATATAATAAGAAGGAGCGAACCCAATACGGAGCCATTAGGTAAACCGTGGTTTATGTTTCGATACCTAGAAGAAAAATTTTTGATCTTATTTTTGAGGTGAGAACTGAAGATATCAAATGCCAACCCTCTCTTATTCCGTAATTGCTCAGTTTTTCCAAGAGTTGATCGTGCGAGACATAGTCGAAGGCCTTGCTTAGGTCGCCCATTGTTATTGAAGAATGTTTGCCGTCCTCAAAATCCTTGACGATGCCTTGCACAATCTTAGCAATTGCTTAGACAGTGGAGCAATTGCTTCTGAATGCAAATTGGTTTTCATAAGGAATATAATGTTTTCCGAAGAAGCTCATTAGCTTTCGTTCCACAATTATTTTGTATTGTTTTTTCGAGTATTGGAATTATTTTGGTGGGTTTGAATGCGTCGGGAAGAGAGCCTTCGGCAAAACATAGATTAATCAGTGCAGTAAGAGGTTCCACAATTATCTCACTAGTTAATTAGATAATTACGCTGTTTAGATCCTGAACATCACAGCACTTTGAGTTTTTGAGTACTTCAATGTCATTCGAAACCTCGATGTATGTCACAGGTAAAAAAAAAGAATGATTCCTTGGGTTTCGGAAGATTTTTCAAAAACCTTAGTGGTGTTTTGGTCTATTATTGGTAAATAATGTTGAATAATGTCACGAAAGAAATCATTCAATTCTTCAGGAGATTTTGAATAGCGTTGTCTTTTTTTTTTATTTCTTTCAAAATTCATCTAGTCCCGTCATAAATAACGTAACGTTGGAGTTTGTGATGAAGTTATTGTTAGCTGTTTTTTTAGCAACTTCAATCTCTTTCAGATAATGTTTTTCATGAGTTTTGTACGCCCTAATATCTGAAGGATTTGTTTGTGATCCTGGTAAAGTCAGAAATTGTAATTGTCATGCCAAAAGAGCCTAATATATCTAACCAATTGTTTGTTGTATTGGAAGATTCTTTCAAATCAATATTGAAATCGCCATGAATGGTTATACATTTTAACTTACTGAAAATATAGCTGAGCATTCCTGAAAATGAAAGTATATATAATCTTAACCTTTGGAAAAGCTTGGAAAAACAAGTTTCTTCAATATTATTCCAAAACATCAGAGCTAGACAAACAAACTTCCTAGTGGGAGTTGTAGAGCATACAGTTTCACATGGAAATGGTTCTATTGCCACACTCAAAATAATGAAAAGTTAGGCAGGCTTTGAGTCGAGGTATCAAAAACATATTTTGGAGAATCATAAAAAGCAAGAAACTAATGAATTTCAATCTTATTTTCTTTCCACTCTGAGAAATATCAGCTTATTTCCAGAAAAAAATATATTTTCAATTGTTGATAATAAAAATTATAACTTTAATTATAAAATCGATGATTTACATGATATTATTTTCGAATTCTTCAGAAGTTATTCTGTGACTGAAAATGGCCATTGAAAAATTCAAATTGTTATGACTCTTTTATTGACAATTGAAAATGATATAAATTCCTCTAGAAAAAAGTTGTGTTTTTTGGAGTGAATTCAATAAAAGGAGTTTAAAATCCATGAATCCCTTTGTTTTATATGTTTTTTTCTTTTTATTTCGATTTCGTCACCTCAACCTGAAGTCTTCCTAACTCCGTAATTTTCCATATTTGATTTCATGCTGTACAATTTTTATTCAAGAGTATTTTCTTTTTCTTATTTTTTCAGTAAATCATGCCGGGGATCGAATACCCATTTTTTTCTACTGATACTTTCAAAATACAAAAATTCAGGCTCATTTACCTGGTCTACTCACCTTGGATTATACTTTCAGATGAAACGGTACACAACTGTTCGGAATACTATGATGAGAACGATATTATTATGGAATCTCATACCATTGGATCTGGACATTTCAGAATGATTATGGAAATGACGGAATATGATGGCAAAAGCTTTGAGAATGTGCTCTCAGATGAGGTATAATATCATTTTTGGATTTTCATTAACAAATCTCCAACTCATACTGCACTGAAAATATTAATCGACTTTTTCACAGCTCTGTCGACGTATTCGATAAGCATGTAGTTATAGTTCATCCATTATCAATTCATAAATACGTTAAAATAAAAAAGTATGTCGAAAAAAGGCATATTCTCCAACAAAACACATCATAACTATAGAATATTTCGAAACCTATTTCTATCCCAGACCAGAGGCGCTACTGGCTTTCATTTATTCAGACCTGAAACTGGTGATTTATTTGTCTCAACGTATAGACACACCTACAAGCATTATCATTGGCTTGCGGTCACTCAAGCAGCTGTCACTCAAACCCACGTTGACTATCGGCTCTTTTGATATTTCTTTAACTTACCGTTTGCCGACGGAGAATGTTAACGAGTAGTACACATTATTTTTCGTTGCGTTTCTTCGCATAAAAGCTCGTGTTAACGAAGTGAGTTTTTGATTTGCTCCCTATAGAAACAGCTTCTGCAATTGAAAATGGTTGAACTATACCTCACAAATTTCTTGGTTTCAATTTTTTTTTTTTTATGTTCTGGTTTCCACGGAAAGGGATATCCTGTAATGTTCAGAGAACATCGTGGGAACCAAGGGAAAGAAGGTAGGAGTTGGTGTTCTTCTTGAATTTCTGGAGGTTGTATGCCTCGGGGAACACCTCCCTAGGCAATGAGTTCCAAAGTCTCGCTGTTCGTTGGATGAACAAGTCTTTGGAAAGTGATGTTCTGCAGGTCTCCAAAGTGACCACGAAGGGGTGTGATGACTGAACTTGACGGGTTAGTCTCGAAGAGACTGCCAAAGCAGGAACGATTGTTGATATTTCAGAAGAGCATCGCCCATGAAAATATCTATAAAATAGAGACAAATCGCCAACTTTTCTACGGTGTTCCAGACAAGTGAGCGAGTTTGTGAGCGAGGCATCACCGACGAGACGAATTGCCGTTTTTTGGACAGAATCCAATAGCCTCAGGATATGTTTAGGTGCCGCGCTCCGAATATGGGAACAGTATTCCAGGACAGGTCGGATCTGTGCCTTATAGATCATAAGCAGCTGAGTGGGGGTGAAATAGCTCTTGGCACGAAACAAAAAACCAAGTTTTTGGGATGCACTTTTGGCAATGGACCTCACGTGATTTTCCCAGGAAAAGTTATTGCTGATCGTAATACCAAGCATCGATATGGATGACTTCAGTGGTATGGTTACTCCTGACAAAGTTATGTTAGGCACAGTGAGATCGGCTTTTCTAGAGAAAAGACATGCTTGTGTTTTGTTTGAATTGAATTCTACCAAGTTATTAGATCCCCACTCGAGAATTGTTGCTTAGTCCATATTTATATTATTAACATTTCTTCCTCGTTCATTTCTGGTTTCACGGGCTGATATAGGGGTCCTGGAAGAGAAAGCGGTATGGAGGGTACTATCATCGGCAAAGCTGTGTACTGGACATGAAGTTGCTTTCAACAGGTCGTTGATGTGAAGTAGAAATAGTGTTGGTGCGAGAATAGATCCTTGCGGAACACCAGCATTTATGAGTAGAGTGTCAGATGAAACTCCATCGACCACTACATGGAGAGACCTGTTTGAGAGAAAACTAGCAAGCTGAGAACACAGCTGAGGGGGCAAGCCATAAGACGGAAGCTTGGCGAGGAGTCCCTGGTGCCAAACTCGATCGAACGCCTTGGAGATATCTAATGCCACAGCTAAAGTTTCTCCATACTTTTCAATAGATAGCTGCCATATATGTGAGACGTAAGCGAGCAGGTCACCAGTTGATCTCTGATGGCGGAAGCCATATTGCCTATCGTTGACAATTCCTGAGTCTTCCAGATATTTCATGAGCTCGATGTTGATGGCTTTTTCCATGACCTTTGAAATAATAGATAGCAGTGCGATAGGTCTGTAGTTGCTAGGTAGGGCCTTTTTGCCTTTTTTAGGGACTGGCTGTACTCTTGCAATTTTCCAATTGGACGGAAATACCCCAAATTGTAAGAGTGGTTGAACAACTTGCAAAGAACAGGTGTTAGTTCGGGGCACATTTCTTGAGAACAATCGGCGGGATTCCGTCAGATCCACAGGCTTTGTTGGTGTTGAGACCCAGCAAAATCTTTCTGATAGTACGTTGGCGAAAGGTGATCTCGGGCATGTGACTGTCAGTAGGTGTAATGTTCGGGGTTGTTTTCCCGATGAATCCAGAGTGGAATTTCCAGCAAATAGGTGCGCAAAGATATTGGCTTTTCCTGGGCAGTCGTTGCTAGTGTTCCATCTTCTTTGGTTAGAGGAGGAAATGAGCTGGAAGTGAAGTTTCTTCCCACAGCTTTGGCGAAAGACCAAAATGAACGGGATCCGTTAGGACATTCAGCAAATTTTGATCTTATTTTGGCATTGTGGGCATCTTTTGAGCATTCTATTGTCTCTTTGCATATGCCTCTAGCCTCGACATATGCTGCTCTGGTCTCAGGGCCCGGATTTTTTAGCCATCGATGGTATGCTGCCTGTTTGGAAGCCACAGCTCTAGAGCAGTTTCTGTTAAACCAGGTCTTATCGGATGATGTTCTTCTTTCGGTATTCGGTATGTAAGTTTGCATTCCCAACATGATGATTTCAGAAATTGTCTCAGCACATCGTGTTGGATCTACTGAAGAGAAACAAACTCTCTTCCATGGAAACGCTGAGAAAAACATACGAAGACCTTCCCAGTCGGCCGAATTGTAATGCCACATGAGACGGGGTGGTATTGTGCAGCTCGATGGTAAATGGAAAGAGCATGTTGTGGAGATGAGGGTGTGATCAGAGTGTCCAAGTGGGGCACAAACTTCTATTCTATACGGGTCAGGATTGGTGGTGAGGAAAAGATCTAGTGTATTGGCAGACTGGTTAAGATTCGAGATAATTCATAACTTGATTTTCATTTTAACAGTATTACATGTTTATACAGTGCGCGCGTAAAGTATGGAAACATGAAGATACAATAACAGAATTTTGGTTATGTGTATAAGATGGACCAGCAATTTTAAATTGTATATTTTCGACGTTGCCAAATGTACAGTTTCTGAGATATACGAACAATATGTTTATTTTTAAATAGGAAAACCTATATATTTAATAATTTTCTTTTAAAGTTTTTTGTTGCCGATGCAGCATACAAACTGTTATCAACCAATATCAACCATTGATTTAAAAAATTCGGGATAAATATTTTTATTTTGTAATTAATATCGCAGTATAAATAGAAAACAATACCTAAAGGAAAAAATTGGAGGAGACGTTCAATATGACCTCTTGGTCTTTGGAAACAGAGATCCATTCTGATTGAAAATCATCCAAGACTTTTCTAATCGTTTCCGGAGAAATTAGTGCAATCTAATCTGTCATTCTGTCTGTGGCCTATTCACATACACTCTGCTTTCAAAATAACCCCACAAGAAATAATCTAGAGGTATCAAATCCGGAGAACTTGCTTGCCATTCGATAGCTCCTCTTCTTCCAATCCAACGATTTGGAAATGTAATGCCGAGGAACTCACGAATGCCTCGAAGATAATGAGCAGGCACTCCATCTTGCTGAATCCAAATCGATCTATTCACGATATGATGATTTATATCAGGAAAGAGTATGGCTAGTTCTGGAATTGATTCTTATTCTTCACCTGCCATAGTTCTATTACAAAATTAAGGTCCAATAATGGTATTATTGATAAGTCCTGCCCACACATTGATCATTTGTTGATACTGCGTATGTGCCTCTACCATCCAATGAGGATTTTCATATGGCCAGTACCTGCAGTATTGTTTATTGACCATGCCATTTAACTGGAAAGTAGCCTCATCAGAAAAGAGGATTTGATAAAAGAAATCAGTGTCAAATCTGTTTGACATTGTTTCACAGAACTTCAATCTGCGATTTTGATCGTCTTCGTTCAGTTCCTGTACCAATTGTACTTAATAGGGATGCCATTTTTCTTTTTTTGAATATTCTCGAACAGTTGTTTGACTAATGTGATTTTTGGTTGCAACAACTCTATTAGCCTTCTGAGGGTCTTTAACGATCGAGAAAAAATGTCAGTTTTTGTTTGCTCTGGAATAGCTGGGTGGCCACTCTTTGGGAATGCTCGTACACGTTCACTTTCCTCTAATTTATGGATAATTCAAGATACAGTACCACGTGCTATAGGAGTTCTGTCTTCATACTTGTTATTGAATATTTCAGATACCTCTTTGGGTGTTCGTGTCCTACAAATAATGTCGCAAATGAAACATACTCAAATTTCACAATATTGTGGTATTACCTGTCACCACATCCTTTCAGTATTGTGTCAAATGTGCCATTTTATTTTACTCTGATTTTGATTGCTGGTAAACCTATTTTCAAAAAACTAGGACGACGTACCCACTGACAGTAAATCACGACGTACCTACTGTCAGTAAAACCTACTTGATTCAACGAAATTAAACCGATATTCATATCATGTTCATCAGTACAAAAGCAGCAAAGACTTTTTAAACTTTACCAAATACAAAGTGGCCCATTTTATTTTCTCTTTATGTTGATATCAACTGTTGCAATAAAAATATGTTTCCTAATTTATTGAAATTAATGGTCATATTGGCCATTAACAGTTTGTATGCTGTATCGGCAATAAAAAACTGTAACAGAAAATTGTTAAATATACAGGTTGTCCCATTTAAAAATTAACATATACTTCATATATCTCAGGAATTGTACAGTTGGCAATGTCAAAATATAAAACTGAAGATTGCTGGTCCATCTGATATACATAACCAAAATTTTGTTATTGTATCTTACGTGGTGTCAAAGATATCTTTATGTTTCCATACTTTACGCACGCACTGTATACTACTACTACTATTTCACGCTACTTCAACTTTAATAATACAATGATATTTTTTTCCAATTACAGTGTGTGCTTACAATTGTCACAGAAAGATCACTACCAAAGATTGTAGTTTCTAAAGAAATCGACATAAGTTGTAGTAAACTTCGTTCAGCTGATGATGAAGAGTCAGTTGATCTCAATTTATGTCCCAAACAGAATGGATCGCCTATCTACGAATTGACTTGCGATGTGATATGGACACCCAATCCAGGTTTCTGTAATGGAAGTCTCGAAAATGGTTCGTATATTTATCATATCTCTGAAACGAATTGAAAAGTATCATTGATGTTCATTATTATGCGCGAGATTGAAATTGGTGATATATTAGCACGGTTAACAGTTTACATTATTCAGATAAATTACAACTATATAATATACAATTCCATAGGACGTTCGTAAGATGAGGGCATATATGTGTTTTCAAATCCCAAGTTGGGATAGTTAAAACCCTGGTGCTGATACTCTCACCATTTGGGATCAACTTGGAGACACTTGATTTATTCTATAATAGAGATAACTAGCGTTCCAGATGGCACAAATATTGTTTCTAGTTTAAATTCAGTTAACTGCAACAATAAAAGAGTTTATCATCCTAATAAGACTCCTATCGGAGATGAACTAATCTGTTAGCAAAAGGTATGTTTATATTACCGCCATTTGACGATTTGATATGTGGAGACTATCCACCACTTAACTAAACTAAAACTAAAAAATAATTTTTCTGCAGCCATTTGTAGAAAACGATGGCACCCTCATCGGCCACAAATCAGCTTCCTCTTCAAGCAAAACTGTTCGCGGGTTCTAATTTTAGCTTTGCTTTTGGTTGATAGGTGATATCTGCCAAATTTCACCAATAGCAAAGCTTAAATGAAAAGCTTTCATTCTATGCACAAAGGAAGTGCCGTTTTGTCCTTTTCAATAATAGTAGATAATAATGGGCTCAGCAAGATTTCAAATTGAAGAAAGAGAAAATTGCAGAGACACTGACAAAACACAGAAAATAATTTCATATAGGATAACAATGTCAAAAATTCAGTTATCAAAGGAGAAAACAAATATTTTTGAACGATACCATCCATTACAGAGTTTGATGCTCTTGTATAACAACAGGTGGTGTTCCATCGAAAATCTTGACAATATCGAGTCGGTGCAGGCACCAGGGTTCTTAAAGACATCTCAACTGAGTCACCCTAAAAAGCCATGTTCTGCTGTTGGAACTAGGTATTCATCCTCTTGATTTCTCCAAGAATGTCACAGCGGAGTTATTTTTTCTACATGAGTTCCTACAAGTATTCGGTGTTTTCCTATTGTTTTTCATGTGAGAGCCTTCATTGGGTAATTATAGTCTTTGCTGTAGACAATGAAAATTGACTGGCCCTACACATTTGAAAAATTAAAACAAAAGAGAATTTTGATAACTTTTCAGATGCTCCTTCAACAGTTACGTCGGAATATACCTCAGATAGTTTGCCGAATGAATTCAAGTTATATGTCAACATAGGAGAGTCGAATTGCCGGCAGTCAACAAGTCAGAGTATTCGAGTGAAAAGAGGAGCAAAGTATACTATAAGGTGAGTATTTGCATGATTCAATCTGTACAATGTTGAAATTTTTATCAATCGAAAAAATCCCTTGCCTTTTTCAATACGATGAAATAACTGAAATCGTTGACAGTTCCCATTGTAGTATCGAATAATCTGGGTCAAACAATTATAGAAATTATTTTTTCCATTTTAGTGCATTTGTACAAAGGCTTGTCTTAATTCTTTTCATAATTTCCATTCAATTCTCCTCAGTCATTTAATAAATCCGCCATCTTATTGAATTCTTACAAAAATTGATAATCTCCGACCTCAGAAAAACCCATTGATTGAATGGAATCATGCCATAATAACAAAACACGTCGCCATGTTGGAGCCGCCATCTTAAACTCTTGAATTTTCATGAAAACGTCATGATATCCTACACCTAAAACCCCCACATACCAATTTCTATTGGAATCGGGCAATAACCACAAAACTTGCCGCCATATTGAAGTTGTCATCCTGGATTTCTGAACTTTGACAGAAAACTCGTGATCCCTCTTTCCGGAAATCCTCACATACCAATTTTGAACAGAATTTAACCATATTAAAATTTCACGTTAATCGGACAACTAGAAGGTCTAAGACTGTATCGCACTAAATGATATCGTTCTGGTTGTGGATGATACTTTGCAAAGAAATTTGTGGCCGCTTGGAAAAATTCAGAAGATTTAAGAGGGAAAAGATAAAAAGGTTCGAGTAGTTGAAGTAAAAACTCAATTTGGAATTGACAAACGACCGGTTGCCAAAATATGTGAATCACTCCACAACAATAGAACTGAATGAAAGACTAGAAGAAAACACGAGAAGTAGTTGTTTCATCGAGAGGGGGAGAATGTTATAGTTATTTTGATATCTCTGTATATATTTATGAAAGTGTGTTGATTTTGTTATTTCTTATTGAAAAAAAAAAAAATTTTGACATTGACGTGTGATTTTGACGAACAGTAAAAAGTTCACAAAAAGTGTATTTCTATAGTTTATTTCGACTTTAAGCTATAGAAAATATTTCACATTAGGACTAACTAGTCTGGACAACATAACTTATGTTTATTCGCATTCAGAGTCCTCTGATTATCAGGTTACTTTCAATTCTTTCACCGTACAATTTTCTAGAAAATTTTAACAAACATCTACTTGCAGTTTTTAGCCACAAAAAGTCACTTGATGTTGGGATTTCAGAGCTAACAGGACCCCAAATTTAATTCACCACCAATATATCTCGAAATATTGACGTCAATCACGAAACTTCATTTCCCTCAAAATCAAAGGTCAACTTGCAATGGACTTTGTGCACTTGCTAGTTGCCTACGACAGTCTATCATATTTTGTCCATATTTCTAGTCTACGTAGGCGCTTTCTAAGAAGTTTGGCTTTGTTTTTTTTTTTGGGAACATTGCAATAATTATGGTTGTCAACTGTTTGATGATTATTAATAATTTTTCATTTACCCTGTACAAGAGTACAAAACGTAGTGATATCTACCATATGGCTTCGCAAATTTTTAAGATTACTCATATTTGGTCGATTATTAACCGATTCTATGAGTCTGGGAAACCTTGTTAATCTCCTCATAACGGGTATGATTTTTTATTTTATTTTCGGGTAGCAGAGAGCTATCTCAGAAAATACGACATTTTTGTAGAATGGCGTAAAAATCACCTCCGGGCGTAATATTGATATAATTTATTCATGACGACTAAACCTGTGTAAAATCGGGAATATAGGTATTGGTTTGAATTTAACTATTTTACTTACTTGTGTTACAGTCTCAACATCACATAAAAAAATCAATGAGACAGGCAATAGGTAATTATGATCATAACTTTATTCAACTCAAGGAATAATACAATTATTTATATTAGGGGAAGACAGAAAAAACATACTCAACAAAAGTTTTACCAGTTCATGAGGGCTATTTCTGATATCATTTTCGAATATACAAAATGTTTCGTGTAGGTGCTACAAATAAAAATTATTTTTGTTGCAATAGTATACGAAGGCGTATAAGGGCCAACAATAAAATATTTTTTAAAATATTAGGAATTGTCACTTCAAAGTGACAATTGTCACTTTGAAGTGACAATTGTCACTTCGAACTGACAATTGTCACTTCGAACTGACAATTGTCACTTTGAAGTGACAATTGTCACTTCGAACTGACAATTGTCACTTTGAAGTGACAATTGTCACTTCGAACTGACAATTGTCACTTCGAAGTGACAATTGTCACTTCGAAGTGACAATTGTCACTTCTAGTAACAATTTTTACTTCGGTATGAGGATTGCAATACTCTGGACGGGGTTGTTTTGATGGCGTTTTCTCAGAATGAGTTTCTGAAGTGTTATTTACATGGTTCTATCAATAAAATTGCGAAAAAAATTAAATAGTTCATCTATTGGAATTAAAATACTTACTCTATTTAACTTAAGTTATTTGAAAGAAAAATAGGATATTTATAAATTGATCAGAGAATATAGGAAAAAAAGGTGATTTTAGATATTTTCGAATAAATGCTTGGAACTACACCTAAGCCATAGTATTGGATTCTAACTGTTTTCGAAATTCTGCCATCTTCATAGTTTTTTTTTAACTTGTTGCCTTACTGGCCATCATGTAAAATTTCAATTGATTTTGAGGTTATTCGACATGCACAATCTATGAAAGTTTTTTCAATACTTTCTCCTATACCTATGTTGAAAATTGACTAAATATTCAACCTGTTTCATTTTTGATGGCCTCCTATGAACATTTCATTTTGTATACAGAGTAGTTCCTTTCGAAAAATGAATGGAGTTTTTTCTCAAATGTCTCGGACGGACACAGTGCTCTTTTTTTTAAACAAAATAGGAGATTTTCCACGAGAATTCAATTGGTTTTCTGAAATAGTTTTTTATCGAAAGGAAGTCATTTTCGATCAATGATAGAATGATATTGCATATTTGTACTTTTGTTTCCATAAAATCTCAATTATTTTGTACACCTTTTTTGGGTAATAAATAGATACCTTTTTTGTATTAACTGAAGAGAATTTGTTATTTTTCAACTTGAATAAAGTTTTGAAGTGGTATAAGTGAAATGATAGAATGCACAATTATTGAATATTTGTACTTTTGTTTCCATAAAATCTCAATTATTGTACACCTTTTTTGGGTAATAAATAGATACCTTTTTTGTATTATCTGAAGAGAATTTGTTATTTTTCAACTTGAATAAAGTTTTCAAGTGGTATAAGTGAAATGATAGAATGCACAATTATTGAATATTTGTACTTTTGTTTCCATGAAATCTCAATTCTTTTGTACACCTTTTTTGGGTAATAAATAGATAACTTTTTTTGTATTAACTGGAGAGAATTTGTTATTTTTCAACATGAATAAAGTTTTCAAGTGGTATAAGTGAAATGATAGAATGCCCATAAATTGACTGAAAAACAATATTATTTTAGCAGTTGGCATCAAATGTCCTTTTTGAGTGACAATTGTCACTTCAAAGTGACAATTGTCAGTTCGAAGTGACAATTGTCACTTCAAAGTGACAATTGTCAGTTCGAAGTGACAATTGTCATTCAAAGTGACAAAATGTCACTTCAAAGTGACAATTGTCAGTTCAAAGTGACAATTGTCCTTTAATAATTCCTAAATTTTAAAAATTTTGTTGTTGGCCCTTATACGCCTTGTAATAGTATACCTTAAGGTTCAAAAAAATATTTTTTTGATGACTCATACACGAATCCTGTCTGAATCATTCATAAAATTGCCGATTTGAAGCATGGCCCATATATGATCTAATGGGCGTCACTATGAACACTTTCAATGATATTATTCCTATGAATTGATATATCAATTTATGTAACATTTTTGGATTCATTTTCGAAAACACCTCTTTCAATTCCGCAATGGGCGAGGACACGAAATTATCAAAATATGTTCAATGGATTCTACAGCTTGTGAAAAGTCTGTTGGTAATTTTCTTTCTTTTTTTTATTTTCTAAAACTTGGAAAATTCGAATGACTTCTTCCTAGCGCCATTGCAAAATGTTGTGACGTAATCACCCGATCAACCAATCCCACAGTTGACAGATTCAATCAATTTTGCAACGTTGCCATATTTTTAAATCCTAGGCCGCGCCTCCATAACAAGAACAAATGATTGGCTTTCTCCTTATCAGAAACCGTTTTGATGGACCACAATGATTCACGATATCAAAATTAACAAGGTTTATGTGCACTGTAAAATCGACAATATATTGTTTTATGACAGATCGAAAGTTTTTACACCCTTCAACTCCGTCATCGTCGCTTGACATTGCGAATAGTGTTCGAGTTCTGACATTCATAGTTCAAGAAATTTGGCAACATTGCCATTTGACGTCACAATCCACTCGATTACGCCTATTGGCTGGTCGGTCGTTTACGTCACAAAGAGCGCCAATAATAGTAGCTTCAAAATTTGCTGATTTTCAAAAACGAATTGGAACTGCTGTAATTGAAATTTGACTGGAAAAATGTTGTATGGGTACATTCATGAAGGCATTATGTATTTTAAAGGATATTTCAAGCGATAATAATTTCTCGTGTCCTCGGCTATTAGTGCGATTCATTTTGTTTACAACGTATGATGGGAGTTTTAATATTTCAATTTGAAAAAATCTCTGAACTGCAACCATTATTTGGAACACCTAGAAGATTTCGACTGAATTTCATGTGATGTGGGGCATTTTTGAGGATTTCTTCTATGATTTCCTCAAGATATAGAGATGATTCGTTTGTGAGATATTTCAAAAAATCCACAATTTTCTTCCGAATGATAATGATAATAACAACTTCATTCATCCCAAGGAATAATATAATTGTTTATATTAGAGATACAATAAATAGATATTTTTTAAGCTGTGATCTTTCAACTTTGTGTGTCAAACTGTACTGATAAGTTGAAAATGTCTTCATTCTCGTATACAGATCCTGACAAGTGCAGTTTCGTTACGGAGTCGATTAAGTTATTTGAAGTCTCTGATCACTAGCTAGAATCTGTCAGAGGATAATCCTTGAAGAGCTCCAGAATAAAATAATAATATTTTTGAATTACCAATAAAGAAATGCTTATACCAACTAATATAGTTGAAAATTATATTCTATTTAATTTTATTTTTTTCTTTTCTTTATATATATATATATGTATATATATATATATATATATATATATATATATATATATATATATATATATATATATATATATATATATTTATTTTTTTTTTTTTATGTTCTGGTTCCCACGAAAAGGGATATCCTGTAATGTTCAGAGAACATCGTGGGAACCAAGGGAAAGAAGGTAGGAGTTGGTGTTCTTCTTAAATTTCTGAAGGTTGTATGCCTCGGGGAACACCTCCCTAGGTAATGAGTTCCAAAGCCTCGCTGTTCGTTGGATGAACGAGTCTTTGGAAAGTGATGTTCTGCAGGTCTCCAAAGTGACCACGAAGGGGTGTGATGACTGAACTTGACGGGTTAATCTCGAAGAGACTGCCAAAGCAGGAACGATTGTTGATAGTTCAGAAGAGCATCGCCCATGAAAATATCTATAAAATAGAGACAAATCGCCAACTTTTCTACGGTGTTCCAGACAAGTGAGCGAGTTTGTAAGCGAGGCATCACCGACGAGACGAATTGCCCTTCTTTGGACAGAATCCAATAGCCTCAGGATATGTTTAGGTGCCGCACTCCAAATATGGGAACAGTATTCCAGGACAGGTCGGATCTGTGCCTTATAGATCATAAGCAGCTGACTGGGGGTGAAATAGCTCTTGGCACGAAACAAAAAACCAAGTTTTTGGGATGCACTTTGGAATGGCCTCACGTGATTTTCCCAGGAAAGGTTATTGCTGATAGTAATACCAAGCATCGATATGGATGACTTCAGTGGTATGGTTACTCCTGACAAAGTTATGTTAGGCACAGTGAGATCGGCTTTTCTAGAGAAAAGACATGCTTGTGTTTTGTTTGCATTGAATTCTACCAAGTTATTAGATCCCCATTCGAGAATTGTTGCTAAGTCCATATTTATATTATTAACATTTCTTCCTCGTTCATTTCTGGTTTCTCGGGCTGATATAGGGGCCCTGGAAGAGAAAGCGGTATGGAGGGTACTATCATCGGCAAAGCTGTGTACTGGACATGAAGTTGCTTTCAACAGGTCGTTCAACAACGTTCATTCGATCATGAAACATCAAATGAAATGAAAGAATAATAGTTGAATTATATTTTACCTGGAGATGACATAAACAATGTCGAAACGTCGAATGAAATAAAAATATATAGACTGACTAAGGCCCTTATTCCGATAAAATAAAGAATATATATATATATATATATATATATATATATATATATATATATATATATATATATATATATATATATAGTCAAGTCAAACTATACTTCATTCTCAAAGATGATGGATATTGTTGACAAAGCATGAAGTACACATACAGTGTACTAACTCGTTACTGGATTCTTGTTAGGAAAATCGCCGAGACACATTTCTACAATGTACATCTTTGTGTGAATAGTTTGCCTTTAATCTCATCCCTTACTGGAGGGGAGCAACCCTTTTGAAAAATTTATATACCATGGGATGGTGAGTGATAGCTTATTTGGAAGGGGGTTTTATTCTCTATTCAACCGTGCAAAGGAATTATCATTTTCTCCATTAATTCTCGTGTCATTAGTGTTTCAGAATAACAAAAATTAACGTAGCGCACTCATCCTTAGAATTAAAATTCGGCGCTGCATGATATTTGTTTTGGTTCAGACGTCAAGTGAGACTTATTCGCCATATGCTTGGAGATTAACTGTACGTTTTTGTTGGTGTTTCTGCATTATTTTCGAAATAAATGGGTAAAACAATAAACTGATATCAAGGGGAGTGCCAGTCAGTGTATTCTAGCTGTAAGTTTCGATTGCTATCCATCTGCAAACAATGATTGTACCACGTGAGTTAAATGAGAAATGCGAAGCGATTGTTATTTTCGGTGAGGCTCATCGCAATTATTATGAGGCTGTACGAATTTTCGATGAACGTTTTCAAGATCGCCCTATTAATAGACATTATTTCAAACATTTTGTGAAAAATTTTCATCAGAACGGCAGTGTGCAAAATAAATAAATGAACGAATGTACATTATGGGCGAATTCGTGAATAATCCGTCCTCATCGAGTAGAACTGTTGCTTGGAATTGTTAGGTTCCGCAGATTCGCAGTTCATCCCTATAAAATAAATCGCAGCTATTTGAAACACATTTATTCCAGTGATGAGGCTACTTTTTTTTAAACGGTCACGTGCATAGACAAAATGTGAAGTACTGGTCCGATGAGAATCCTCGACTTTCTCGCGAAACTCATACTCAGTTTCCACAAAAAGTTGATGTGTGGGCAGGAACACTGGGTGACCACATTATAGGTCCGTTATTTATTGAGTGAAATCTGACCTATTTGGAAATGCTGGAAACAGTGATACACTCACTGATAATGGCAACTGTCGAAAATAATGAGGACTAATTTGACATGAAAATTATTCTGCAACAAGATGGAGCTCCTCTTCATTTTGCAGTTGCTGTGAGGAATTATTTGAATACTGTTTAAGCAGAACGATGGATCGGGCGCCGAGGATCTGTGGAATGGCCTCCAAGATCACCAGTTGAGTGTCAAGGTTGGCGCAACAAAATGTGTCGGGCCCTTCCCACGGCATGTACGATCGCGGTTTCAGACGTGGACACGTCCGAGCTCCTTTGAACCGTATCCATTCAACGATAGGCGACGGGACCCACCGTATGTCGTCGACGACTATCGATTTGGTTGTTCAAAAGAACGTCAGAGGTATAGGAGAATTGACTGCGGTGCATGAATTAACATCAGACCACGTACCAGTCACATTCTACCTAAACCAAAAACGTTACCCCAAAACACCAAAAACCAGATATGATTACTATGGTTGCAACTGGAGGAGGTATAGGGAAATTCTGAACAACATCACCTTTATAAACAACAATATAGCAAAAGAAGAAATAGATTACGAAACCAGGAAATTTGTAAAGATACTCCAGATTGCTAGGGAGAAAACAACCAAAAAGATAGTCATAAGAGGTGACAAGCTTGTTATTCCACCGAATATTAGAGAGCTCATTAAATTAAAAAACTCCGAAAGGAAGAAATGGCAAACCACTAGGAACCCACGCCATAAGGAGCACTTCCTAAGGCTGGGAGGTGAAATTAGTGAGCTCATAAACGAGCATATAAATAACAGGTGGAATCTCAAGCTTGAGAACCTTAACGTCAGGGACCATTCACTGTGGGACACGGCGAAAGGTTTTCGAAAGAAAAGAGAGCCAATTCCCGCTATAGTGGGTGGCCCTGGGCGTTCGGCGACAGAACCCTTGGAGAAGGCTGAATTGTTCGGGGAAATACTTCAGTAGTGTTCACGTCATAGATGCTGATAGCACTGACGAACACAGGAGAATAACCAATGCTGCAAACTATATTAGAGAAACTCCACCGGCAATGTTGATACCCTCAGAACTACAGAAAGTACTTACAAGTAACGAAGAAGTTCTGGGGGTGATCAATAAGTTGCCGAAGAACAAGGCACCGGGCCTCGATAAGTTGGACGCCGTCCTGCTCAAGAATCTCCCGCGAAAGTCATTAGTCCAGTTGATTTACATTATTAATGCGATCATCAAATGGCAGTATTACCCAGACTGTCTGAAGAAAGCAGAAATCATTCCTCTGTTAAAACCAGGCAAGAACAAAAATAGCATCGACAGTTATAGGCCTATTTCGCTTCTCAGCGTGGTGGCCAAGGTAGTCGACAAGATCCTTCTGAGTCGTGTTGTGAGCTTTGAGGAAAGTCGGAAAATCATCTCGCCTGAACAATTCGGGTTCAGGAGAGGTCACTCAACTACCTCGCAAGTAGCCCGGGTTGTTCACGGGGTGAAGGAAGCATTCCACAGGGACCACAACACAGTTATGGTTCTGTTGGACACAAAGAAAGCATTTGACACGGTCTGGATTGAAGGGCTTATCATTAAAATGGCAGAGGCAGGCATGCCTTTATACCTAACGAAAATCCTGGATTCGTACCTGAGTGGGCGGACTTTTAGGGTTAATGTAAACGGAATTATCTCGCCAGAGTATACAGTTGGAGCAGGGGTCCCACAGGGGTCTTCCCTGTCACCAATCTTGTATTCCCTGTATACATATGACTTTCCGACCTTCGCTCGGACGAGTACGGCTATGTTCGCGGACGACACCGCGATCTATGCCCACCCGTTCCAGAGCGAAGTGGCCGCTATGCAGCTCCAGATTCATCTGGATCGGTTGGTCATGCCATATATGGGGAAGAACAAGATCAAGCTTAACTCGGAGAAAACCGAAGTCATCAACTTCACGAGGAAACTCACAAATGTGAAGATCCTCGGGAAGTTGAGGATTGGAGAAAGCAAAGTGACGGAGAAGCCCTCAGTGCGATACCTGGGAGTGCAGCTGGACAAGCGTATGAGCTTGCACAAGCACATAGGGCTGGCATTACAGAGGGGAGCGGTCGCGATAAAGCGAACGTATCCCCTCATTGCACGTAATTCCAGCCTGTCACTAGATAATAAGCTTCGGATATATAAGCAAATTATTAGACCGGCTATAACATACGCTTGCCCGGTATTTTGTAGCCTTTCCAAGACGCAGATGTTGAGACTAGAAAGGTTGCAAAACAAAGCACCCCGTATTGTTCCGAATAGTAACAGATACATCCGGCTGGATGATCTGCGCGAGATAGCAAATGTAGAAAAACTTGAAGACTTTATAACTAAAACATCGGATAAATTTTATAGATACCACATCCCTAAGAGTCCGCTCACAGCAGTAATTACCAATGTGCGAGCCGACCAGAGAAGGAAGCATGGGGTAATATATCAAAACTTAGAGCTCTATAGGGAGATAGAGTAGGAACCAGTCACACAAAGTTCGAAACACGAATTAAAATAATAATACTGAGCCCAATCGGGTAATACCTTAAAACATCATTTCTACTAGCTGGTTTTTATTATTTTTCCAGACAGAACAAAGCCTAATTGCGAATAGCTTACCTGAAATCTAGTTTCTAATTTTTATACAAATTAAATAAGCGAAGGACGCATAAGCCTAGGCAGGAGGCGTCCAGATACATTAGTAACCCAAACATAACTAAGCTTATGAAACCGTCAGGCACCTGCTAACAGCAGCAGGGGCTGTCCCTCCGCCCCATTAGGAGGGCAAGGAGACAGTCAATTATTCCCCCCACAAAAGCCACAATCTTCCCTCCCCTTCCCACTCACCACCCGAAGGAGAAACAGGAAGTTGAATGTACATAGTGTAAATAGTAATTAGTTTTTAGTTATGTAAGAAATATGTGTGTATAAAGATAATAAAGTACTTTTGGATTGGATTGGATTGGATTGGACCCACCGCGCCGACCGAAGATCGCCAAGCCTGCCCTATCCAACGGCGCGTGAACTGGCAAGTTTGGGCCGAGGAGTGCCACTCCACGCGCCGTTGGATCCCGATTCGAGATTGACTTGTTCTCGCCTGCATGATGTGTTTTTCTCGACTCATGGTTCTATCATCATTATTATTATTTTCACAGTTGCGTTGGAAACTGTATACCCGAGATCGATGTATCAAAAATAACAACCCTGAGGGCACGGTGTCACGAAGGTTGGGTAACGTAGTTGATGTGTATGTCCCATTTCATGTGCCAGTCTATTACGACTCCTGAGTATTTTATGTTACTTTCAGCTGTAATTGTGATATTGTTTTTACCATCGAGGATATTGAGCTGTGTAAAGTGAGGAAGATTTGTTTTATTACAACTGAAAGGTAGAAAGTTGGTTTTTTGAAAATTTATAGTTAGCAACCTGCTTTCAAGCCATTTTTTAATGATAATGAAGTCTGTTTCTACTATTTCCTTTACTTCTGTCCAGGTATCTGCTTCGTAAAAAATTGCGGTATCGTCTGCGAAGCCGATAATGTTTCCCTTGCTTTTTGTGGAGAATAATCCATTCAGGTAGATGTTGAAAAGTAAGGGTCCGAGAACTGTACCTTGAGGCACACCACATTTTACGATTAACGATTCACTGTCGACATTATTTATTCGGACTGTCTGATATCTATTTGTTACATAAACCTTGTTAATTTTGATATCGTGAATCATTGTGGTCCATCAAAACGGTTTCTGATAAGGAGAAAGCCAATCATTTGTTCTTGTTATGGAGGCGCGGCCTAGGATTTAAAAATATGGCAACGTTGCAAAATTGATTGAATCTGTCAACTGTGGGATTGGTTGATCGGGTGATTACGTCACAACATTTTGCAATGACGCTAGAAAGAAGCCATTCGAATTTTTCAAGTTTTAGAAAATAAAAAAAAGAAAGAAAATTACCAACAGACTTTTTACAAGCTGTAGAATCCATTGAACATATTTTGATAATTTCGTGTCCTCGCCCATTGCGGAATTGAAAGAGGTGTTTTCAAAAATGAATCCAAAAATGTTACATAAATTTATATATCAATTCATAGGAATAATATCATTGAAAGTGTTCATAGTGACGCCCATTAGATCATATATGGGCCATGCTCGAAATCGGCAATTTTATGAATGATTCAGACAGGATTCGTGTATTTAAAATTGACAAATTACGAATTATATACTGGGCACTGCTTTCGCCGATCCTCCGCAACAATTCTTGTTGATGCTGGAGGTGACATATATAACCACGTCAAAACGCCACGGTGGCTGAAAATCTACTACAGTCGCTGAGGGATATATTGATGAATCGAAGAAAAGTAAGCTTGACATAGCAAATAGAATTGCAAATGCAATACAGAACATACCATCAGGCATACCAACGAATTTAGAAATGGAAAATCGCGAGAACCCTTCTACTTCAACGTCGACAAATTATCAATTTCGAATAGAATGAAGTATTCAGCAATCAAGTTCTCCAAATATGATATTCTATAATTGCACATTCAACTTCAATTAGATACATACATACATTTATAGGCTTCTATTTCTGTGTACCTATTAGAGATAGCAATGAAGAAAATATTTACATATTTCTTCAATTTATATTTTAATTCTGATAGAAAGCCCATTAGCGGCGGAGGGACAGCCCCTGCTGCTGTTAGCAGGTGCCTGACGGTTTCATAAGCTTAGTTATGTTTGGGTTACTAATGTATCTGGACGCCTCCTGCCTAGGCTTATGCGTCCTTCGCTTATTTAATTTGTATAAAAATTAGAAACTAGATTTCAGGTAAGCTATTCGCAATTAGGCTTTGTTCTGTCTGGAAAAATAATAAAAACCAGCTAGTAGAAATGATGTTTTAAGGTATTACCCGATTGGGCTCAGTATTATTATTTTAATTCGTGTTTCGAACTTTGTGTGACTGGTTCCTACTCTATCTCCCTATAGAGCTCTAAGTTTTGATATATTACCCCATGCTTCCTTCTCTGGTCGGCTCGCACATTGGTAATTACTGCTGTGAGCGGACTCTTAGGGATGTGGTATCTATAAAATTTATCCGATGTTTTAGTTATAAAGTCTTCAAGTTTTTCTACGATTCGAGAGTGACTTGTTCTCGCCTGCATGATGTGTTTTTCTCGACTCATGGTTCTATCATCATTATTATTATTTTCACAGTTGCGTTGGAAACTGTATACCCGAGATCGATGTATCAAAAATAACAACCCTGAGGGCACGGTGTCACGAAGGTTGCGACCTTGCGGGTACCCTTTATTGGAAAATTGATATTCCCAACTTCGACGTCGATAAGGATGCTTTAACTGGAACGGTCGCAGAAGAATTGATTCTCAAACCAAATAAGCTGGTGTTTGGGAGGAATTACACTGTACAGTTCGTAGACTCAGGTGAGGTGATTCTATACATAAAAAAGTTGTTTTTCCTTAACCCAATCGAACAATTTACTTCTTCTACTATTGCTGGAAAATCTGCTCGATGTGTATACGTGATCGACCAGGAGAAAACAAATGGAATTTCAAGAATGTTCACCGTTCACTATTCAGCTAAAATCTTTGAATATAATTAACTCTAGTATGTAGTACTGATCATCAAAATGCGAAATGCCATGGAGCAACTTGGTGCCATATTGGTTGAAACAAAATTATTTGAAAAATCTGAAGAAAGTAGTTTTTTCAAACGGGATATATATTCCTTCCCTGAATAAATACAGACATACAATGCTTCCGGAGTTTTTGCAATGGGTTCAATATTTTTTAACGGGAATGTTAATTGAGATAAGAATATAAAAAACCCGGAAAAAAAAATTCCAAACCATCTTATGTAACTATTTCTCAGGAAAATATTTTGTCTTCCTCAATTTGAATTATTTGTATGGCATTTCCTGCCAATGAAACACAATTTCTACATGGCCACTGATTTCCACCCAACATTTCCTAACATGTTTTACTGGACTTGGATATGGTGTCATAAAGTTGCAAAGATCATCGATATAAATCACGAATAAGAGTGGACCCGAGACCAATCCCAGCGGTACACTTAGGTTGTTGGGTCTCAATTCAAAAAACGATTATTCAATTACATTTGGGGCACCTTCAACACCATCGAGTAGATTAATGTGGAGAACACGATCGAAGTCTTCAATAAGCCCAACAGTGTGAATCCAACAATTTTACCAGTTTAAATACCCTCAACTATGCTACCAACAATATCCATGGCGGCATCCGTGATTGAGCTATGTTTTCGAAAACCTAACTCATATACAGGGTGTTTCTCAATAAAAAACAAATATACAAGGAAGTTATTCTTTGGTCTATTTTGAGAAAAAAACTTCATATGAATATACAGGGTGAGTCAGATTGAGACCGACAAACTCCGAATACAGATTCCTCACCTCCTTCTGAGGTGAAAAGTTGCTACCAAGGTATGTCCTGAAATGCATTTCCTCTGAGATACAGAGTGTCGAAAGTACTGAAGGGAAAAATTTTAAACTTGGTACACTCATCAATGTTCATCATCGTGCTCATTTGAAGTTATAATTTTTCATTTTCGTAAACAAGTGCCGTAGTTACGATTGTATGTATGTATGTATGTATGTTCCTTCATATTTCCTTGGGATGAGTGAATGGACAAATGAGCGTTTGAAATCAGTTCGGCTCATCGATACTCAACCTGAAAGTCATGACATTCCGTGTGCCTAAAAGTAGAAGTTTCTGAGATAATTGAGTAAAACTGTAGATATATCCTTAGTAGAGACAAAGTTTCCTATGTGCAATAATCGCATAATGCTGATTTCTTACAACATAACGTAATATGTGTCAACCTCCTGAACATCTTTTGATGTTGGGAGAATCGGAAATAAAGGACGGGTGAGTCAGAATGAGATCGATAACTCCATTTTTCCATTCATCATATTATTTGATCGAATCGATGTTACCATACCTTCTTGCAAATTATTGTTTTTACAGATAATAATAATGTTCATTTGCACAATAATTGACAATACATATACAATGTAGGAAATAAACAAGACGAATCTGCAAAGCCTAATGGCTGTGTGCAGAGTAAGTATTCACTTTAATAAAATAAAAATTGTATTAATGATTAATGATTTATGTTACCTACATCTACTGCAATCAATATTCAAACCTCACAATACTACTACAGTAATAATTGGAAGTGAATAAAATGTAATAATAATAATAATTCATATACCCTACAATACATGAAGATCTGTACGTAGGGCATGACAGGGTATGTGTGCAGTTTATCCATACACTTAAAGTAGTAACATATTTAAAAGACACATAATCAATGAGGGTAATAATTATAATATAAGATCTAAATAGCAATATGTAAGATTCATATTCCATGTTGACACACATAAGATAAGCATATGTACATGCGATGATCAATAGTTGAATCACATAATAAAATAATAAAATGGCCATTAAATTATTTTTAAAATGATGTCTAAGGCAGTAAAATGGTAAGTTTGATTCAATTTCTGTTACATAGTCAACTTCATCATACATACTTGAGGCATATTAGAATAAAATAACATTTGAAAGTGATGACATGTAGTATAAAATTGTAAAAATAAAATAAAATAAAATCGGAGAATTTGTCTAACTATTTTTCAATTATCGCACTATACAATTTAACGTAAGTAATAAACCCACAATAGCTAGAGCCGCGCGTAGGTTTTTCGTTGCCGAAAAGTATGTGTAGTTATTTGAACAATTATATATTTTCTTTGTGTATGATCTCAAATTGTATAGAATTGAGATATTAGAAGTTTGTATTTCCGAGATAGGCATTCTATGACAGTATACTGCTAATGATCTTGAAATTGGTGCCAAGTATAAATTTTTTTAGTTTCTTTTTGTACATATTGGGCGAGTTTTTTTCCAAATACTCCGTTTTTATGTTTTTCGGGTAGAAAGTTGAATGCTTTGACAGAAAGGTGAGTAAAGCTTCTCTGTCCAATTTTTTTTGCTGATAAAGGTATTTTCATGAAGTTTCCAGTTTTTTGTCCTGTAGAGTATCTATGATCCACATTTTCAAGAAGAGCTTTGTGAGAATAAAGGTGGAGGATTAGATTGTGAAATAATATTTGTTGAATACTCAGGACTTCTGCTTCTGCATATAGAGATTCACTAGAATATGTGGGGTCTTTACTGAGCATGATTTTCAGAAGGCGCATTTGTAGATTTTCAATTTTGTTGAATGAACACTAGCTGCTCCACCCCATGCTAAAATTCCATATTGCAATCTAGATTCAACGAGTGCCGAGTATATGATTTTCAGGTGGTAAGTGTCCAATATTTTTTTGTAATATTTTAATTTGTATAAGAAGCCCCGTATAGTTTTTGTCACAATATTTATATGTATGTCTCATCTGAGATGGTTATCTATTGTTACACCCAAGTATTTGATATCATTTCTAGATTCTATTGATATGTTACTATTTTTAATCTTCAAGAGTGTGTATGGTGGCAGATTACTTTTGTATGATGTAAATGGGATGAAATTTGTTTTGTCTGTATTAATCGTTAGTGATTTGTGATTAAATAATGTCAGAATTTGAGATAGGTCACTTTCTGCCTTCATTCTCAAATCACCCCAATTTTCATCCTGATAAAATATGGCAGTGTCATCTGCATAACTAATTATATCTCCAGTGGTATCCATGGTGAGAATATTATTGACATGAATCGTAAACAGTATTGGTCCTAACACTGTTCAACTGACAAACAAACCCGACCTCAAATTCGAAATACTCCACTTGGATAAAAGTTGAGGTCTGAAATAATTTTTGCGAAAAACTGAAAATAAGTATTCTAAATTTGTTGAAGTTTATGTTATGCATTGAAGATACCCGAAATTAAGAACCCTAGGGAAACGTAGCTTCTTTTCATTGTTCCCGGTAGGAACACACTGATATAATATCGATACTTACATTGGACATGATTGACAGTAACCCAAAACAGTTTGTATTGAAGTCAAGTCATCTGTCATCATTTCATTAGTGAACATCGTATCAAAATGAATTATTCAGTTGAAGAATATACAGATATGCATTTCATTCATGGTGGAACAGGGGAAAATGCCTGAGCCGTGCTGAATTATCAACATAGATATCCAAACAGACACTATCCAGATTTTACTACTTTTATAGATGACCATCGATGATTGAAGGAAACGGGTCCTTCATATTCAGTAAACACCATTGTGGTGCGAATAGAACAAGAAGAGATAATATTACGGAAGAACACATTCTTGAACGATTAGCAGCAGATCCTTCCACCAGCACTCGGGCTATTTCTCATAGGTTGCAAGTGTCACAATCAACAGTAGCACATGAACAACTTTTGTATCCATTTCGCCCACAGAAGGTTATGGCCCTAGATGCTGGTAATTATGGCCCTCGTACATTTTTTTGTTAATGGTTTTTGAGGATATATGAAGGAGCAAACGACTTCCCCAGATATGTTCCATTCACGGATGAGGCATGTTTCACAAGAGATGGATCATCAAATCATTATCTTCTTATAAACTACAATCTTTATGCATGATAACTTTATTTTTATTTTTTGAAATAATTTTGATCAATTTTTTAAATTGTTTGAATATTTTCTCTTCAAGATAATGATTTGTCATTAAATTTACATCTGACTGAGACTGAAGCTTTAATTCATCATTGTACGTGTCACAAAGAGAAGATAACAGCAAACATTTTTTTTTTATAACTTCTTCTATTAATGATACAATTTGATTAAAAATGCACTGGTGGATACTTCTATTGTCATGCCAGGGAGTCTGTGGATTATCAGCAATAACTTTATTATAATCATTTAAATACCCCAATTCACACGATTGATGATAAAAAATAATTTCACTTTTTGACTGTAAATTTTCTATTTTTTCTAGCAACTCTTGGTTACTTAATTTTGTCATCCACTCTGCTATCTTTTTATAAATTTTTGCATCATTTGAGGAGTGTAAAATTTGTTGTTTACCTTTTGACTGCTTGCGATATTTCCCACAAAAAAAAACTTGTTTGACATTTGAATTTGTTTCTATATTTTCCAAACTTTCAGGCTCAATAATTGCATTGGAAGTGTCAATTTATTGGATACTAACTTCTGTATGTGAATTTGGAGACGTATTACCTGGCAGGGTTTTGCCAACATCTACTGCATTATTTGATATCGGAGTTGAACTAGATGTGCTGGGAAGATCTACTGTTGACGAGAAATTAATTTCAGATAAATCACGGTATTTTGCAATTGAAGCTGTAAAACTGCTGTAACAATTTCTGTGATATCCATCAGTGTCATTTACTTGCTCTGGTAACTGTACAACTTCTTTTTCAATGTATCTTCTACAAAAGTTATTATTTTTCCATTTTTGTCTTTACAAAAACCCATTTAAATTCATCACTAGCCATTGTTACACAGTTTCGTTAAAAACATTAAAAATAACAGTAACGAATACACCAATGTGACTACACTGACGCCATCTTGACTACAAACAGCTGCTGTCCTCTATCTCGCTTGCGCAACTAGCGCGTGACAGTCTGTACTCTTTCAACATGCCCAATCACTTTTCACTTCTAGATTGTCTGGCTGAAGGTTTAACAATTGAATTATTGTTTGGCAAATTAATTTTGGCTTTTTAGATACTTAAATAACATCATATAAAAATTTCAGCCATACTAAAATATTTTGAAAACATTTTTTTTTTCATTCAAAATTAGCGTCTGGCACAGTTTGAACAACAATAAAAATATCTGGCAATAATAGATTCATGTGTCAAAAAGTTCAATTGAAATTATAAAACAAATAGGAACCTTCTTGAAATTATTTGAAAAATTTATATTTTACCTGTACAGGTACGATGCGCACTGATGAACGCAACCACTACCGCCAGCCAGGTGGCCCGTATGACGTCCGGGAGAGTGAGAGAGATAGCATATCTAAAAACTGGCTTACCTGAAATTCTCTCTCGAAAACGTTGCTAGCTCTTAGACTATAAACTCTTATCTAGGTGGAATATAATGAATTTAAGGTTGGGTTTGCTTGTCAGTTGATCTGTCAAAACAATCATATGCGAGAAAATGAATCCGTGAACAATATGATGAATGAAAAAATGGAGTTATCGTTCTCATTCTGACTCACGCTTACTATGTTTTCGATTCTCCGAACATTTGAAAATGTTCAAGAGTGTAGTGTATTCCTTTTACTCAGTAATGTGACGTTTCTGATTATGCAGGATAGAAAATACACACAATATGTTGAACTATTTATTGTTTCCAAAAGACGATATATCAATACGCACATCGATCGTATACTGTCTCTCTCCGTACCTGTTAAGTACTTGCCCAGAGAACGTGCGCTTCACATTGCGCCCTAGAACTATATATATATATATATATATATATATATATATATATATATATATATATATATATATATATATATATATATATATATATATATATATATTAGGGTGTGCCAAAAAACGACGATATTTTATTTTTTTTGCTCTCAGTCAAAAATATCTCAGAAGATGTCCCATTTAAACGGAAAAAATTTAAAGTTCGATGGAGGACCTCTTAGAAATGGAATTTTGTGCTCCGCTTTCAACAGGAGCTTTGTTGGGACATCTAAGATATTTTGGACTGAGAGCAAAAAAAAAAATATCGTCGTTTTATATATATATATATATATATATATATATATATATATATATATATATATATATATATATATTATATATATATATATATATATATATCTATACATCTATACATCACAATATTTCCCCTAAAGAAAAAAATATGTACATTATTTACATCTTATCATAATTAAGCCGGTTCACAGGTTTGATTTCTTGTCTAGGTCTACCAACTAAATTACTTTGAACCTCATTTATATTAGTCATTGAATTGTCATTTGTCGATTCACTATCACTATATACCGATCTAATATCAACACATGGAACTGGCATTTCTATATTTTGTTCTAAATTGTCCACATGACTTGTGGGTAATGTTGACATGTTGAAATAATTTTTTTTATTTGGTTCAGATGCCGTTTTCAAATCAAATTATCGAATTCAGGAATTTTTACTTATTATATATTTTTTCCAATTTTCTTGACAATGAGAGCTTTAATCCAAGTTACTTCAGCTCCTCTATAGTCTTTAACTGTAACAGCTTCATTATCAGAAAATTGCAAACATCTTTCACCGCCGTGATATATTTTTTGTTTGGTTTGTTGTCTTATCACGTGATTTCTCAATATTGCATCACCGCAACCAACAGAGTTTCTCGGTAATAATGGATCGAAACGAGTGCGCCGTTTTCTGCCAAACATTAACCGTGACGGACTCAACTCCGTTGTACAGTGATCGGTATTTCGAAAATCGAATAAAAAATGACTCAAAGCTCTATTTATTTCCAGATGTTTGTTTTTGCCCAGAGCATTTTTCAATGCATTTTTACCGATTTTACTGCATTCCCCGCTGCGCCATTACAAGATGGTTGATATATTGATATATCGTCTTTTGGAAACAATAAATAGTTCAACATATTGTGTGTCGTTTCTATTCTGCATGATCAGGAAGGTCACATCACCGAGTAAAAGGAATACACTACAAGTACAAATACACTACAAGTGGTGTATATACAAGTGGCGACGAGTGATTTTCAAAAGTTCATTATAACTGACAATTTTACCTACGTGAGTGGTGATAAACATGGCTGCCGAATACATAGGACATCTACGTGAGTTTGATCCTGCTCAATCGGACTGCTCGATTTTAAAAAAACGTTTGGAAAACTATTTTGTTGCCAACCAAATCAAGGATGACACGAGAAAAGCTGCAATTTTATCAAATGTTGTCAACGAAGAAGCGTATAAACTAGTGCATAATCTATGGGTGCCGGACGAACCGGAAACGAAAAAATATTCGGAGTTGTGCCCGCTTATTTCGGAACATTTCAAACCCAGTGAAAGCATTTTTACAGCAAGATACAAGTTTTATACTGCACGAAAAATGTCCAGCGAGACTGCAAAGGAATGGTCGGCCAGACTAAGGAGTCTAGCTACTCCCTGCCAATTTGAAAATGATTTACTGAAAATTGTGTTGAGAGATCTTTCCATAGTTCCATACGACAAGGGTGTTGTGCAAGACAGAATGCTGGAAGAAAAAATCTCAGTTACATTCGAGGAGGTAGTGGAAATTGCCACTGCAAAATCAGCTGCGCACGCAACATTATCCCACAATAACATGGAAATATTCTTCATCAAAAAGGAACCGGAACTACATTATACGCAAGGCCGTTTCAGGAGCAACGCCAGCGCGCAATCGCCAACAGCATCATCGGCAGGAAGGCCAACGTCACAGAAACCCAGGACAGCAGGATCCCCCACCAAACCTCCCAAATGCTTGGTTTGCGGACGACGGAATCACCGAACAAATAAGTGCTCATTTCTAGAATGTTTTTGTCACATTTGTGAAAAAAAGGGTCATTTGGCAAATGTCTGTACGGAAAAACCTGTAAACAAGTCTGTTAGATTTCGGTCGAATAAAAATACACAAAATTATTTAGAATCAGCTGATCTATCTTTGTATAATTTAGATTGTAAAATCAATCCAATTTTGATAGAAATTTTTATTGAAACTAAACCTTATACTTTCAATTTAGATACTGGGGCTAGTTATAGTGTTATCTTTGAAATTTTTTACGAAAATAATTTCAAATGTTATCCATTAGAAGAAACAAAAAAAAAGTTCAATTAATACAATACATTATTTCATTGGGATATTTTCATTTTACAATTTCATTTCAGAATAAACATTGTAACTTGGATATTCATGTAATCAGAAACGCTTCAGGACCACCGCTTTTAAGGCGTGATTTTTTCAATTTGTTTCACCTCAATATAACGGATGAGAATTCCAAGGAAAATAACTACTGCAGCGATTTGCCAAATGATATTCAAAATTTACTGGATAAATACAGTGTTATTTTTGATTCGGGTCTAGGGAAATTCAATGAGGATATAATTTCCATTAATTTGAAGTCGGAGAAAGAAGTGTCTCCTACATTTTTCCGAGCTCGTCCGCTTCCTTTCGCTATTGAAGAGGAGTTGGAACGCTTGCAAACATTAGGGGTTATTGAACCTGTTGACTATAGCCCATGGGAAACTCCTGTTGTTCCCGTCATCAAGAAAGATGGATCTGTTAGATTATGCGGGGACTTTAAGTTAACGTTGAATCCTTACATAGAAATTGACCAGTACCCTCTTTCTCGAATTGAGGAGTTGTTTGTTAAATTGCAAGGAGGTGAAAATTTTCCCAAATTAGATTGAGCGAATGCTTACACGCAAATCTGTTTACATGAAAATTCAAAAAAATACGTAACGATATCAACGCACTATATCGTTATAATAGAGCACCGTTTGGTATAGCTAGTAACCCGGCAAAATTCCAAAAAAATATGGAATCACTATTAGGTGGAATACCGGGGGTAGCAATTTTCATTGATGACATTTCAGTGACTGGATGCAATAGGGAGGAACATATTGATCGTCTATATCCAGTACTGCACAAATTAAAAGGAGCCGGGTTGAAAATGACTCTGAATAAATGTGATTTTTTTAAATCACAAATATTTTATCTTGGTTTCAAAATTGACAAACAAGATTTACACACTTGTGAAGATAAATTATCTGCTATTATGAATGCTCCGATACCAGAAAATATCACACAACTCAAATCTTTTTTAGGATTGGTTAATTATTACGGGAAATTCGTGAAAAATTTATCAACCATTCTACACCCCTTATATAACCCCTTAAAAGGACAAGTTGACTGGTATTGGTCAGACAATCGCAATAATGCATTCAAAAAAATCAAGGAAATTCTCACATCATCTGACGTGCTTGTTCATTACAATCCGGAGTTACTTTTGAAACTTACGTCTGACGCTTCAGAATACGGAGTGGGGGCTGTGTTAGCTCATATAATGCCAGAAGGTAATGAACGGCCGATAGCTTATGAATCGTGGACGTTGTCGGTTGCAGAAAAAAAGTATTCTCAAATCGAGAAAGAGGGTTTGGCGATTATCTTCGGGTTGTGTAAGTTCAATCAGTATATTTATGGGCGTAAATTCACACTCACCGTTGATCATAAGCCTCTTGTTTCTATTTTTAATCCAAACAAAAACATACCCCAATTTTCGGCAAACAGACTACGTCGCTGGGCCGTGAAATCACCTAATTACCAATTTAATATTGAATTCGTCAAATCTGAGGAAAATTACGCGGATTCTTTGTCTCGATTGCCGGAAACGGTGGATCAAGAAGAATGGGGGAATGTTGATGTAAATTCCATCGATTACTTCTCAAATAACGACAATTTTCCTATCAATTTCAAACAAATTCAATATGAAACATCTAGAGATTTTGTATTGTCAAAAGTTCTCCTTTCCACACGAACAAAATGGCCAAATAATATAGAAGAATCTTTGAGGTCATACTATAAAATGAAAAATGATTTGAGCATTGAACATGATTGTCTTTTGTGGAATAACAGGTAATCCCCTCAACTCTGAGAAATTATATTTTGAAGGATCTCCACTCAACCCACATGGGCGATGTTAAAATGAAAAGTCTGGCAAGATCATATTTTTGGTGGCCAGGACTAGATAAAAATATAGAGCAGATATGTAGTTCATGTGATAATTGTTTATTACACAAAAAGTCCCCCAACAAGGCTATTTCGAACCCATGGCCCTGGCCAAAAGAAGGATGGTTTCGACTACACATTGATTTCATGGGCCCATTTTTGGGAGAATATTTTCTTGTTGTTATTGACGCGCATTCGAAGTGGATAGAGGTATTTCCGATGAATTCTATCACTTCGAGATTACCAATTGATATTTTAAGAACATTATTTGCGAGATTTGGGCTACCTCAGCATATTGTGTCTGATAATGCGCCTACTTCCTGTTCGAAGGAATTCAAAATATTTTTGTCACAAAATGGCATTCAACATATAACTTCTCCTCCTTTTCAACCATCTTGTAATGGCGCAGCGGAGAATGCAGTAAAATCGGTAAAAAATGCATTGTAAAATGCTCTGGGCAAAAACAAACATCTGGAAATAAATAGAGCTTTGAGTAATTTTTTATTCGATTTTCGAAATACCGATCACTGTACAACGGGGTTGAGTCCGTAACGGTTAATGTTTGGCAGAAAACTGCGCACTCGTTTCGATTCAGTATTACCGAGAAACTCTGTTGGTGGCGGTGATGCAATATTGAGAAATCACGTTATAAGACAACAAACCAAACACAAAATATATCACGGTGGTGAAAGATGTTTGCAATCTTCTGATAATGAAGCTGTTAAGTTAAAGACTATAGAGGAGCTAAAGTAACTTGGATTAAAGCTCTCATTGTCAAGAAAATTGGAAAAAATATATAATTAGTACAAATTCCTGAATTCGATAATTTGATTTGAAAACGGCATCTGAACCAAATAAAAAAAATAATTTCAACATGTCAACATTACCCACAAGTCATGTGGACAATTCAGAACAAAATATAGAAATGCCAGTTCCATGTGTTGATATTAGATCGGTATATAGTGATGGTGAATCGACAAATGACAATTCAATGACTAATATAAATGAGGTTCAAAGTAATTTAGTTGGTAGACCTAGACGAGGAATCAAACCTGTGAACCGGCTTAATTATGATAAGATGTAGATAATGTACATATTTTTTTTTTAGGGGAAGATATTGTGATGTATAGATGTATATATATATATATATATATTGATATCACTTCAGCTGGTATGTCCGACCATGAAGCTATATTATGCTGCTGTAAAGTGAATTTTATAGTGAACCGCAATAAATTCAGATTTGGTAGATTATACAGTAAAAAAAACTATAAAAGATTTTATAATACATGCCTGAATACCAATTGGGATATTGTGAACAATGACCAGGATTCATTCTCAAATTTTTACAATTATTTGGTGACTATTTTCAATAGTTCATTTCCGATTCAAAAGATAAAAATCAAGCACAGAAAACAGTGGATTACTCGAGGCTTAAAAATTTCAGCAAATAATATGCGATCGCTGCATTGTATTCGGAAGTTTAATGATGATATTTTTTTTCATCGGTACTTCAGTAGATACCGCAGTATATATAGGCAGGTTGTCAGACAAGCAAAAGAAAGGTACTATAAAAATAGATTCAAGCAAGCTGAAAACAAATCGAAAGAGACTTGGCAAGTAATTAATGACCTAAGAGGTAAATCTAATAAAGTACATGAAGTTTCACTTTCACCAAACGTTCTTAACGAATATTACTGCTCTGTTGCAGAAAAATTGACTGAAAAATTGACAACTCATAACGACCCTATGGAACAATTCAAAAACCCCTTTATTTCTGAAACTTGCATTCTTTATGACACTGATATTTATGAGTTGAAACAGGTGATTGTTTCCATTGGAAAAAAGTCGTCATCTGGTTACGACGACATTACAGCAAACATTTTGAAAAATCTCCCAGATAACACATTACAACTGTTAACCAATATTATTAATGAATCATTTCAATCAGGAATGATTCCTGATTCCCTGAAGGTATAATTGGTAATACCGCTACATAAAGGTGGAAATCAGGACGACCCCTCGCATTATCGGCCTATTTCCCTAATTTCCACATTAGGAAAGCTTATAGAAAAACTAGTCAAGATAAGGATAACTGCATTTCTGACGAAACATAAAATCGTTAATAAAGAACAGTTTGGCTTTCAAAGTGGCAAAGGCACTAATGATGCAATTTTCTCACTCATGGAAAAAGTTTATACTGGAATCAATAGTGGCGAGGTTGCTGCTGCAGTATTTTGCGATTTTTCGAAGGCTTTCGACTGTGTGGATCACGAAATACTGTTGCGGAAGCTTCCTTACTACGGCTTCAGAGGAGTGATACTGAGCTGGTTCAGCTCATATTTGTCAGGTCGTAGTCAGATAGTGAAAACAAACCATCGCTCAGAAATTGGGAAAATACATAATGGTGTGCCTCAAGGTTCAATACTAGGGCCAACATTGTTCCTCATCTACGTCAACGATTTGACAAGTATAAATATCGCAGGAAAATTCACACTATTTGCAGACGATACTACCATTTTTTGGCAATCAGACAATGCAAATGATTTAACTAAAATCATATGATATGAAGACAGTAAAGAATTGGTGTGATTCAAATCGTCTTTCTCTAAATATTTCGAAAACTAATATAGTAACTTTCAGATGTGAACTTGACAATATACCCATGGGGAATGACATAATTGAGAACAAAAGTAGCTTACAATTTTTAGGAGTACATATCGATAGAAAACTAAAATTTGAAGACCATGTTTATGCCTTGTGTAACAAAGTGTCTTCTGGTTGTTATGCAGTCAGAGTAGTCGCAAATGAACTTGGTTTAACAGTAGCTAAGACAGTTTATTTTTCTCTGGTGGAATCTCACCTGAGATATGGAATTTCATTTTGGGGCGTATGTAGTGGTTATCTACTACAAAATATTTTAATTTTGCAAAAACGAGCCGTAAGATATATGTGCAAATCAAAACGTAGAGACTCTTGTAGATTACTCTTTACCACTCATGGAATTCTAACAGTGATTTCTATCTTTATAATGGAAACAGTGTGTTTAATTAAAAAATATTTGAACCAATTTCAATCCTTACCAACCCATTATGTGACAAGGCAATCCAACAACATTAAGTTGCCAATACCAATGACATCAGTCATAAAGGATTCCATTATCTATGATGGTTGTAAAATGTTCAACCATTTGCCAAAGAATATAACAGAAATAAAATCTTTACAATGCTTCAGGAAGGCTGTGAAATGTTTTTTAAGTGATAGACCATACTATAATATACAAGAATTTTATAATGATAATTTTTAAATAACCAATCAATACTGTGATTTTAAATTTTATTTGGGGTATATTTCATTGTGACTTATATATTTTATTTATTTTTATATTTATATGAATTTATGTTATGGGTTAAGACAAACTTGTTTATTTTTTTCTAGTATTTTGTACGACTTATATGTTTTTATATATACAAACTGACTTCATGTTGAGTGAAAATTGATTGTTTTAAATGCATTTTATTTTTACATATAAAGTGCCCCATAGATCAAGATTAAGTGAAACTTTGTCCACAAGATTACTCTTATGACAATAAAGTATATTCTCTCTCTTCTCTCTCTCTCTCTCTATACATATATATATATATATATATATATATATATATATATATATATATATATTCTCCGCTGCGCCATTACAAGATGGTTGAAAAGGAGGAGAAGTTATGTGTTGAATGCCATTTTGTGACAAAAAAATATCTTGAATTCCTTCGAACAGGAAGTAGGCGCATTATCGGATACAATATGCTGAGGTAGCCCAAATCTCGCAAATAATGTTCTTAAAATATCAATTGTTAATCTCGAAGTGATAGAATTCATCGGAAGTACCTCTATCCACTTCGAATGCGCATCAATATCAACAAGAAAATATTTTCCCAAAAATGGGCCCATGAAATCAATGTGTAGCCGAAACCTTACTTCTTTTGGCCAGGGCCATCGGTTCAAAATAGCCTTGTTGGCGGACTTTTTGTGTAATAAACAATTATCTGCTCTATATTTTTATCTAGTCCTGGCCACCAAAAATATGATCTTGCCAGACTTTTCATTTCAACATCGCCCATGTGGGTTGAGTGGAGATCCTTCAGAATATAATTTCTCAGAGTTGAGGGGATTACCTGTTATTCCACAAAAGGCAATCATGTTCAATGCTCAAATCATTTTTCATTTTATATTATGACCTCAAAGAATCTTCTATATTATTTGGCCATTTTGTTCGTGTGAAAAGGAGAACTTTTGACAACACAAAATCTCTAGATGTTTCATATTGAATTTGTTTGAAATTGATAGGAAAATTGTCGTTATTTGAAAAGTAATCGATAAAATTTACATCAACATTCTCCCATTCTTCTTGATTCACCGTTTCCGGCAATCTAGACAAAGAATCCGCGTAATTTTCCTCAGATTTGACGAATTCAATATTATATTGGTAATTAGATAATATCCGACCCAGCGACATAATCTGTTTGCCGGAAATTGGGGTATGTTTTTGTTTGGATTAAAAATAGAAACAAGAGGCTTATGATCAACGGTGAGTGTGAATTTACGCCCATAAATACACTGATTGAACTTACACAACCCGAAGATAATCGCCAAACCCTCTTTCTCGATTTGAGAATACTTTTTTCTGCAACCGACAACGTCCGCGATGCATAAGCTATCGGCCGTTCATAACCTTCTGGCATTATATGAGCTAACACAGCCCCCACTCCGTATTCTGAAGCATCAGACGTAAGTTTCAAAGGTAACTCCGGATTGTAATGAACAAGCACGCCAGCTGATGTTAGAATTTCCTTGATTTTTTTAAATGCATTATTGCGATTGTCTGACCAATACCTGTCAACTTGTCCTTTTAAAAGGTTATACAAGGGGTGTAGAATGGTTGATGAATTTTTCACGAATGTCCCGTAATAATTAACCAATCCTAAAAAAGATTTGAGTTGTGTGATATTTTCTGGTATCGGAGCATTCATAATAGCAGATAATTCATCTTCACAAGTGTGTAAACCTTGTTTGTCAATTTTGAAACCAAGATAAAATATTTGTGATTTAAAAAAATCACATTTATTTAGAGTCATTTTCAACCCGGCTCCTTTTAATTTATGCAGTACTGAATATAGACGATCAATATGTTCCTCCCTATTGCATCCAGTCACTGAAATGTCATCAATGAAAACTGCTACCCCCGGTATTCCACCTAATAGTGATTCCATATTTTTTTGGAATTTTGCCGGTATACTAGCTATACCAAACGGTGCTCTATTATAACGATATAGCCCCTTGTGCGTTGATATCGTAACGTGTTTTTTTGATTTCACATGTAAACAGATTTGCGTGTTAGCATTCGCTAAATCTAATTTGGGAAAATGTTCACCTCCTTGCAATTTAACAAACAACTCCTCAATTCGAGGAAGAGGGTACTGGTCAATTTCTATGTAAGGATTCAACGTTACCTCAAAGTCCCTGCATAATCTAACAGATCCATCTTTCTTGATGACGGGAACAATAGGAGTGCCCCATGGGCTAGGGTCAACAGGTTCAATGACCCCTAATGTTTGCAAGCGTTCCACCTTTTCAACCTTATCTTCAATAGCGAAAGGGAGCGGACGAGCTCGGAGAAATTTTGGAGACACTTCTTTCTATGACTTCAAATAAATGGAAATGGTATCCTTATTGAATTTCCCTAGACCCGGTTCAAAAATAACACTGTATTTATCCAGTTAATTTTGAATATCATTTGGCAAATCGCTGCAGTAGTTATTTTCCTCTGAATTCTCATCCGTTATAATTAGGTGAAACAAATTGAAATAAACACGCCTTAAAAGCGGTGGTCCTGAAGCATTTCTGATTACATAAATATCCAAGTTACAATGTTTATTCTGAAATGAAATTGTAAAATCAAAATATACCAATGAAATAATGTGATCACCATTGTATTAATTGAATATTTTTTTCGTTTCTTCTAATGGATAACATTTGAAATAATTTTCGTGAAAAATTTCAAAGATAACACTATAACTAGCCCCAGTATCTAAATTGAAAGTATAAGGTTTAGTTTCAATAAAAATTTCTATCAAAATTGAATTGATTTTACAATCTAAATTATACAAAGATAGATCAGCTGATTCTAAATAATTTTGTGTATTTTTATTCGACCGAAATCTAACAGACTTGTTTACAGGTTTTTCCGTACAGACATTTGCCAAATGACCCTTTTTTTCACAAATGTGACAAAAACATTCTAGAAATGAGCACTTATCTGTTCGGTGATTCCGTCGTCCGCAAACCAAGCATTTGGGAGGTTTGGTGGGGGATCCTGCTGTCCTGGGTTTCTGTGACGTTGGCCTTCCTGCCGATGATGCTGTTGGCCATTGCGCGCTGGCGTTGCTCCTGAAACGGCCTTCCGTATAATGTAGTTCCGGTTCCTTTTTGATGAAGAATGTTTCAATGTTATTGTGGGATAATGTTGCGTGCGCAGCTGATTTTGCAGCGGCAATTTCCACTACCTCCTCGAATGTAACTGAGATTTTTTCTTCCAGCATTCTGTCTTGCACAACACCCTTGTCGTATGAAACTATGGAAAGATCTCTCAACACAATTTTCAGTAAATCCTTTTCAAATTGGCAGGGAGTGGCTAGACTCCTCAGTCTGGCCGACCATTCCTTTGCAGTCTCGCTGGACATTTTTCGTGCAGTATAAAACTTGTATCTTGCTGCAAAAATGCTTTCACTGGGTTTGAAATGTTCCGAAATAAGCGGGCACAACTCCGAATATTTTTTCGTTTCCGGTTCGTCCGGCACACATAGATTATGCACTAGTTTATACGCTTCTTCGTTGACAACATTTAATAAAATTGCAGCTTTTCTCGTGTCATCCTTGATTTGGTTGGCAACAAAATAGTTTTCCAAACGTTTTTTAAAAATGGACCAGTCCGATTGAGCAGGATCAAACTCACGTAGATGTCCTATGTATTCGGCAGCCATGTTTGACACCACTCACGTAGGTAAAAATGTCAGTTAGTATGAACTTTTGAAAATCACTCATCGCCACTTGTATAAACACCACTTGTTGTGTATTTGTACTTGTAGTGTATTCGTTTCACTCGGTAATGTGACCTTTCTGATTATGCAGAATAGAAACTACACACAATATGTTGAACTATTTATTGTTTCCAAAAGACGATATATCAATACGCACATTGATCGTATACTGTCTCTCTTCTCCGTACCCGTTAAGTACGTGCGCTCCATATTGCGCCCTAGAACTATATATATATATATATATATATATATATATATATATATATATATATATATATTTACACATCACAAAGAGGTTGACACATATTCCGATATGTTGTAAGAAATTCGCATTATGATATTATTGCACGAAGGAAATTATGTCTCTGCTAAGGACATATCTTCAGTTTTTCTCAATTATCTCAGAAACCTCGACTTTAAGGCACATGGAATGTTTTGACTTTTTGGTTGAGCATCAATGAGCCGAACTATTGTCAAACACTCATCTGTCCATTCACTTGTCCCAAGAAAATATGAAGGAACATAGCATTGTAACTACGCCTCTGGTTTACGGAAATGAAAAAATATAACTTCAAATTTAAACCTTGATTAATGTACCAAGTTTAACATTTTTCCTCCAGAAATTTTGGAGAAAACAAATTAAATCTTTATTTTTTCCGTACTTCCCTATATTTTTGGGACATACCGTGATAGCATCTTTTTTGCATCAAAAAGTATTTTCTGCTGTACAACATAATTTTATATACTTGTCAGTGGCGTTCGTGTAGGATTTCAACTGAATCATTTCAACCCATTAACGCCCGGAACTATTTTTCGTTTGATATTTTATAATTTTCCATATTTTCGACTTGAATATGTGTCCTGACGACAAGAAATATTTTCATTGAATGTGAAATTCCAAAAAGCGAAATATATGTAGATAGATGGATATCTTCATTCGTTCTGGTGATTTATATACCTCATAGAGGTGTAGAACATGTCAAATAAATAATCTTAAATATAATTACAATGACTACCATAAAATATTTACATGTATGTCGTTTCATACTGCCTGTCATGATAAAATCATTGAAAATGTATAAAATTGAGAAACTTGCACAGATATCAAAAGGAAAAGTATTCAAATCTCAATTACCAGACTTGTCGAATAACGTTAAAAACGAAATAATGGGTTTCTAAATAAACATATAGGTACAATAGGTACCGATAAACACTAACACCCACACCTTCGTATACACACATACATATAGATAAATTGACACATATTCTCACATACTTCTACTTATACACACACTCTTATAGACCAACATTAGGTATCTGCATATACAATTATCACAAACTTTCCATATCATGTTGAAAATATTCTTCAATGTTATAAAATCATTTTTGCATAAAAAAAAATTTTAGTCTTTTCTTGATTGCTCCATTTTCCATCAATCTTATGTTATTTGGCAGTTTATTCCATATTTCCTGCACATTTTTTTGAATAAACGTAATTCAACTTTGTCATTTCTTAAATCAATTTTCATTCTTGTATTGTGTTCATGAGTTACTTTAGGTATTCATTATTTCAGAACAAAATGTATAGAATCATATACAGTGAGGACGTAAAAAGTCCTCCCCCCCCCCCTTAACTTTTGAACGGAACAAGCTGTCGAGGTCGGGTACAATTCAGGTAAAAAGTACCACTTTTACCACTTTTTGGCATAAAAATGATTGTGGTCACGTGGTCTAGTGTCAAGAGGGCACCATCAACATTTTCTTTAATGTAAAGGGGGTTCACGTGGCTCCTGGTTTTAAAGGCCTTCGATTCTCTATCCAACACCGCTTCAAAATCTGCTCTTTGTTCGATTTTTTTATGCTTTGGTTATTTTGCTAGGGACTCCAAATAGCATTTCATTTCAATCTCAGTCTAATAGTGACGTTAATCATATCGATACTTTCGACAGTTGTCATAGGTTTCAGCATTTCTTTATAAATTTCAAATGCCTCGTTCTCGTCCTTTAGAAGAAAAATCGAAGCAATTTCAATTTACGCTGAAGCTAGGCGTAATTACCATGAAGCAGAAAAAATATTTAATGAGCGCTTTCCAAATGATCACATTTAAAGGAATTGGTTAGTAAATTTCTAAGAACTGGTTGCGTAACGAGGAAAATTGGATCTGGAAAAAAATCTGTTTCAGAAGAACAGCGAATCGACGTTCTGGCAGCTGTTGTTAATAATCCGCAACAAACAACGAAAACGGTAGCCACGGCTAGTGACGTATCTACGACCACTGTGAAAAAATGTCTTGAAAAACACAAATTTCACACATATAATTCAAAATTTTTGCATCAATTAACAGAAGACGACCCGGATAGAAGACTGCAGTTTTGTGAGGTCATGTCTGTCCGCATAACCCAAAATCCCGGTTACATTACCTCTATTTGTTTTAGTGATGAAAGTACGTTTTATCTGAATGGAACAGTAAATAGACAGAATGTGCGTTATTGGTCAGACGTAAATCAGCACGTTTTTCGAGAGGGTCATACTCAAACTCCAGAGAAGATCAACGTCCGGGCTGGTATTTTATCATAGGTCCGAAATTTATCGCAGAAAATTTAACTGGGCATCTGTATTTAAATTTGCTTCAAAATCAGATCCATCACAGTATTCAAGGAGTAGTTGGGCCAAACCCTAATGAATTTACCATGGATGTTACCTTTCAACAAGATGGTCCACCCCCTCACTACTACAAACCTGTCCGAGAATGGCTTAACGAGAATTTTCCGGGACGGTGGATAGGCCGACGTGGCCCCAATGAATGGCCAGCTAGGTCACCTGATATGACACCTATGGACTTTTTTCTGTGAGGGTACATGAAATCCAAGGTGTACGTCATGCAGCCACAGTCACTCCAGGAACTTATGTACCGAATAACATATATGTGTTACAGTATTACCTCGGAAACATTTAATAACGTTCGGAATGAATTTCACAACCGACTTTTTCTCTGACAAGACGTGAACGGTGAACATTTCGAGCACTTGTTAAAATAGTTGCAACTGTTACTCAAAATTCTGTGCAATTAAAAGTATTTAGGCTTTTAATTTATTGTAAAAATTTGAAGCAATTTCAAACGCTTGTCAGTTTTAACTGGCTAGCCGATTTTCACAAACGGAGCGGTGTTGGATAAAAATCGGAGGCCTTCAAACCAGAGCCACGTACCTTTCATAAATAAGTTGATGATGCCCTCTTGACACTAGACACGTGCACGTCATTTATGCCAAAAGTGGTAAAGTGGTACCTTTTCCCCCTGAATTCCGACCTCGACATACTTGTTCGTTCAGAGTTAAGAGGGAGGACTTTTTACGTCCTCACTGCATATACAGAGATAACCGTTGAAATATTATTGTTTATATAAAGGTGTTTGCAGCTCTCCTTCGAGCAAATTTTGAAAATTTTTCTCACACATTTTTTCTGATGAATAAGTACTCTCTGTATGTGGGAAGAGTTTTCCCAAAATATTATTCCATAACGGATACGATATCAAGGTAGCATGCACATTAATATTTTCTGAGAGTACATATAAAGCATATGTATATTTTGATAAGTCCTGAGTCGACTGATCCATATGAGCTTCCCAATGCAAACGATGATCTATTATCACCCCTAAGAAAAATATATGTCTCAACTACTGCCTTGTCAACCAGTATGTTTTGTTTGTTGTTTTGTCTATCGAAATGCATGATTTGTGTTTCATCTACATTCGACAAGAGATCATTTTCTGAGAACCAGTCATTTAACTTTTGCAAGTCTTCATTGACCGTAGCAGTAGCTGACAAAAAGTTACATTCATTGATAATCAGAGATGTATCATCGGCATACAATATAACAGATTGTTCAACTATTTCTGGAAGTTCATTCGTATATAAATTGTACAGGAGTGGACCTGAAATAATACCCTGTGGTATCCCTCTCTTCAACACAGCCTTCTCTGAGGTTTCTAGTTTCATCCTTTTCTACTACAAATTGTTGTCTATTACATAAATAAGATTCAAGCAGTCTGTATGCCGATACCAAATGGTATCATAGGGCGCCTATATAGCAATAAAATACAAAATATTTAAATTATTCAAAAAATATATTTATTCGGCAAAAACATCAATGAAAATATCATTCTTCCTCAATTGAACTCAAAACCGCTACCTCAATTGCTAGTTTACTCCTTTTAGATGTTTGTCTGGTTCAAAACTCCTCTTTTCGCACAACTATTTGGAAAGCGGTCTTCATTCTACCGTCCGGCTTCCAGTGCGTTACCTTCTGCAAGCCAATACATGTAATGCATATCTGCAAACTCAGAATTCGTTAAATGGACCATGGTTTTTTATTGTTAATTTTGATGATTCAAATAGGTATGTAACAACTAGACTAGGTACACAAACGTCACAACTGCTTATGTTTAGAGAATCTACTTCTTACCAACTAAATACGTTTTTGAGCCTACGTTACTCGCGCCTATTTAAGTGGCGATATTGCTGGCGAGGGTATTTGGAGCATTTGAATTATTGCAAAGAAAAATAAAACAAACGCAGCACCCGATTTTTTCTATTCCTGATTCTTAGTACCAATGTTTATAAAAAAATTAAAATTGATAGTTTCTTGAAATTATTCATTTTACATAACTGAAATCTTCATTTTCTCAAATAGCCAGTTTGGAAACCAAATTAAACATTGTTATAGATATTAAAAACAAAGACGTTTAAATCTAATTCTAACAACATAAAAACGTTTTTTGTATATTATTCCATACCTAGATCTACTCTAGTCCAAAAATTATGAGTTTTGATAACACATACCACATACAGTATTCACCGTGTTTCAGGCACATATTTTTTTTTTGCCACCAGTCCTACATTTGATGTCTTTGGCTCGTGGACAAACACTGCATTTTGATTTTTCGAAGGGAATATTTTCATTGGATGGCATTGATTATTTAGAAGCGTTTGACATAGATATAATTTGTGATCTCGCCAAATTTGTGGCGATCTCACACTTTTGGTCGACAGTATCGAAGCCCCCTTTAGTAATATTGTAAGACAATATTATGACCGGTTTTTTTCGTATTTGGAGCAAATTTTACCAAAGTATCATCATTTATGTGCACAGTTGATTGAAGAATTGCATTTTCAATTCGTTTAGGGCAGTATGAGACGAATTAGTTTCATGGGAGTTTTTTGATGACAGAAAATCTAACGTAAGTACTCGCACTCGACACCAAGAACTCGTGCTAACGGCGCGCATGGGACGTTCAAATCAATATATATATAAGAATACGTGGAAACAATGAATGGATTACCTATTCATTATTTCTGAAATGAAAGTTAGAAATGAAAAATTCGTAATATATAAACAAAATTTAGAAAATGATGAATTATTCACTGAATTCAGAAGAAATAAAGTTAATGCCACGATTAAAAGAACTAAAACTGAATATTAAATGAAAAATTCGAAGAATCACAAGATCATCAAAAAAACCTATGGGATACAATAAATTATTGTATAAAAAACAAACCTCATGAGGTGCATGCAAATTGTGAATATTATGAATGTACTCATTGTTTAGGAAAATAATATGATTATTGTAGAGCGGTAGATTTTTTTTTTATGTTCTGGTTCCCACGAAAAGGGATATCCTGTAATGTTCAGAGAACATCGTGGGAACCAAGGGAAAGAAGGTAGGAGTTGGTGTTCTTCTTAAATTTCTGGAGGTTGTATGCCTCTGGGAACACCTCCCTAGGCAATGAGATCCAAAGCCTCGCTGTTCGTTGGATGAACGAGTCTTTGGAAAGTGATGTTCTGCAGGTCTCCAAAGTGACCACGAAGGGGTGTGATGACTGAACTTGACAAGTTAGTCTCGAAGAGACTGCCAAAGCAGGAACGATTGTTGATATTTCAGAAGAGCATCGCCCATGAAAATATCTATAAAATAGAGACAAATCGCCAACTTTTCCACGGTGTTCCAGACAAGTGAGCGAGTTTGTAAGCGAGGCATCACCGACAAGACGAATTGCCCTTTTTTGGACAGAATCCAATAGCCTCAGGATATGTTTAGGTGGCGCGCTCCAAATATGGGAACAGTATTCCAGGACAGGTCGGATCTGTGCCTTATAGATCATAAGCAGCTGAGTGGGGGTGAAATAGCTCTTGGCACGAAACAAAAAACCAAGTTTTTGGGATGCACTTTTGGCAATGGACCTCACGTGATTTTCCCAGGGAAGGTTATTGCTGATAGTAATACCAAGCATCGATATGGATGACTTCAGTGGTATGGTTACTCCTGACAAAGTTATGTTAGGCACAGTGAGATCGGCTTTTCTAGAGAAAAGACATGCTTGTGTTTTGTTTGCATTGAATTCTACCAAGTTATTAGATCCCCACTCGAGAATTGTTGCTAAGTCCATATTTATATTATTAACATTTCTTCCTCGTTCATTTCTGGTTTCACGGGCTGATATAGGGGCCCTGGAAGAGAAAGCGGTATGGAGGGTACTATCATCGCAAAGCTGTGTACTGGACATGAAGTTGCTTTCAACAGGTCGTTGATGTGAAGTAGAAATAGTGTTGGTGCGAGAATAGATCCTTGCGGAACACCAGCATTTATGAGTAGAGTGTCAGATGAAACTCCATCGACCACTACATGGAGAGACCTGTTTGAGAGAAAACTAGCAAGCAGAGAACACAGCTGAGGGGGCAAGCCATAAGACGGAAGCTTGGCGAGAGATTCGGCAATATATAAACATCATCACTTTGGTATGAATATTATTTTACCCACCCCTATGGTTTTTCCTATCTATCATTGAAAACCATATGGGAATATCTTCTCAACATTTATGAAGACACGTGAATGTGTTACAACGGATATAATTATAAAAAGAGAATGTATTATGAATGTACTGAACCATGAGCCAAATGAGATCTTAACAAAATCGTACTGATTGAAAGTAACATGGGTCTCCCCATTCAAAACCTTACCCATTGCGACAAACACTCTATGAGGTTGCAGCACTCGGTTCAAATGATCTCTATAGCCATGAATTTGGGATTTAAGAATACACATGAAGAAGCAGATCGGACAAATTATCCCATTAAATCTATTTTTGTATTGAATGGGGTTATTTCGAAAAGAGTTTTCTAGGGAATATGTATGTATTTATTGTGATATTGGAGGCATCCTTGATTATATACTACTGGATGTCCGATCAGAAGCAGTATGCAATGAACTAGATCTCCCTCAATCTTATCCATTTTCAATCGCAACCCTATTCCATTATATTCAAGATATCAATATATCATCATTACATGTCCACATTGATTAATAATAAAGGGATAAAAAAATCAGTTAGTTATTGAGAAAAATATTTAAAAATGCATCCAAGTAAAACATTTGTCGACTACATATTATATTTACTACATCAATGGCTTGTAGATCAGAACGATGATATATGGAAATCACGAATTTGCTATTTGATAAACTCATTTAATGGGATGATGGGTGAGGGAATTGGCAATTTTGTTCTATGACTAGAACATTTCATTCATCTTCATTCCTTACTATATTGATTGATACATATCAATGTTGATTTTCTGCTTCTGCCACTCACATGAAGTTACGAAAATATTTTTTTTCCAGAACAATTGAGATTTATCCTTATAATTGATTGATACATACAATGTTATTTTCTTCTCATCAATTGGCACGAGGATCTAGTCCACATTCAGGTAATGAAACTTGATATACAAATCAATTGTGAATCGTACTCATTGTGCAACTGCCTCAAGAATCAAATTCGGTGAGAATACTGGACAAATTTCACAGATAATTGCAGACTGAGTGTTCGATGGATTAGTACTTCTCAGGTTTGTTTCTCTCATAATATATTGTAGAAATAGTCCTTAAAAGGTCCAATTCCATGACGTTTCGGCAGAATCTCATCCCCCATCCTCGAATGATATCTAGTTGATTCGAACCCGACTTATTTATACCTTTATATAAAGATCACTTTATCGCATACAAATCGTTCCATAATGAACACCATTAAGGTTCAATACCTCTAATTCTATAGATATCACCTATATTCCACTCCAGTATCATGTGAGCTCTGCAATTTGATCAACATTAAATCACACATCTTGAATCCCCCACTAATATTAAGCCGATAATCATCCATTATTATTAATGTCAAAGAAATGCGCAGTGTTAACTCAACTCAAAATGTATGTCAAATCACTTATTTATGGAAAACTACATCCAAAACTTCAATATAATCTATCTGATTGTAGAAATCATATAGGAATCATTTCCAATTGCATAATATTACAATTAATTATATATAACTCAATCATTTGTTGTAAACATATGATTTCCACGGAGAAAAACAACGTTATGCTATAAATAGTTGTTTTTAACAGCCCCAAACTCATTCTATGGATTCAAATTTGACATATCGAAATATATGCAATGGATTGGTCAATTCACCATCTTACTCTTAATATCCATATTGAAATCGATTGGTTATATAACTTTTGGTGAAACTTTATCGCTTTTGTTGACTTCATAAAGTTCACTTCAAAGATGAATATGAATAACCTACATTGGAGTTTATTTTGTTAGATTTGCAGGCAAACTACCATGTCTTTTCGGGTATTTCTTCACGGGTATGTATAGGTATTTCCAACCGTAATTAAGGCACAGTATACCTTGAGCAACTTGAACAACTTGATCGAAGCTGATAAAACAAGTGTTCAGTTCACTGAATTAGACGCTTTAATCAAGATATATGTCGAGCTTTGATGTATTATTTCACATATTATAATTTATCACTTCTAACACAACCCTTGCTCCAATTTTTCACTTCTATAAATCTCCACAAGAGAATATCCCCATACCACATAGTTCCATGAAATCATACAACTTATTTTTATCCTGATCAGCTTTACCAATTTGGCTCAATATTTCAATACACAGTTCAAATTCAATTCATCTTTGAGTGGATTGTTTCATCATTTCGATGTCCATCCCCCAAACAAAAAATATATGCTAATACATTACCATACATATTGGCAATATTTGAGAATCACAAATGAAATAACTATGTTGAGAATATATTTCAATAATGCGATGACATTCCGACTCCAACTGGTCCGCTTCCCATCCGTTTCCCCACAATATTCGAATGAGATTGATATATAGTAATACATTCAACCATTTATTCAATCGACACACAGAACAATTGGATTTTGAAGAGTCAAATTCCATGGGTTTGGACGACTACACCGCTCAAGAAGAAATATACCGTTGCGAGGTATGTTAAAAATCACAACTACTCACCCCTAAAATAGGCGCTAGTGATTTTATAACCCGCCTGATCTTTCGTCGCCTGTTAATATTTCATTCCATTTTTCACATGATGCTCCTTGTACAATCCTTTCATTGAATTCGTTCTATCATCAATGGAATGCTCGATGTATCACTTATAGTGGTGTGGTACTGTGCGCGCTTTTAACATACCTCGCAACGGTATATTTCTTCTTGAGCGGTGTAGTCGTCCAAACCCATGGAATTTGACTCATCAAAATCCAATTGTTCTGTGTGTCGGTTGAATAAATGGTTGGGAAGCGGACCAGTTGGAGTCGGAATGTCATCTGCATTATTGAAATATATCTCTCAACATAGTTATTTCATTTGTGATTCTCAAATATTGCCAATATGTATGGTAATGTATTAGCATATATTTTTTGTTTCGGGGATGGACATCGAAATATGAAACAATCCACTCAAAGATGAATTGAATTTGAACTGTGTATTGAAATATTGAGCCATAATGTGTATGATTTCATGGAACTATGTGCATGTGGGATATTCTCTTGTGGAGATTCATAGAAGTGAAAAATTGGAGCAAGGGTTTTGTTAGAAGGGATAAATTATAATATGTTAAATAATACATCAAAGCTCGACATATATCTTGATTGAAGCGTCTAATTCAGTGCACTGAACACTTGTATTATCACCTTCCATCAAGTTGCTCAAGGTATACTGTGCCTTGATTACGGTTGGAAATACCTATACATACCCGTGGAGAAATACCCGGAAAAGACATGGTAGTTTGCCTGCAAATCTAACAAAATAAACTCCAATGTAGGTTATTCATATTCATCTTTTGAAGTGAACTTCATGAAGTCAACAAAAGCGATGAAGTTTCACCAAAAGTTATATATTCAATCGATTTTAATATGGATATTAAAGTAAGATGGTGAATTGACCAATCCATTGCATATATTATTCGATATGTCGACAATTTGAATCAATAGAATGAGTTTGGAGGCTGTTAAAAACAACTATTTATAGCATTAACGTTGTTTTTTCACTCCGTGGAAATCATATGTTCACAACAAATGTGAGTTATATATAATTAATTGTAATTGAAATGATTCCTATATGATTTCTACAATCAGATAGATTATATTGAAGTTTTGGATGGAGTTTTCCATAAATAAGTGATTTGACATACATTTTGAGTTGAGTAAACACTGCGCATTTCTTTGACATTAATAATAATGGATGATATCGGCTTAATATTAGTGGGGGATTCAAGATGTGTGATTTAATGTTGATCAAATTGCAGAGCTCACATGATACTGGAGTGGAATATAGGTGATATCTATAGAATTAGAGGTATTGAACCTTAATGGTGTTCATTATGGAACGATTTGTATGCGATAAAGTGATCTTTATATAAAGGTATAAATAAGTCGGTTCGAATCAACTAGATATCATTCGAGGATGGGGGATGAGATTCTGCCAAACGTCATGGAATTGGACCTTTTGAAGACTATTTCTACAATATATTATGAGAGGAACAAACCTGAGAAGTACTAATTTATCAACACCCAGTCTATAATTATCTGTGAAACTTGTCTAGTATTCTCACTGAATTTGATCTTTAGGCAGTTGCACAATGAGAACGATTCACAATTGATTTGTGTATCAAGTTTTATTTACCTCGTGCGCAATAATATTATGAAAACATATTTGGTTATGTATACACCTTTCAAGTAATATTCTCCAATTATTCTAGAAAAAAATATTTTCATAACTTCATGTGAGTGGCAGAAGCAGAAAATCAACATTGATATGTATCAATCAATATAGTAAGGAATGAAGATGATGAAATGTTCTAGTCATAGAACAAAATTGCCAATTCCCTTACCCATCATCCCATTAAATGAGTTTATCAAATAGCAAATTCGTGATTTTTATATATCATCGTTCTGATCTACAAGCCATTGATGTAGTAAATATAATATGTAGTCGACAAATGTTTCACTTAGATGCATTTTGAAATATTTTTCTCAATAACTAACTGATTTTTTTATCCCTTTATTATTAATCAATATGGACATGTAATGATGATATATTGATATCTTGAATATAATGGAATAGGGTTGCGATTGAAAATGGATAAGATTGAGGGAGATCCAGTTCATTACACACTGCTTCTGATCGGACATCCAGTAGTATATAATCAAGGATGCTTCCAATATCACAATGAATACATACATATTTCCTAGAAAACTCTTTCGAAATAACCCCGTTCAATACAAAAATAGATTTCATGGGATAATTTGTCCGATCTGCTTCTTCATGTGTATTCTAATCTCAAATTCATGGCTATAGAGATCATTTGAACCGAGTGCTGCAACCTCATAGAGTGTTTGTCGCATTGGGTAAGGTTTTGAATGGGAAGACTCATATTACTTTCAATCAGTACGATTTTGTTAAGATCTCATTTTGCTCATGGTTCAGTACATTCATAATACATTATTTTTTTATAATTATATTCGTTGTAACACATTCACGAGCCTTCTTAAATGTTGAAAAGATATCCCATAAGGTTTTCAATGATAGATAGGAAAACCATGAGCTGGGTTAAATAATATTTATACCAAAGTAATGATGTTTATATATTGTCGAATCTACCGCTCCACAATAATCATATTATTCTCCTAACAATGAGTACATTCATAATATTCACAATTTGCATGCACCTCATGAGGTTTGAATACTAAATTAGTATATGGTGAGAGATTCAAGTGAAATATGTATATCGATATTTCGGTAAAATTAATTTTTATGGGAAATATATTGATATTTGGGAAATGTTGCATTTCTATATCATCATGATTATGGAAAATGTTCTTTCAAATAAAAATTAGCATGCCTGTTCTCACCTTCATGCGTCTCTAATACCGAATTATAATATTTTTTTCTATGTTTTACGTCAGTGAATTGCATTCCCACATCCATTATTGTTTACATAAACGATAATATCTAAAACACCCCTGTTCAGGATGATTTTGCTAATCTATATAATTATTTTAAGTAAGTAACGCATCAGTAATATATATTCCAACAATAGTTGGCAAAGTCCCCTCACACATCGGAATTCCTGGAAATGAAAGCGCTGACAAGATAGCCCGTGAAGCCCTCAGTGACCAAAATGCAGAACAGGAAAATGCAACGATACATAGAGACCTGAAAGCCCATGTAAAGAGAGCAGTCCAAAACATTGGCAAAATGTATGGCAACAGAGTGGATCCAAATTAGCGGAGGTTAAGAAGTCAGTCATCCCTTGGAAGAACAACCCAAAACAACGGAGGAACAAGTAATTCTATCACGTTTACGAATAGGGCATACCAAGTTTACACATGAACACTATTGAAAGGTCAGGAAATCGATATATGTGATAGGTGTCAAGTTCAAAGTGTCAGTCAAACATATACTAGTGGAATGTCCTAAGTTCTCAGAAAAAGACAGGAACATGGTCTAGGCCAGACTATGGAACAAATACGGGGGTCAACTATAACATTAAAAGTGTTGTGTCCTTTTTAACAGATATTGATATCATCAGTAAAATCTAGAAAATAATGTAGTGTAGAAATATACATGTATATTACCGAATTAGACAAACATACCGTTACGTTGCTAATAACCCTGGTGGTTGATGCAAAAAAATTTAAAAAAAAAAAAAAAAAAATAGTTGGCCAAACTTGAAGTTCTTCTAACATTTTCAGTCTTAAAATCAGAAAAGACCATATTTTTTCACATTTGTTTTTCTTTTCTGTAACATTTCGAGCTGAACGAGTAAACATATATTCAAATTCATTGATGATTGTGGAATAACCCTCAACATTGCCAGATAATCACTACGAATCTCAATTGAGATGATATATCACATCAGTAATATCGTTCTATTTTCAACAGTTTTTTCTATGAATATACATACATAATACAAGTATGTTTCATATCTCCACTTGAGTTCTTACACCATTCCATATTTATATCCATGGTCGATCGAGGTTTGTTCAACACCGCTCCTTCATGAGACTTTCCAACCCAAAAATTCATAAATCTGTATGGAGTCTGGCTGTATAGATCTTCTGACTGAGGAAGGTTTTTTGGATGAAAAGACTAATATTATTTTCAGTTAGTATGATTACCATATTTATATCCATGCGTCGATCGAGAGTTTCTTTAACACCGCTCCTTCATGAGTACTTTCCAAACCCAAAAATTCATAAATCTGTATAGAGTCTGGCTGTATAGATCTTCTGACTGAGGAAGGTTTTTTGGATGAAAAGACTCATATTATTTTCAGTTAGTACAATTACGTTTAAATCCCATCCGGCTCATGTTTCAGTACATTCATAAGAAATTCTTATTTATATTTTTATAATTGTATATTCCATTGCTGTATGGAGAAAACGCAAAAGTATGTGAACTAATATCTTTTACCAACTTGTTAATGCTGATGATTTCATATTGCCAAATCAACCCTCACAACAGTTATATTATTCTCATAAACAATGAGGTTCACTCAATGGCCTCAGCATAACAGTTTTCTCATTCACAGCGAGTAATTCAGTACATCCACTATTTGCAAGTTCATCATGAAGTTTAAATGTTTGCATACCAGAAAAATAGACATATATGTTATCGTAGGCATATAAGTAGCTAAAACTAACCAAAAATTATGCATGTACTTCTACAATCAAGTTATTTTTCTATGGTCCAGCGAGTTCCATCGCAGTCATGCCACTCCCACGAATGTTCTCTCATCCGATTGGAGTTTCTCTGGTGGTAGGAAAGAATCGGGGCATAATATTCAATATAGATTTGATGAATCCATCAACAAATGGCAAACGAAATTCGAAAATGTTCTTGAACGTAATTTATTTCTACAAAATCATATATCACTTTACAGGGTGCATCGTACTTCTATCAAACGCTCAACTCTCAACTATGTAGCTACATTTTTACCGATATTCAATTTTTTGTATCACATATATTGCTGAAAACCCATTTGAATATCACTTCTCGACCATCGAAACATACCTCAAACATGTAATTCATAGTTATCGAATATATCATCGAATATATCATACCATGAGGAAGGCTTCATATCTATATCGATATGTCAAATGGCTTCCATTGGGAATAATGGATGGAATTTTAGGCTTTTCACTCCACCATTGAGTATGGAAAGTGTTATTGAAAAACTATTTTGAGAATGATATCCGTGTATGCCTGATGTCCTCGCCCTTCACATATCCACAATACTGATTCTAATTCTTTTTGCTATGTTTCACCTTTGTGAAATGCATTTCCACCATTATTGTTTCATATGAACAAGGTTATCAACTAAGGTTGAAACACCCCTTTTTCTAATCTATATAATCAATTTCAATGACTAACGCCTCACTAATATTAATTCTAGCAACAGTAAACTTGCTTTGAAGTACTTAACCATTTCCCGCGTTGGAATTACGGAAGACAAACAACTTTTTGATATGATTTATTCCAATTCTTGTAACATTTCGAACTGAACGAGCCGACATGTATCTAATTTCACTGAGATTGTGTAGAATCATACCTCATCGCTGTTTGTCATATCATAGCACGTTAGTTTTCAATTCTAATGACATTGTCTTTTCGAATCTAATTCATCCTTTGGTTCCCATCACTATTCTCTGCGGATGGGGAAATACCACCAATTGCTAGAGGTTGATGTGTGGTGATCTTGCATTATTGTCGATCGATTTGTGAACATATCTTTCCCTCAGATTAAACCTAAAGATTTGTGTATGTTAATCGACTCAATCATATTTCGTAGCATATTATAGCAGCTATTATAAAAAAACATTACCAAATATATATATTTCCCATAAGAAACGAATCAATCAATGAATGTTTTATTCTACAACATTGTAGATTTGTGAATGATCTGGTTGATTCACATTCTGATAACCCCATTGATCCAATGTATATATTATGGAACGATATAATATTGATAATTGAGATGTGGTCGCATTAATTTTATGAACGAGATTAGCTGGGAAATATTTTTTTTTCGATGTATAATTCTCTCCATATGTGGTTTTTCCAAACACAAAAGTGTCCCGAATGCATTCTGCAATACTCGACAAGCACATTCAATTCTCAACAAACCTCTGTGAAATGTTCGATCAACAACTCCAAATACCACAACACAACTATTCGTTGTTCTCCCTTCATTTATATGTATGGAAACATTATAATACATTAAGCGACCGGTCCGTCATCATTCGTTAAATACTATATTTGTCACTCAACTGTCTGCGCGTTTTTTCATGATGAACGTTTTTTACCACTACCAATGCCATTTCATTGAATCATTTCTCTCAAAGAGCTCTAAATCCCTGAAATATACAATCTAGAGTGGAAAACTCTAGATGTAATACATCGCAAGTCTAGGAGAATCATAGATCTTTTGAATGTATATGTAAAATCTATATTGACATCTGAAAAAATATAATTCTCCTCAAATTCGTAGTCGATGATAACATATTCACAATAAGAATCCATATAAGTGGACAGCAGTATCTAACGTATATAGCTCTCGATAGGGGAAATGTGAAAAATCTGAAATACATAGCATTGAGAAAAATATCTTCATTTCAGTACTCTTCAATGAAACTGGTCTCTACTCAACACAATATATATGCTTTCCACAGATAAGGAAAGTTGTGAGGTGAATAAAAGTTAATGACATCCTACATATCCTTCAGTTTTTCAAGTTGCGTTACAATATTTTTCAAGATTTGTTCAATTCCCTTTGGAAAGAGTGTTTTAAATCAGCGCAATGTGGCATTCACCCGCTTAGTTGAGCTAGTTCAAGTATCATATTTCATTTCAAGTATCATATTTTATTTCACTAGAATCGGGGCTAATGTACGAATTTGACATATATTTTCATCTTGAAAAAGGACGTTTCAATTATGCTTATATGACCTTGAGAAAGACTGAGCGTATAGTTGAAATGAGCAGAGTGAGGAAAGGAGAATGAGTGATGAACATATATATATATATATTGTTATGTTATGAAAAACCAGTAGGATATTTTAAAAAGAAAAAACCAACAAAAAAGAATAATTATTGATTAGCTATTAGTTTCAAAAGATTGTTTTTACATAATTTTAGAAGATCTATTTCCTTTATAAGCCTATGTATGATATGAAAAGATAAAAATGTCCAAATTATATAACACAATCAATTTCATACACTGTCAGAATGATTACAACCCATAATTCTTCAAAAGACAACAAAAAGTCTAGATTTACAGAATTTTCCTGAATAAAATGTGATCTACAAATTTATAAATTTGAAATATACAGTATATGGAATTGTAGCTAACTTCTTGATGACAATAGCCAATCAGGGAACAGATGGTCACATGTAGAATTTGAAATTGTAAAAAAATAAGAGCGGGAAGGTGTCAGAGGCAATTATTATTGAAATTTGTACATAGTTAATAATAATGGAAAAATAGTTTTATGTATAAGTTATGACACATAACCATAAACAGTGAAAATGTGACAATATAGTGCGCGAATTCAAAAATTCGAATCAGAGGGAAGGAACAAAAATGGTATCCAGGGTGACAACAAACAAAGCCACGAGGAGATCGAAAATGAATTTAAAACGAATGCGACGTTATATTTTTGGGAGAAAGAAAAATGGAATGATTTCCACATTATGAGTGGAAACCAAGATTACCCTATTTGTACACCGTATAGAAGTATACAAGGCTAATTGCTGAATTTGTATGGTCCTTCTCTATTTGGTATTGGAGTTCCTGATAGCATTGGAGTGAAAGGGAATCCGAATCCTGGCTTGTATTGAACAGCGACAGTTCCAGACAGGTATAAACCTTCCATAGTGCACATTCCGAACTGAACAATTTCACTAATAACGCATATTCCATCGGAAGAACGTTATTTCAATTGATTTCGAACTATTAAAGAAATTTTCACTTTAAAGGTAAAAGTGAGGTTGTGTATATTTTACCAATGAACTTTTCTCATGATTATCCATGAATATTTGTAGATTCACCTTAGAGTAAGTTATCTTTCGTAGGCCAGGTAAAATTAAGTTTTCCTGAATAAAGGAAATAATTGCTTTTTGATACTTTGTCGTTTGTTTTCTACAATGATCAACAATCATACTTATGACCATTGAATAAATTGAAATTTGACATATCAAACAGTGGCTAGTGGCTCAATTGCCTGAACCGGCTATATGAGACAAGGGGCGTACCAACTGAGCTTAGCTGTGGTAAGGAAAATGATAACAATTGGCAGCAACGTGACGAGAGAACAGTGACGTAGCCAGCAATTATTATTACATTGCAAAATATATTATACAGGGCACAAATAATTATCTATATCATAACAATTTGGCTCACAAAGAATAGCGGAAAATTATTAGCATCTTCATTATATAACAACAACTATGATTATTCAATTTATCAATACATAACAAGATATATATATATATATATATATATATATATATATATATATATATATATATATATATATATATATATATATATAAATTTATATTTTCAATGTCTTTCAATATTGAATCTCCTTCCATATTACATTTTTCTATGAGGCGAATGAGTAATGAACATATATTTTCAATGTCATTTAATATGATCTAATGCTGGAGTTCTACTACTTCCATTGAATCACCCTCCACGTTACATTTTTCTATTAGAAGCAATCAATTTATTCACGGATTCTCTTATTTTTTTTTTTTTTATGTTCTGGTTCCCACGAAAAGGGATATCCTGTAATGTTCAGAGAACATCGTGAGAACCAAGGGAAAGAAGGTAGGAGTTGGTGTTCTTCTTAAATTTCTGAAGGTTGTATGCCTCGGGGAACACCTCCCTAGGCAATGAGTTCCAAAGCCTCGCTGTTCGTTGGATGAACGAGTCTTTGGAAAGTGATGTTCTGCAGGTCTCCAAAGTGACCACGAAGGAATGTGATGACTGAACTTGACGGGTTGATCTCGAAGAGACTGCCAAAGCAGGAACGATTGTTGATATTTCAGAAGAGCATCGCCCATGAAAATATCTATAAAATAGAGACAAATCGCCAACTTTTCTACGGTGTTCCAGACAAGTGAGCGAGTTTGTAAGCAAGGCATCACCGACGAGACGAATTGCCCTTTTTTGGACAGAATCCAATAGCCTCAGGATATGTTTAGGTGCCGCACTCCAAATATGGGAACAGTATTCCAGGACAGGTCGGATCTGTGCCTTATAGATCATAAGCAGCTGACTGGGGGTGAAATAGCTCTTGGCACGAAACAAAAAACCAAGTTTTTGGGATGCACTTTTGGCAATGGACCTCACGTGATTTTCCCAGGAAAGGTTATTGCTGATAGTAATACCAAGCATCGATATGGATGACTTCAGTGGTATGGTTACTCCTGACAAAGTTATGTTAGGCACAGTGAGATCGGATTTTCTAGAGAAAAGACATGCTTGTGTTTTGTTTGCATTCAATTCTACCAAGTTATTAGATCCCCATTCGAGAATTGTTGCCAAGTCCATATTTATATTATTAACATTTCTTCCTCGTTCATTTCTGGTTTCTCGGGCTGATATAGGGGCCCTGGAAGAGAAAGCGGTATGGAGGATACTATCATCGGCAAAGCTGTGTACTGGACATGAAGTTGCTTTCAACAGGTCGTTGATGTGAAGTAGAAATAGTGTTGGTGCGAGAATAGATCCTTGCGGAACACCAGCATTTATGAGTAGAGTGTCAGATGAAACTCCATCGACCACTACATGGAGAGACCTGTTTGAGAGAAAACTAGCAAGCAGAGAACACAGCTGAGGGGGCAAGCCATAAGACGGAAGCTTGGCGAGGAGTCCCTGGTGCCAAACTCGATCGAACGCCTTGGGGATATCTAATGCCACAGCTAAAGTTTCTCCATACTTTTCAATAGATAGCTGCCATATATGTGAGACGTAGGCGAGCAGGTCACCAGTTGATCTCTGATGGCGGGAGCCATATTGCCTATCGTTGACAATTCCTGAGTCTTCCAGATATTTCATGAGCTCGATGTTGATGGCTTTTTCCATGGCCTTTGAAATAATAGATAGCAGTGCGATAGGTCTGTAGTTGCTAGGTAGGGCCTTTTTGCCTGTTTTAGGGACTGGCTGTACTCTTGCAATTTTCCAATTGGACGGAAATACCCCAAATTGTAAGAGTGGTTGAACAACTTGCAAAGAACAGGTGTTAGTTCAGGGGCACATTTCTTGAGAACAATCGGTGGGATTCCGTCAGATCCACAGGCTTTGTTGGTGTTGAGACCCAGCAAAATCTTTCTGATAGTACGTTGGCGAAAGGTGATCTCGGGCATGTGACTGTCAATAGGTGTAATGTTCGGGGGTTGTTTTCCCGATGAATCCAGAGTGGAATTTCCAGCAAATAGGTGCGCAAAGATATTGGCTTTTTCCTGGGCAGTCGTTGCTAGTGTTCCATTTCCTTTGGTTAGAGGAGGAAATGAGCTGGAAGTGAAGTTTCTTCCCACAGCTTTGGCGAAAGACCAAAATGAACGGGATCCGTTAGGACATTCAGCAAGTTTTGATCTTATTTTGGCATTGTATGATAATAGTTACATTATTTTCATAATAATATCATCATTTTTACAATCGAAAGCTGTGGAAGTTATTGTTTGCCAGGGTATAATTCTTTCTCTTTCCCAATCGGGTATCTCGAGAGCATGAAAACATCCTACATATATGTTCATGGTAACTATCTGCAGCAAATTTTCATAATTTCCATGATATGTACAGCGAGTATACGTTCTACTCTAACTCATTTCTTTGTCGACACATCTCATTTCAATGTCCTATAATCAACATCGGAAATTTGCTCACAACAATATTAGTATTTATATCCATAAACGTTTTATTCTGCATCAACCTTTGGCAAATAATTTTAAATATTTGCTCTGTCGCCATTGCCCGAGTTCTACCACTTCCGCTGAATCATCCATTCATGTTAACATTATGTTGTTACAAGTTATCACCTCATTTATTGGTACAACCCCACTTTCATTGTTGTAAAATTCAAAAACTTCAAAAGTGCAAAACTTATGTTTTTGTGTTTCAATCATTCTCCTTTCATATGTCAGAAAAACAAATAAGAATCAGTCATTTCGAGTGCATGCAAGCATATATTACCAATCATAGCTTTCCGTAGCGATATGAATCACATACACCTAATTTTCATGGTATATCTATCGAATGCACACACACCTCGAGGAACCTGCGTTATACTCTTCACTTTTTCGTCAGTTACAGACCATTTCAATGTCATTAGTACTATTGAAAATATGCATGTCATTTGATTATTCACAGGTATATAACTTTTTTTTATTTTCGCATCCACCTGCGAGTGAACTCTGTATATCATTTACAAATACCAAGTTAGTTGAAGATTGAACCATGGGTTCCATGAAAATCATTCATAAATGTTATATTCCATCCACTATTGTAGATTGAAAGCACATCAATCCAATTCTCCCAGTATGCGTTTTTCTGGTACATATGTGAAGGAATTTTCAAAAAATATAGAATTTTCATCTCATCAAACTGCCTGTTGCTGTCTGCAATGTCGTCAATATATTTTTGGATGATTCAATTGGAAGAATTGAAGAAAACATGACTTTATTTTCATTAACATCCTTTTTTCTTGTTCTGTCGCCCTAACTTAAAAAATCATCATACATGGACAATAATGAAATTGAACTAACATAAAAACTCTAATAAAACTGAATCAGGTAACAGGTATCACTGCCTGATCAAGGAAAACCTGTCGACTGCCCATAAGTGAAGTATAAAATCAATGAATATATAGCGGTACTCGTATGTAACACCCATACTTCGAAAAATATTCACACATAACATCATAGTCGCTATTAGTCTCAATGCGCCTCACACCAACCCGATTATATACGACCCAGTCCTTATCATATCTGTGAAAATTATTCAAAAAATCTATGATATTCATTTTCGAACTACGCGTTCCCATGTTTTACTTTGAGCAACAATCAACTATCGAATACTATCATATCCATTTCAAATTCATCACTTTTATTCCATCAATCATTGAATGCCCAAACCAATTCAATATTTTTCCATATGACAAATATCTAAGAATATTGTGAACCAAATCTTTACATCAACCAGCAATCAATAATATTACCATAACTAAGCTTCATTTGATCACTTCAACTCCTACAAGCGCTCGAGTCATGCCCAAACAATTTTATTAATTTTGTGTCAAGTACTGAATCCATATATCAATCAACAATCAATATTGCACCATTATTAAGCATCAATTTGATTCATCCAATCGTTCGATGAATGTTCAAGCCACATATGCTTTGTATCAAATTCCGAAGAATACAATGTACCGAGCCCATACACTAATCAGTAATGAATATTATCATAATCATCTTTCAGCTAATCCTTTCCATCGACATTCAATAATAATTATAAGTCGTCTTTGTATTTTATTTTGATGTCATCATGCATTTCCTCACCGCATGTACCTCCGATCAACTATTGAATTCCATCACAGTTTTAGTCTCCGCGAGCGTGGATACACATTCATTTCAATTACCTCAGTCTCATTCCTCCAATCATTCGTGAAATATCAACCCAATTCAATATATTTTCCTATGTCTGATATCGGAGAATACAACGACAAACAATCAATAATATACCATTACTAAACTTTATCCGATCACATTAACTCCTACATTCACTCGAGCTGTCCAAAACAACTCATATATTTTGAGTCGAGTACTGAATAAACCGAATCAAACATCAATCACCAATCAATGATAGCACCATTATTGATTCCTTCAATCGTTCGATAAATGTCCAAACCAACTACATAGGCTTTGTGTTGGAAAAACCGAATCCATACACCAGTCAATAATCATCACACTACCATTAATTAAGCTTCAGCCGAATCCTACCCGACTGATTCCTACAATCGAAAAATGCCCATATCAACTTCATATTTTTTATCGAACCGAACGATACATCATCCAGCAATCAATAATAGCAACATCATTAAGCACCACTCTAATAGCTCCACTCGAGGAGTGTTGAGATCAAATTCATATACTTCGTGTCAAATACTGGAGAATACAATATACCGAATCCATACGCTGATCAGCCATGCATATTATTATAATTAACCCTCATCCCAATTTTTCCAATCGAGTAATGCTCAAACATCTGCATATATCTTTTCAGATCACAAATATCAATGAATACCATGAAACCGAAACCTACAATCAATAGAAGTGTCATTATTATGTTTCAAGATTCTCCTGATCATGGAAGCCCGAACCTACTTCATATTATTTTTGCGACAAATATCAAATCCATTCGCCAATCAACAATCGGCATATTACCATTATAACTTTGCTAATCCAAAAATCTAATTCCTACAATCGAGGAGTGTTGAGATCAAATTCATATCCTTTGCGTCGAATACTTGAGAACACAATATACCGAATCTCTACGCTAATCATCCATGAATATTATTATGATCAATTCTCAACCTATCGACATGCAAATATGATTTTATTTCAATGTGCGTTATCGATAAATAGAGCAGATAATATAGCAGGTACCGAAGGTCAACGGTTCGGACCCTTCCACGCGGCGCGATTGATCCGCGAACACCTGCAAGCGCTTGACGCGAACACGCTGGGAGATTTTGGACAAAAATCAACAGCTTCGACCTTAGAAATCCTTATGGAGTTTAACATGTGAAAATGGGTGATTTTGTTTTGGAAGCCCCCTAACACAACTATTAATTTCATACAAGACAGACTTGACAAAGGAAGTTATGTAATAGAATTTTTATAGACCTAGGAAGCTTTTGATACAGTTGATCATATAATTCTTTGAAATATTTCGATTAATGGAATTACAGAAGGAAAAATCTACTGAAATCTACTTTAAAATGGAATCATTTGAACCAAAATTAATAATTTTGAATGCAAAAAATTATATAGAAATGAAGGTCAAGCATCTGTGTTAGGTCCATTTTTATATTTATTATATATTCAAAATATTTCTTGAATCAATTTAACTAGTGAATACACCATATATGCAGATGATACAGTTCTTTTATATGCAAATAAAAACCCTACGATTCTAGGATATACGATAAACGAAGACCTTTAGAAAATAGAAAATGGCTATATTCTTACCTCCTTTCTGTAAATTCCAATAAAACTCGATGTATAATTTTTCACCAACGAAATTAACAGACTAATAATCAAGATATCCGTATAAAAAATAATTGTTCGAAACAAACGTCCCAAATCAAATACTTTGGTATTTGGATTGTGAGAAACTGAGATGGGAAGCATATTGATATTCTCAAACAAAAAATATCTCCCATTATTGATGCATTGAAAAGATGTCCCAAACTTAATACATATATAGAAAATTTAATTCTTCATTCTCATATCCTCAGTCGAATAAACTATTTAATAAATATTTGGGGATTTGTTCAAAAAATTAAACATTAAACATTTTTCATTTTCATATTTGAGTTTACAATAATTGTGTAAACAATTGAAATGGAATATAAAAATTAAAAAAAAATTAGAATATTATGTATAACCAGACAGTTATTAACTGGTATAAGAAATACGTGGTTTAGAATAATATTTAATAGAATAATTTATTGGAAAATAATAACATATCAACGTAATAACAAATATTCAGACATTATTAATAGAATTAAGTAATGAAAAAAAAAATAATACATTTAAATAATGAACATAGGATGATAATAAAAAGAAGAAATCGAGGTTGTTAAATGAATGGAATCAGTTATTTCTTTGTGATAGAATGTATGTTATCACTTCAATTTTGAATTGAAATATATTGTTACATTTTTTCAGATCATCGGGTAGATTATTGAATTTTGAAATTGCTTCGTATGTAAATTTTTTCTACCCATTGTAGAATTATAGCTCAGATGGAACAGTCATATCGTCTAGTGTGGTGAGTATGAGTTTCGGAGTTTCTTGTTAATATGAAATTAGATTTCAGCCTTTCATTAATAATATCATAAGCAATTTTCAGAGTGTTCATTGTATAGTGTTCCTCTAGAGAAAATGTATTCGTTTTATCAAACAGTTGATTTGTTGGTATATCATATGGAAGACGATACAGGACTTTCAATGATTTCTTATATAATACAGACATTTTGTTGAAATTATTTTTTGAACAAGATCCCCAAATATTTATTAAATAGTTTATTCGACTGAGGATATGAGAATGAAGAATTGAATTTGCTACATATGTATTAAGTTTGGGACATCTTCCCAATGCACCAATAATGGGAGATATTTTTTGTTTGAGAATATCAATATGCTTGTCCGATTTCAGTTTCTCATCAATCAAAATACCAAGGTTTTTGATTTGGGACGTTTGTTTCAAGCAATTATTTTTTATACGGATATATAGATTATTAGTTTGTTTATTTCGTTGGTGGAAAATCATATACTGAGTTTTATTGGAATTTACAGAAAGGAGGTTAGAATATAGCCATTTTTCTATTTTCTTTAGGTCTTCTTTTATCGTATATTCTAGAATTGTAGGGTTTTTATTTGCATATAAAAAAACCGTATCATCTGCATATATGGTGAATTCACTAGTTAAATTAATTTTAGAAATATTTTGAATATATAAAAAATATAAATTGGACCTCACACAGAGCCTTGAGGAAACCTTTATTTATATATAATGTTTTGGATTCAAAATTGTTTACTTTAGTTCTAATGGTTCTTCTTAGGTAGATTTCATTAGATTATTTGCCATTCCTCTAATTCCCATTAAATCGGATATTTCAAAAGAATTATATGATCAACTGTATCGAAAGCTTTTTTAGGGTCCATTTAAAATTGCTATTACATAATTTCTTTTGTCAAGTCTGTCTTGTACAAAATTAATTACTTGTAGTACTGCTGCTTGTGTTCCACTGTTTTCTTAAAAACCAAATTGATTTAAATCAAATCCATATTTTTTATTTATGAAGTTTACAATTTTTTTTTTTATTTTTTCTATAAATTTTGGAAAATATGCTTATTAATGCTATGTGCCTGTGATTGATTGGATTCTGGGCATCTCCACCTTTATATATTGCTCTTATTGAAGCAATTGTTTTAATTCATGGGGAAAAATTCCTGTTATGAAAGATTTATTGATTTATTTCCTTAATGGTTCCGCCAAAATATTTTTTTATTGTACAATATCTCGTTTAATAAAACCTTCTGGTTCAGGGCATGTTTTTTCAAGGGGAATAATTATATCTATAATTTCATGTTCATCAGTGGGGATGGTAACAATGTTGAATTATTTTTAGTTGGTAGTATAGTAACATCAGGTATATTATTAAAAAATTATTTCAATTCTTTTGCTGTATTCTCACCAATAGCTGAAAAGTGTGAATTCATTCTCTCTGCTATTTCTTATTCACTATCGATAATTTGGCCATTTACTAATGAAAGATTCAATATCTGTTTTTTTGATGAATTTTGATGTGTTTTTCATACAATAATTTATTGTATCCCAAAGTTTTTTTGTATTACCTTGTGATTCTTCAAATTTTTATTGTAATATTCAGTTTTGTTCTTTTAATCATGGCATTTATTCTGATTTTATATTCAGTGAATAATCCTTCATTTTCTAAATTTTGTTTATGTATTTCGAACTTTTTATTTCTAACTTTCATTTAACGAATTAATGAATCAGTAATCCAATCATTATTTTCACGTATTCTCATATATATTTTGGTAGAAGATAGATATTTAGCTTCTAAAATCATATTCATTAATTCCTGAAATTCTCCACATTGGTTCTTTTTAAATTATCAGAAAGTATTTGTTTGAATTTGGGGTAATCAATTTAATTATTTCACGTTTTATGTTTTTAAAGCAATTTCTGATTTTTCAATGGATGTGTATATTATGCGATGATCTGTTATTGAAGTATCTTCTAATTTTATATTGAAATTTAGTTGATGGCAGTTAGTCAGAATATGATCAAGTATGTTGAAAGAATTGTTTTGTTTTCTGGTATAATGATTTGGTTCAATTTCAACAAATGTCTGTATTATATAAGAAATCATCAAAAGTCCTGTATCATCTTCTCGTCTTCCATATGATATACCAACAAATCGACTGTTTGAAAAAACGAATACATTTACTTCAGAGGAACACTATATACAATCAACAAATTGCTTATGATATTATTCATAAAAGGCTGAAATCTAATTTTATATTAACAAGAAACTCCGAAACTCATACTCACCACACTAGACAATATAACTGGTTTCATATTGAAGCTATTAATTCCACAATAGGTCAGAAAAAAATGACATATGAGGCAATTTCATAATTCAATAATCTATCCGATGCTCTGAAAAAAATGTAACAATATATTTCAATTCAAAATTAAAGTGAAAACATACATTCTATCACAAAGAAATAACTGATTCTATTCATTTCACAACCTCCATTTCTTTTTTTAATTATTATCATCCTATGTTCTTCAATTTCAAATGTATTATTATTATTTTTCATTATTCGATTCTATCAATAATGTCTGAATATATGTTATTACGTTAATATATTATTATTTTCCAATAAATTTAATACTATTGAAAATGTATCCTAATAACTGTCTGGTTTTACATAATATTCCATTTTTTTCATTTATATGTACCATTTCAATTGTATACACAATTATTGTAAACTCAAATGTGAAAATTATTGACATGTTTAATAATAAAAGAAGAAACATCATTTATTCATCTATGTTCATATTTGAGTTTACAATAATTGTGTATATAAAGAAAATGTTACATATAAGTTCAAAAATAGAATATTATTCATAACCAGACAGTTATTAACTGGTATAAGATTATACATAGTTTTAGATTAATTTCTTATAGTATTGAATTTATTGGAAAGTAATGATATATTAATATAAAAACAAATATTTAGACATAATCAATAGAATAAGATAATGAAAAGAATTAGGATTATTTACATGGATAATCAATTCAATCACTGCTATCTTATGTGACTGGGAAAAGTAACACCTATATTTATGAATTTTTATTTATTCAATAATTTTACAAGTTTACGGAAGAAAAAAATATGAATATAAAACAACAAGAAAGTGGACAAGAGTAGTGAAAGTCTCTCCAATCACCCTAATTGCTTGAAACGTGTTCTTTCTTTTTCAGGAGGTTCGGAAGTTGTCACATACAACCTGTTAACGCATACCCACCCAAAAATCCATTCATGTGAAATAAACCCTAAAGAAGGGTATGCAGTGAAGACAAAATTCCACGTGAAGTGTTCTTATAATCTAACCAATATGCCCGGTCGAAACTTCGAGGTATATGCTGTGAATGAAGATAAAGGTAAATTACATTTTGAAAATCTCTATTGAGAAATATGCAATGATATTTCATCACACTCTCAGCAGTTCCAGAAAGAGAATGGATGCAGTTCATGATTTTATATATTCGGATTCGTCCAAATTCAAAAACTGAAGAAAAAATGGGTTGAAAGTCTGCACTGTTTGGAAAACATTCTTGGTTATACAGGACGGTCATATTTGTAATGGGATTATACTGGCAACATTTGAAAGAAAATCGGGTATTTTGTGCAATTTCCAGCAATAAAATCTCATAATATATATCAGACCCGGTTCTTGCGGAATTAAAAAAAAATTAATGATTCTGATTTCTCGTTAATATTTTTTGTTGATTGAAAATATTTGGAAAGATATGAGGTGGCAATATCAAGTTTTCTTTGGAATACCATTTTCAGATTTTGGATCCTACGTTTTTCGCTCTGTTGACCCCATCAATCGATTCTGTCAAACAGGGATCTGGGTGTTCTTTACATTCATGTGTATTGAGAGTATAGACAATAATATCTAAAACTCAAATAATTATTAGACCAATTGATTATCAAAAATAATGTGTGAAAGAGGTTGTTATTTCGAAAATAAAAATATCACAATTCCAATTTGTAGTATATCAACTGGAAGCTGATAGAATGCAGAACCCATTCCTATGAAGCAGGAATCCAGAAAATCGAAACATTATTGAAATTGATATTCCTCCTATATCCTTGAATAACAGTACAAGATATCCAAAGAAAACGTCAGCCTAATTAAAAAGTTCTGCAACTAACCAAATTGGGTGGGAAACTGAGTGAGCAAAAATTGTTACCGAAGACAAAGCAAGCGATATGGTAAGAAAACCAGAAAGATTAAGATAATCCTGTAAAAAAATGGATATGCTTTCTCTCAGATACCCCAGTGGATAGAAGAATGAGATATTGGAGAAAAGAGTTCACTTCACCGTAATTCGAACCCTTATGAGAATCTTCTTCCCACCATAAATTATTGAAAACAACAAAATATGATTAGCAAAACTTCGCCCTGATCAATGCAATGGATTCTTGGAATCTAAGATTTCACCTAACCTGGTAGTCCCATTCGTATCAGCAGCACCCGACTGCCATACTCATATCTGGGATTGATCTATGTACTACTTTGTTCGATATAGCAATCAATGGACGAGATCACTAATTTCTGGAAAAAATACAACAATGTCCAGAACGATGAGAAAAGTGTTCGGATTTTTTTTCGAAGTAATGCTCTCTTTTGAACCCTGCGAAAACCACGCCAGGATATAACGTAACGAATTCAGATCTATCGTCAATTGCCGAGAGCGCAAGATTACAGAGTTGCCAAGCGTTAATCATAGTATCACAATGTGGGCAGGCCGAAAAAATAATGACATAGCACTCGGTATACGGGGTGAGTCAGAAGTACTTTGACAAACTTCAGAAGGTAATTCCTCACGATATTCTATTATGAATTATCCGAATAAATATATGCCCAGAAACGCTTCGTTTCCAAAATACAGGGTGTTAAGTTATATTTTTTTTTTTTTTCAATAATGATAATTGTATTATTTCTTGGGATGAATAAAGTTGTTATTATTATTATTATTAAATAACTTCCGAAATACTGAATTCAATTCAACGAGAATGAATATTGCGAGGTTTTCTGAGGTGTCGAGTACGAACCTGATGTTGATATTGCTCTTACTCGTAGGGGGCGCCACCTACACGTCTTTCTCTTTTTTGATGATTCATAACTTTCTAAAGCGTACCTCTAGCATATTTTCCAGTGGAAAAATAATTTTTTTCATAATATCTACGTAAAAAAGCGACCCCTGTTATAAGTCGCTATAAACAACCGTTCTCTAGATATTTGGATTCGAAAATTTAAGGTCGATCATTTGATAATAGATGCGTGTTGAAGTTATCACCATTATTTTGCATGTTTCACAAGAATGCTTAGGTAACGAATTTGACGTTTAGGTGAGTAGCTTTGTTTTTTTGTAAGGGGCGCCACCTATTCTATTTATTTTTAGCCGTTTAAAATAGTTATTTTTGTATCAAGGGTGCAAAATATGTATTTGTTTTAATAAAACGCAAGAAATATCAACATTTTATTTCAAGAAATTTTGAATATGTAGTATAAAATAAAATAAAGAGAACGGAATTGTATTCAAATAAATTGTTCGAAGTGTCCACCTTCAGCAAACATACAGGCATTCAGTATTCTAGTCGTTGAATCTCGTAATCGCTCAAAAATTATTGGTGTGTTTCTTATTGTTTCACAGGCGACTACTATTCGGTTTCTTAGATTTTTCCCGTTCGCTACTGAAGTTTCATGAACTAGTGACTCCAAATGTCCCAAAAAAAATCTAGCGGGCTTAGATCTGGGGACCTTTGTGCCCACGCCTGGTTAGGTTCTTCTACACCCCTACTAATCCATCGATTTGGATGGACAGTGTCGAGGAATTCCCTGGCCACAACGCTAAAATGGGCCTGGGCCCCATCATGCATGAACCACATGTGGATACGAATTTCTAATGGTACATTCTAAAGTAGTCCCGGCGATTCATTTTCTAAAAAGTCTCTGCAAGTTGTACCATTCAGTCGGAACGGAAGAAAGAAAGGACCTATCAAGTAATTATCATTTATTGCCGCCCATACAGTTACAGAAAATTGTTACTGATAATGTCTTTTCCTGACTGCGTGCGGATTTTCCAGAGCCCAAACATGCTTGTTATGAACGTTTGTGATAGCATTTCGAGAGAAGTTTGCCCCGTCCGTGAAGAGTACATATCTTAAAAATTGAGGATTTTCAGCCAATTTTCTCAAAAACCACTGACACATAGTAATGCGTTGAGGAAAGTCTCGTGGCAAAAGAGCTTGTCCCTTTGAATATGGTATGGATAAAATTGTTGATCGTGGATTATTCTCCAAACTGTGGACTGAGTAGAATTGAGAGCATCAGCAATTATTCTTGTGCTTGTTCCTAGATTCTCCTCGAGAGCGTTCAAGACAGCTCCTATCAATTCTGGGGTTCGGACTGCTTGTAGTCTCCCAATAATATCAGCTGCCCTTTTAAAGCCTTGAAGCTTTTCAAGTCCAAATATCTAGAAAACGGTTGCTCATACCGACTTGTAACAGGAGTAGCTTTTTCACGTAGATATGATAGAGGAATTGAATTTTTTTTTCTGAAAAATGTGCTAGAAGTACTGTAATATAGTATAGGAATTTCTTTCACTTGATATTTTCCTATAATTTCCTTTCATATATATTATTATTTTGGTTCGCATGAACATAATTGTTTCTTGAAATATTTCTATTGTACAATTGCATTTCATAAGCTGAGTGTGTATTTTATTGTTTGCTTTATATAAAATTGATGACAACACTTTTCATACGAGGCCACTTAGGTTCATCGTATTGTTCTAGAAGGTGGTCATCAACCAATCATAAGCCGCCTTTTGGCGCATCTATCATGCGACATTTGTCACATGATATGATTCATTTAAAAGAACTTCCTAGATGAACTTAAGGCAGTCTTGTACCAGCATTTGTCTATTCAACATCTGACTTGTAATGTTTATGTTGAATCCAATATACCAACTCAGAGGATTCTTGAGTTCAATTTCACAACAGCAGCAACCTGAGAGACCAAGTTCCCGCTCGACCACTCAACATCTTAAGAAACTACAGTACGTTCAAAAAAGTTATGAATCTTCAAAAAAGAAGAAGACGTGCAGGTGGTGCCTCCTACGAGTAAGAGCAATGATAACATAAGGTTCGAATTCGACACATCAAAAAACCTCTCAATACCAATTTTCGTTCAATTAAGGTCAGTATTTCGAAAGTTATTAAAAAAAAAACGAAAATGAAAATAAAACTTTACCACCCTGTATCTTGGAAACGAAGCGTTTCCAGACATATATTTATCCGGCAATTCATATTAGAATATTGTGAGGAATCACCTTTTGGAGTTTGTCAAAGTACTTCCGCTCACCCTGTACAAACATATCATTCAAGAATAAATAAATCAGAAGCAGCTATCAAACGAGAAAGAAGTCTTCATTTCAATATAACACATGATGACACAATTTCTGTTTCATTCGTGAGATGAAACAGAATAACATTTCCCCAGAAGTTCCGCAAAATAGTTACACTGGCAACTCGTCGGTCGCGGAGAGTGCCCTGAATTACATCGTTACCAAGCGTTATTCACAATATTTTTTTACAATAAGAGCGGACCGAAAAAATAATGACAGCACTCGGTATACATACATACTATTCAAGAATAACTAAATCAAGGGCAGCTATCAAATGAGGAGTCTTCATTCCAATATAACACATGCTGACACAAGTTCTGTTTCAAGCATAGGATGGAAGAGATTAACATTTCATCAGAAGTTCCGCAGGCAGTGGCAACTCAGGAGAATGCCAAACAATGGACTTATGACGTCAAAAGTAGCGGAAATAACGCTGTGTTTGAATGTCTCACTGAATTTGAGGGTTTTGGAGCAGCGTTCATTCGAATATTACACAATATATTCTGGGAAAAACCATGCATATATAATATTTCATCACATTCTTTCAACTCCAAGCACATATGAAGCTGATTTGTGAGTGTGGTCTCGCCTATTTGTGGAAAATTCAGCCCCTAAGGTGGTGAAAAAGGGGAATCGAAGTTTGTATGAAAATCCGTAATTTTTGAATAATTGAATCAGACAAACCGTCAAATCAATGTTCGGATCTGGATAGAATCACATGAAGGAAACCAGGAAAAATTAAAATTCTACGCGGACGAAGTCGCGGGCACCAGCTTGTACAATTATAAAAGCGTATGTGTTGGAATATTGGAATCTGTCGACGATGCTTGTTTTTTCCTAAACTATCAGATAGCACAATAAAGGAAGCTAGTTGCTCTATATTCAAAATTTTCAAACCACGATCGAGAAGTCCCTAACTGATCGAAATAACGTAATCAACAAAATTTTGGGGTCGATCAATAAGTGTTCTCAGACCATCCATCGATATCGAATATACAAGATATAGAATTCTAGCTCCTCAAAAAGTTGTTTTTCATATTTTTTCCGATGTTACATTGGAATTCGTTGATAACAAATGAGAAGATACTTTCACTTTAATGCAGTATCGAATTTAAGAAGGGCGTTTTTTTTCAAATAATTATTAAAATTACATTTCTCATGAGTAAACTTTGTAGTTTTTTGCTATCATTGTATATTAAAACAGTCATAGAAAAAGTATAGTGTGAAACTTGTACAGACTGATTCCCAAACGTTTATATTCGAAAAATAAATAAACGAAAAAAAAAAATTTAAAAAACAAACTTTTATACAAATGCACTGAAAAGGAAAAACCTAATTTCTGTCATTGTTTGATCTGGGTTATTCTGTGAGTAACAGATTAAAAATACGGCCTAAATGAGAGCTTGTCTTTAAAAAGATTTTTTATTAGTTATTTGTTTTTTTGCTTTTTGGTTAGTTTGCTCTAATCTGTTCTTTTCCATTGTTATTGCACGGTCTCTTCCCTGAAAGTTTTGAGCTGAAAGAAATCATGATCTCCGACCCCAAAAACTCCCACAAACCAATTTTGGATAGAATCTGACCATAATCACAAAATTCGTCCGACATCGTGAAATCGCCATCTTGAATTATTAGATTTTGACAAAAGATTCATAATTTCGGAACCTGAAAACCCCCACATACCAATTTTGGATGAAATATGACCATAATCAAAAAACTCTTTCTCCATCTCAGGGCCACCATCTTGAATTCATTAATTTCGGTGAAAATTTCATAATCTTCGACCCCCAAAATCCCCACATACCAATTTTGAATCGAATCGGACTATAACCACGAAGTTCGTCCGTCATCTTGGAGCCGCCATTTTGGATTTATGAATTCTGACAAATAATTCATAATCTCCGACCCTGAAAACGCCCACATACCAATTTTGAATCAAATCGAACCATAATCACAAAACCCGTCCACCATCTTGGAGCAGCCATTTTGAACTCATGAATTTTGACAGAAAATACATAATTTCCTTTCTCGAAAACCATTCTGGTTTTTTTCTGTAACAAAATATTCATAATGCATTGTCACCGGAACTATGAACATCTGCCAAATTTCAAATCAATCAGACGACTGGAAGCCCGTAAAAATTCACTTGGCAAAATTTGACCCTAACGAACGAATGAACTAACAAGTGGAAATGAAAAAATAATTGATAAAAAACCTTTTTAAAGATAAGCTTTCTTCCAAGCCGTGTTCTAAAACGTATAAAATGAGTTTATGCACGACCGGGAGTAAAGTAGCACTTTAGCGCCCGGATTTGCGGGCGTAAAGTAGCACTTTAGCGCCCGCGGACTACTGTATCGCCCAGCGGGCGATAAAATCGTTGAACAGGCGCTAAAGTGGATTTCAATCTCATATCGATAGAAATCTATATTCCGATGGATCATGTAATCAAACCCGAAACATTATTAACAATAATATAACGAAAACAATGAACATAATTTTATTTGAAAAATGAATTATAACTTAATATTGACAATACAATTAGAACAGTTAGGTATTTATGGAAATATTTGGATTTGTTGTTTTCTGTTGTTGCAGATAGTTACTGATTCCAACTGATTCCTCATTACTAGAAGTCTGAAGAGAATGCATGTTATTATCTGGTGTTTCAGAGTAGTGAGCAATATTTTCAGATTGTCTGCAATGGCTAGTAGAAGAATCATCATTTTCTACAATTTTCTTAGCAATCTTCAGCTTATTTGCACCTGAATTTTCAATATAACCTTCCGCAACAGTCGTCGACTTCCACCCAGCATGTCTTTTAATGTTGATTATATCCTCGCCTGCATCTGCTAACATAGTTGCTGAGGAACGTCTGAAGCAATGACCAGTATATTCTTTCGCATTAGAAATACCTAGGTAAGTGGCTATTCTGAATGGTATTTGACCGAATGTATTTTTTTCGATAACCTGTCTCGTACACTTGCCATTTTTATAATATAAAAAAAATGCTTTTGATCATTCTGATCTCGCAAGGAAGAATATTTTCTGTGAATATCCAAATAACTTGGCGATTTCTGTTATTTATCGATTACAGTAAATACTCGATCTATCTTCGTTTTGGTTTCTCGTATAGTTATGAGTGAGAATGTCTCGAAATCTTGAATCAATATTGAGATTTTTCCAGAAAATAGGCAAGAAGTACGGTCTCTGTGTATTTCTTATTTTTTACATTTTTCCCGTTGCACCACCTCACGAATTCTTCATACATCTTGTCGTATATTTTCTTGGATTTACTTGGCAATAAACTCAATTTCGCATCCTCAGCTGCTTTACTTATTTCTGGTGGAGTACAATTCACACTTTCTTCGTCGCTTGAATCCATTTCAAAATCAGTAATAAATTATCTGTGATCCCAAAAATTGACAGCTATAGCTACTAGCCTATATAATCTTATTTCGAAAAATTGACTGAGTTGCCATGGTAACATTCATTCCATCACTTCTTGATTATTCTGTTCCGATATGATATGAATATACATCCTCACGGCAGCCGTGATGATTTTATCATGTTCTAGATATAAAGAGGTATCTATCTTCATGACATCAAATATACCGATCGTGCATAGAATTTTGTATGTATTTCGGGCGTAATTTGCTTTTATGGACATAGGCGTGTTAATAGCCCTCGCTATCGCTCGGGCTATTACTTACTCGCTGCGGCCCATAAAAGCCTATTTTACGCCCTTGATACATAAATAACTATTAAGTCATCGCTGACAATGATTTAATTATTTTTGTTGAATTATTTGATTTTAAAAAGCTTGTCGCGCGAAGTGGTCATAAAAGTAAGTACCAATTAATTTGATTGGTCAGTGATTGGTTGGTAGTAAGAAATCAGAGTATTTCATTTTCACAAAGTATTCATAAAAGTAGGTACCAATTAGTTTCATTGGACAATTATTCGTTGGTGAGTTAACAACTTGTCGAAGTATTAATTTTTTAACAGTCGCGCGACAAGCTTTATGAAACCAAACAACTCAACAAGAAATAAATAGATTATTGACAGCGATGACTTGAACTCATTTGATACGTTTCAGTACACGGCTTGAATAAAGCTTGCTTTTAAAAAGGTTTTTTAATAGTTATTTCATTTTTCGTTTTCAGTTAGTTCGCCTCAATCTGTTCATTTTCAGTATAGCATCGTTATCACAAGGTCTCTTCCCTGTGAGTTTGAGATGAAAGAAATCATGATCTCCAACCCAAAAAACTCCCACACTCCAATTTGAGTAGAATCTGACCATATTCACAAAACTAGTCCGCCATCCTGAAGTCGCCATCTTGAATTTATAGGTTTTCTCGAAGAATTCATTATCTCCAAACCTGACAATCCCCACATACCACATACAATATGACCATAATCGGAAAACTCGTCCTCCATTTTGGGGCCACCATTTTGAATTCATGGATTTTGACAAAAAATTCAAAACCTCCGACTGCGAAAGCCGCTGCATACCAATTTTGAATCGAACTGGACCATAATCACAAAACTCGTCTTCCATTTTGGAGCCGCCATCTTAAATTTATAAATTTTCACAAAAATTTCATAATCTATGACCCCAAAAATCCCCACATACATAAGAATTTTGTATCCGCGACAAGCTTTTGAATCTGTTTCCCACAGAATAACCTAGATCAAACAATGAAATAAATATTTTTTTTCCATTTTGGTGCATTTGTATAAAAGCTGGTTTTTCATTTTGGTTTCATTCATTTATTTTTTTTTAGTATTTATTATGATGTTAAATAACTAGTTTAGTAATTTCTATATAATTTATTTTCGAATTGAAAAAAAAAATCACAATATCCGCCATTTCGTTTTTTTTCCTGACAATAATTTAATGATACATTGTCGCCGGAATTATGTACACCTGCCAAATTTCAAATCAATCGGACGATAGTGGGTCAAATTTAACTAGCAATATTTGATTACAGACAGACAGACAATGGGACAGGTGAAAATAAATGAAATCTTGTGATAAAGGTCAGTCCATGCACGTAACAATATACTATTGGATACTATCTGGAGAAATTCTAGAAAGTCAACAAAATAGTGATTTTGCTGATTTTGATCCATTATTTGACAATTTTAAATACCTACGATATGCTATTGTAGATTTTCACCAGTTTGGGATGAGTTTGGATTTAAAATCAGCAGTTAAAGCACAGATACTGATTAATTGTAAACATAGTTTCCATAAGAGTGTTTTGAATAGTTGTTAACAAACTAATATAAATTTGTGAGCTCTAGTTGTTTCATTCGGAGTTTTCCATTCGACTACCAGAATTCGAAACGTTGAATATTCCATATTTCAAATATTTGGTAATGTTTCATGACACCAACAACTGTGGTATTATATTCCGTATTTACTGTTATTTCCAATGAAAATCAGCTTCTTCGAATTGATATAGAAGTGGAGACTGATTTTCCTAGTCGCATTGCTAATTCATGATAACATTTTATACGTTTCAGCATTTCCGTTGACCAGTGGATTCGAAGTAGAAAACCTGGAATTTGGATTGAATGCGAATGACAAAGTGAAAGTGAAAGTATTCGACCAATATCACTTTTCTGATTCCCAAATTCTGGATGTGGCAGTAAGTTGATCTGAAAATACTGAAATTGTTGCAGATCAGAAGAAACATAATTATGAGATTGATTGATTTTTCACGAAAAATTTTGTTTTTCTTGAAGTGAAACTTTTCGACTCAGAGATTGGGGTGAATTTGTTAATATAATGGAGGCATTGAAACATTGAATCGGAAAAGTTAGTGTACTGGTGTTAAGAACCAAGAATATACATACATTACGGATTTATATTGAAAATAAGTGCCCACCTCGAATATAAGAAGTTATTTTCACGAATAATATAATGCATCTAAGCTTAACTCTTGCATATGGAGCTTCAAATCACATCATGAAGTGATGAAAAAGCCATCCAAGATATAAGGTTGAACAAAAAAAAATATATTCAGGAAGTTGAACCAATTAAAATTCCGAAGTAATTTTTTCAGAAAATACTCATGAAATCTCAAATTCATTACGCTATAAAAATCAAAAACATGTAGACGTATCCGCTAAGATGTTCGATATTAATGTATAAAAATAATTAATAAAAAAAAAACTTTTCAAAAACAAACTTTCCTTCAAATACCCTAAAAAGTACAAAATAATTGCTTTCAATCAATCAATATATTTATTTGCTTATTATCAGTACAATAGATTTAGCATCGTCAAGGTAAGTAAATACAGTACAAAACAGACATATTAAAAAGGCAAATTATTATACAGTACAAAACAGACACATTAAAAAAGCAAAGTATTAAAACTTGCAGTTGAGAAATCCACTAACGTCATGAGGGCAGAGATCAACCAGTAGCCCTTTCATACTTTTTTTGAATTTTTTCAAATGTAAATTCGTCATATATGGTGGTAGATGGTTGAAGAGCCTTATCGCCACAGTAAGGAAGCTTTTATGAGTAATTGCCAGTCGATGCTGTGGCATGAGAAGATTGTGGCCATCTCTGGTCAGATATTCGTGGTTGTGATTAACTTTAGGGGTGTTATTTTGTGTTTTGATATAGACGAGACATTGGAATATGTATAGAGCCGCAATGGTTAATATATAAAAAAATTTAAATAGAGGTCTACAGCTGTCAGTCCGTTTTGCCCTTCCCAGGATTCTAATAGCCGTTTTTTAGAGAATAAATACCCTTTTCCCAATCAGTTGAAAGTCCCCAGAAAACCAATCCGTATGACAGTCTAGACTGAAATAACCCCATGTAAGCAGCTCTCGAAACATAAAAAGGAACAAATTCATTGATTCTACGAAGCAGGTAAAGAGTGCTGGACAGCTTAGTAGAGAGATCTTTGATGTGGTCTTTCCAATCAAGTATTTGGTCCAGTATTACCCGCAAAAACTCAATGGATTTTTGACTGTTCTTTAGCTCTTTTAGTGTGAAAGTAATTGTGTCAGTTTTTTTGACGTTTAAGCATAACTTATTGGCTGTGAAAAAATTTTCGATTTTTTTCAACGCGTTGTCAGTCAGTTTCTTTGGATATTCATGTACAGGGTGACTCTCATAAAAAGTAGGATCATCGGCATACTGAATGGTATTGAGAGGGTTCATATGGTGTGGAAGATCATTAACATATATTAGGAATGGTAGGGGTCCCAAGATCGACCCCTGGGGCACACCTGCTGTTACACTCACTGCTGGAGATATCACACTACTTTGCTCCACAACCTGCTTTCGTTCGGATAGGTAAGAATCAATCAAATCAGCTATTTCCCCCCTAATTCCATAGTACGGAAGTTTTTCGAGTAGAATCGAGTGGATGTGTGACGTAGGTTATTCCGTGAGTTATAGATTCAAGAGCTTGTCACGCAAAGTTTTCACGTCGAATACAGAATTTGAATGAAAGCATGTTTTTAAAAAGATTTTTTTTTTATTAATTATTTTATTTTGTGCTTTTTAGTGAGGCCTTTTACCTGTGAGTTATGAGCTATCTAGTTCTTCGACGAGGAGACCATCTAAAGATTAACTCGACCGTTATCTTCGAGCTGCCATCTTCAATTTATGAATTTTGACAAAAACCAATAATCTTCGACTAAATTCATAATCTCCGACCCCAAAAACCCCAACACCCACATACCAATTTTGAACCGAATCTGACCATAATCACAAAACTCGTTCGCCATATTGGAGCTGTCATTTTGGAATTCGTGAATTAGACGGAAAATTCATAATCTCCGACCCCGAAAACCCCCACATACCAATTTTGAATAGAATCGGACCACAATCACAGAAATCGTCGGACATGTTGAAGCCGCCATTTTGATTTTTTTTTATTAACAAATGCATAATGCATTGTCACGGGAACTATGAACACCTGCCAAATTTCACGTTAATCGAACAGTTAGAAGTGGATCAAATTTAACTTGTAAGATTTCTTGACAAACATCGGGACAGGTGAAAATAAATGAAAGCTTGTAAATGTAAAGAAGGGTCAATAATTCTCGCGGACAAAGATAATACCTCCCAGATGGGTGGAAATTATGACATCATGTGTGTTCAACCCTATCTAAATGGCTGTTAGAAATATGAGTAAAGTAATGAATTATGTTCACACATGGGGACATAAAAACTCATCCTTAACCCCCTACGTGGGAGACATAATAAGAACTAACTGAACGTTATCACAAGCGGACTATGGAAAGGATTGAATAAAAAAAAACTTCTATCTCATTTCACAGCCTTACATTCAAGATTCAATGTACCAACTTTCAATACTTGATGTAGTAAGAGAAGAATCAAGTATTAACGATCAAATAGAAACGGAAAATGTTTCATCAGGCAAGTGCGCGTCATTATTTAATTAGTGAAATAGTAACTGAAGGAAATATTTGAGGAATTAATAATTGATGATCATAAATCAGAACCCGATTGATGAAACTATTGTGTGTGACATTCAGAGTCTGAAACAGAAAAAAGTGAACTGTACATTATGTTCTCGTGTTAATTTGGCCAATCAGACTCGTCAATACGAGGTAGCCGGAAAAATCCATATCATATACAGGGTGATTCAAAAGTACTTCGACAAACGTCAGGAAGTGATTTCTCACAATATTCTAATATGGATTGTTCGAATAAATATATGTCCGGAAACGCTTCGTTTCCAAGTTACAGGGTGTTGAATTTTTATTTTCATCTTCATTCTTTGTCAATAACTCTCGAAATACTGACCTCAATTGGTATTGGAAGGTCTTTGAGGTGTAGAATTCGAACCTGATGTTATCATTGTTCGTTTTTGTAGGAGGGGCCACCTATACGTCTCTTTTTTTTAAGATTCATAACTTTTTTGAGCCTACTTCTAGCACATTTTTCAGTAAAATGATCAATTTTTGCATTATATCTACGTGAAAAGCTACCCCTTGTTACAAGTCGCTATAGCAACCGTTTTCTAGATATCTCGATTGAAAATTTAAGTCGATTATTTGAAAATCGATGCGTGTTGAGTTATCACCATTATTTTGCATTCTTCACAAGAATGCTTAGGAAATGAATTTGACATTTGAGTAAGTAGTTTTGGTTTTTTGTTCTATTTATTTTCACTCGTTTGGAAAAGTTATTTTTGTATCAAGGGTGCTTCAATTAAATTTGCAAGAAATATTAACAGTTTATTTAAAAAAACTTTGAATATGTAGAATAAAATAAAATGAAGGAAACTAAACTGTATTCACATGAATTGTCCAAAGTGTCTACCCTCAGCGAAGATACAGGCATTCAGTCTTCCAGTCATTGAATCTCGTACCCGCCCAAAAATTATTGGTGTGTTTCTTATTGCTTTACCGGCGTCTACTATCCGGTTCTTTGGATCTCACTCGTTAGCTATTGGAGTTTCATAAACTAGTGACTTCAAATGTCCCCAAAAATCAAAATCTAGCGGGTTTAGATCTGGAGACCTTGGTGCCCACTCCTGGTTAGGTTCTTCTACACCACTACCGATCTATCGATTTGGATAGAGAGTGCTGAGGAATTTCCTGACTACAACGCTAAAATGGGCCGGAGCCTCATCATGCATAAACCACATGCGAATACGAATTTCTAATGGTATATTCTGAAGTACTCCCGGCAATTCATTTTCTTGACAGTCTCTGTAAGTTGCGCCATTCAGTCGAAACGGAAGAAAGGAACGAACTATCAAGTAATTATCAATTATTGCCGCCCATACATTCACAGAAAATTGATACTGATAATGTCTTTCACTAACTGCGTGAGGATTTTCCAAAGCCCAAACATGGTTGTTATGAAAGTTTGTGATAGCATTTCGGAAGAAGTTTGCCTCGTCCTTGGAGAGTACATATCTTGAAAATTGAGGATTTCCAGCCAATTTGCTCAAAAACCACTGACACATAGTAATGCGTTGGGGAAAGTCTCGTGGCAGAAGGCTTGTACCCTTCGAATATGGTATGGATAAAATTGTTGGTCGTGGATAATTCTCCAAACTGTGGACTGAGTAGAATTAGGAGCTTCAGCAATTATTCTTGTTCTTGTTTCGGGATTCTCCTCGAGAGCGTTCAATTCTGGGGTTCGAACCGCCCGTGGTCTTCCAATAATATCAGCTGCCCTTTCAAAGCTACCAGTTTCTGCAAACGACGGTGGAAACTGGTGAATGTTGGGGCTGAAGGCAGTACTCGATTACGAAATCTCTCCTGGTGAATACGTCTTGCTTCGCGCGCATTGCCATCCGCAAGTCCATAAACGAAATGCATATCGGCTAAATGAGCATAATTTTTAAATAATCAATTTTTTCAAAATTAGTGTTTTCAAACTCACAGAAACCTAAACAAAACAACGAAACGTTCGACTGTCACATAATATGTAATTACCAAAGCTACTTACTTAACGTCAAATTCATTTCCTGAGCATTCTTGCGAAAAATCAAAATAATGGTAATAACTTCAACACGCATCGATTATCAAATAATCACTTGAAATTTCCGAGTCCATTATCTAGAAAACGGTTGCTTCTACCGACTTGTAACAAGGGTAGCTCTTTTACGAAGATATGTTAGAGAAATTGATTTTTTTATTGAAAAATGTGCTTGAAGTACGCTCAAAAACGTTATGAATTTTCAAAAAAGGAAAAGACGTGTAGGTGACGCCCCTACAAGTAGAGCAATAATAACATCAGGTTCGAATTCGACAACTCAGAAAATTTCTCAATACCAATTTTCGTTTATTAAGGTCAGTATTTTAAAGTTATTAAAAAAACGAAAATAAAATAAATTTCAACACTTTGTATCTTGGAAACGAAGCGTTTCCAGACATATATTTATTTGGAAAATTTATATTAGAATTTCATGAGTAATCACCTCCTGAAGTTTGTCAGAGTATGTTTGAATCACCCTGTATATATTGAGAAACGATAAAAATTGCCTGTGAGTTCTTATGGATTATTCACACCCAGTATAGCCCTTCATAGACTTGGTCACAACATCTCAACCAAATGACTACAGTGTGAGGTTTCTAACCAAAGAACACCCTGTATTTTGTGTGGTGTGTTTATTCATAACACCCTGTATATTGCCGGATATTACATTTGTGGTAGCACTGGAATGGTTGAAGGCTATTTCAAGGTGAATTCCACAACAATTTCCATTACAAACTTCACTCTTATCAAACTTCAATCCAGTTGAACTCAATATTTCTGTCTGGAAATATTCCGTCTACCTTTGAATAATCTATAACAATCCCAATTCATGAATCTGGAGACAAATAAAAAACAAACAACTACAGACCCATAACAATAATAAACCATTTCGCAAAAATATTTGAAAAATGTTTAAGAAACAAATTAGTAAACTTTCTTGAGAACAACAATATTATCCCCAACTCCCAGTATGGATTTAGAGAAAACTTATCAACAGAACAAGCTGTTTTTGAATTAACAAACAAGGTATTCAACTGCTTTCAGGATCAGAAAAAATGTTTAACTGTATTTTTAGACCTGGCCAAGGCGTTTGATACCGTCAATCATGACATACTCTTCCAGCGATTGGAGGACGTAGGAGTAAGAGGCGTAGCATCAAAGTTATTCAAAGATTACTTAGCAAACAGAATACAGAGAGTAAAAATAAATGATTCTTTTGGTGATCCATTACCTGTTGCCATGGGTGTGCCACAGGGAACTGGCATGGGCCCCATACTATTTTTACTGTATGTCAATAATATTTTCAACATTGACAATTTTGAAGGAAATTTAACGTCTTACGCTGATGACACGGCTGTAGCATTCGTAGGTGAAACATGGAACGAAGTATATGAAAAAGCAGGAATTGGCATGAAACAAATCTACTCCTGGCTAAGTACTAACCTACTGAGCCCCAATCTAGACAAAACAAAATTCATAACTTTCCCTTCTACAAAAAAAAGATCAACAAAAAAAAACAACATTTCCGATCCACAAATTAACATGCCCAGAAAGTGCAAATTGCTCTTGCCCTGAAATACATAAAATAGAATCAAATGAGTACTTAGGTCACTACGATGGAACGATCATGTGAAATATACGGTGAAAAGACTTCGAAAGTTGATCTATAAATTTTATCAACTCCGAAATATTCTCAGAAGAGATGTCATGTTGCTGGTTCATAACGCCCTGGCTGAGTCAGTTATACGTTATTGTATTATTGTCTGGGGTGGATTATTCAAGGCATCCTCACATAATTAAGATATAATCCACAACACATTAATTGAAATGATGTTTGAAAAAAATCGAAGACATTCAACCGAGTCCTTATATGAAGAAACTGGCCTATTTAACGTAAGGAAAATATACGCATATGAATGTTTACTCTTTACCTTGAGTAAACCCATGAATATAATCCACCATACACATAATACACGAATGATTGCAAGCCAAGTTATGAATATACCACGCTGCAGACTGACTCACAACCAGAAATTCGTTACATACTTTGGCCCTAAACTATATAATCAGCTACCGACATTTATAAAAAATATTAACAGCCACAATAAACTTAAAAAAGAAATGAAATTATTCATTAAAAACACCGGCACACAAAAAAAAAAGTTGTCTGTGCACCGGGCGCCACCTATCTACGGGCATGTTTTTCGACCCGCTGAACACGAATTTTAAGTCAGTTTAGGCTGTTCGGGCTTCAATTTCGAGTAAATTGCAAAAAACCCCAAAAATAGCGAAAATTCGATATTTTGACAAGATAAAAAATTCTGATTCTGCAATGAATTTGGCCCATAGTCCCCTCAAACATTCATAAAACTGCAAAAAACCGATAAAATAGCAGAAAATTGCTGCTGAAAAAATGGAAATTTTTTTTTTAAACACAATTAAATAAATTTCTTTTATTTTTTATTTCTAAAATACAAGATTAAGATCCAAGAATGCACATAAATTGAATTTTTAACGGTTTTTCGAGGGTATTGTACTGTTTCATTCTCAAATGATCTACGATGTGGATACCTCTTTTTCCACCTTTTCCTTTATTTAGTAAAAAATTGTCATCGTGTTGGAATTTCAACTTCTTCGAAGTGCAGACTTCATTTCATTGCATGATCGCTTGTACTTGCAACCAGAGCACCTCCTCGGGGTGACGGTGGGCAACAGAACCATCTGGCAGAGTCCCTGGGTTAACGGCGTGTGTGCCGTCATGGCAGGTAAAAGTGATGAGTACTTTACGATGCAGGGATTCGGAAACCCAGTATCGGCGTCTGGTCAGGGTGAGAAAGCAGGCCCGCAGGCGTCGTCATCCAGCGACTGCAGCTCTTCAGTAGTGGAAAACTTGGCTACTGGAGAGTATACTATTACAAGAAGCAATTCCCATCTATGCAATAAGAGTCCTGATCAATTTTGTTACGTTTGTGGGGAGTTTCAGCCGGTGAAAAACTGCAGAACGTTTTCAGATAGATTAAAACAAAATCCCAATTATCTTCGATTTTTGTAATTTTTGATGATTTTTTACAATTTTTTTAGATTTAAAACGGTTTATGATTGAAGTACGATCGAAATTAGTATTTAACAGATCAAAATACATGAAAATTATGCTTGCATTAGATCTCAAAATATTTTTTTTTGCCAAAACATCGAATTTTCCCTATTTTTTGGGGTTTTTTGCAATTTACTCGAAATTGAAGCCCGGACGGCCTGAACTGACTTTAAATTCGTGTTCAGCGGGTCGAAAAATATGCCCGTAGATAGGTGGCGCCCGGTGCACAGACAACTTTTTTTTTTGTGTGCCGGTGAAATCAATATAATCAATTGAAAAATATTTTTGAGAACGACTGAATCTGAGACCACCATCTGTGTATACTCTCCTCTACGACAATATATTTCTATTTATATGAATTCTATATTCTATATATTATATTCTACTCAACCTGTCCTCTTAACCAAAACCTTTCCAGTCAGACTTGTACCATATCACATTCCAGATAAACCTAGCAGCCTGAAGGACACAATACAAGCTCAGCTTAGGTGAGCTCAGACTGCCAGGAATCGGAATATTCTACATTGTCCCACATAATATATTCAAATATAACTTTGTAATTATGATATCGACCTGAATAAATCTATCTATCAATCAATCAATCAATCAATCAATCAATTTATTCATCATAGAATATACATATAAATTCAATCACAAGGATCAAAAACAGATGCATGTTTATGACAAGTCACAAATAAACATCAAAACAAAATAAATTGAACATCAAAACAAAATAAAATAAAATACATACCATTAGATTAAAATATATGATAAAAATTGAGAAATTCATCTTTGCAGGAACATACTTTTCTGACAATATATCATAAAAAGGTAGAAGACGTGAATGCACAAGAGACAACAAGAGAGACAGTCGTATATATAAGTATGCTATATTGAATACAAATCAAATCAATTGCATATATCGCGAACATAACACAAATTATACTGAGTGTAGCAGGCCTTCTGAACTAGCTGCTGTTTCAGTCTTGTTTTGAAAATATTTGAATTGAGGGAGCTTTTAATATGCTCATCAAGAGAGTTGTATAATTTACAGCCAGTAAAAAAAAACTTTTTTGGTACAGCGTAGTCCGGTGATTCTCAGGTTGTAGTTGGCCTTTGAAACGTATATTATGGTTATGCTTCTCAACAGTATTCAAAAACTTGTTTTTATTCTTATAGACGTATGTACAAACTTCCAGTATATATAAGCTCACAACAGTTAGGATTTTGAATTTTTTTTAATAATCTCTGCAGCTCGTTCTAGTATCGATTCTAGCAAGAATTCTAATCGCATATTTCTGAAGTACCAATACTCTATTCACATGTGCACAATTTCCCCAGATCAAAACTCCATACTTTATATGGGAATGAAAATTTGCATAGTACAATGACAGTAGTGTGTACTCACTACAGTGGTTCTTCATAAATTTCAGACTATAACAGCTATTCTGTAATTTTTCACACAAACAATTGATATGACAATCCCAATGAAGTTGCCTATCATAGGTAACCCCCAATAGTTTCACTGATTTACTACTTACTATTTCATCATTGGAACCTTCAAAAAGTTCGATTCCATCAGTCCTGCCATTACCAAAAAGAACAGTTATAATTTACGATGATTCAGTTGTAGGTTATTATTGTTGGACCATTTCACAATATTGGCAAATACCGCTTCAGCAGTAGTTTTCAGCTTATCGAGATCCTTGTCAACAACCAAAATATTCGTGTCATCTGCATAGCAGATAACATGAACATTATGAACCCTTCGAATATAGAGAATGAGATCGTTAGCAAAAATGTTTGAAAGTAGAGGACCTAAGACAGAACCTTGCGGCACACCTTGCTCTACATCCATTTGTTCAGAGAAAATGTTATTGACTCTTATTATTTGTTTTCTTTTACTGAGGTATGACTCGATTTAAGTTAAAGGCAAACCTCTTATTCCATATCTCTCTAATTCGGCAGTGATTAATCGATGATCCACTAGGTCGAAGGCTTTCGAGAAATCAATGAAAATACCCAAAGCAAAAATTTTTTTGTCACTACTTGAAATGATCCGACCGCTGAACTCAGATAGTGCTGTCTCTGTACTTTTGTTACTGCAGAAACCATGTTGGTCGGACGATAAGAGTTTGTACTTGAGTAAGTAATTGGTTAACCGATCCTTAATTGCCATCTCAAATAATTTAGAGATACTGCATAACAGGCTTATTGCTCTGTAGTTAACAAAATCATCCGGATCTCCTTTCTTGTAAAGTGGCTGAACTATTGCCAGTTTGAAGTTATCTGGGAAATTTCCTTCCTCAAAACAAAGATTGATTAGGTAATTCAGAGGTTCACTAATCCACGAGCTGCATTTCTTCAATAAATTATTGGAAATATTATCATGGCCAGAGGAGTTGGAAGATTTCAGTCTACTTATTGATGACTCAACTTCAACAATCGTAACGGGTTCTAGATAAAATGATATGTGCGATAAGGAAATATTTGAATCTAAAAAGCTATAGTCACGTTCAAAATTTTTATTGATAGGGATGGTGAACTGGTTTGCAAACTGATTAGCAACAATCTGATCTGGTTAAGGATAGTTATTTTTTGTAATAGTTAATTCATTATTTTTATACCTACCTGTTTCCAATTCATTAATCAGTTTCCACATAGCTTTCGTTTCATTTTCCGATCTATGTATTCGCATGTCATTAAATTCAATCTTCGCTGCTCTGCTATTTATCTATCTATCTAGTTTTGTCACTACTGAGAAGACCAACTCCCTTTTTCAGATCTTTCTTCCTTCCGGTGTTTTTTGGCGTTGCAGACTTTCTCAAAATTACTACCGTATGCAGTAGTAGCAGGCCTGCCAGCCAGTTGGTAGGGCCTATGTTGTGCCCCTCTCAGTAACACCAGCACGCGTGCATACTGAGCACGCAGTTCACCAAACGAAGATTCACCTTGACAAAATTGCTTAACTTGGCAAATGCGCAACAATTCGTACAACGAGTGATACATGAGAGACACTCCAGTGGTTTGTGTTGATTTCTCCAGTTTATCAGGAAAAAAATATGAAAGTAAATGCGACCACAATTTTTCAGTAAATCCGAAAATTCAAGGGAAGTTACTCTTCTGGATGCATCTCATGTATTATTTTCATGTTGTAGAGGTTAGGAATATTTTCTATGACACCAGGGTTGTAGGGTTGAGGCATTTGGATTTGGCCGCCGCTAATCTTCCATCATATTGCTGGCGAGATGAAGATATCAGAATCATGGATTTCACTTCGTCAGTAGATGGAATATCCACCATCACCTACTGACGAAAAAACCGGATATTCTGGCTCTAACAGAAACACAAGTAAACTCGTCCACCAACAAGGTCCATAAGCTTTGTCCTGGTTACGAACTCCATTCTCGATTCAGGTTCAAAGGTGGAGTCTGCCTTCACGCTAAGGCTAACCTTTCATGCCAGCGTGAAGAGAGTTTGGAACCGAAAGACTTTGATGTGATGTGGTTCAAGCTATCTGATACCAAACTGACTAAGTTCCTCTGCTGCCTTTACCTTTCACCTAATGAACCTTCATATAACGACCTCTTTGAGTTTTTATCACTCAAACTGGACTACATTCAGGAGAACCATCCAACAGCTGAAACCATAATCATGGGAGACTTTAATGTACATAACGCTGCCTGGCTTAAATTCTCTAACAAAACAGATGATGCGGGTCGTCAAGCCGAGGCCTTCGCCATCACTCATCCCTGATGTCAACAACCAGTCTGCCAATACACTAGATCTTTTCCTCACCACCAATCCTGACCCGTATAGAATAGAACTTTGTGCCCCACTTGGAAACTCTGATCACACCCTCATCTCCACAACGTGCTCTTTCCATTTACCATCGAGCTGCACAATACCACCCCGTCTCATGTGGCATTACAATTCGGCCGACTGGGAAGGTCTTCGTATGTTTTTCTCAGTGTTTCCATGGAAGAGAGTTTGTTTCTCTTCAGTAGATCCAACACGATGTGCTGAGACAATTTCTGAAATCATCATGTTGGGGATGCAAACCTACATACCGAATACCGAAAGAAGAACATCATCCGATAAGACCTGGTTCAACAGAAACTGCTCTAGAGCTGTGGCTTCCATCCATCCATCCATCCAACAGGCAGCATACCATCGATGGCTAAAAAATCCGGGCCCTGAGACCAGAGCAGCATATGTCGAGGCTAGAGGCATATGCAAAGAGACAATAGAATGCTCAAAAGATGCCCACATTGCCAAAATAAGATCAAAACTTGCTGAATGTCCTAACGGATCCCGTTAATTTTGGTCTTTCGCCAAAGCTGTGGGAATAAACTTCACTTCCAGCTCATTTCCTCCTCTAACCAAAGAAGATGGAACACTAGCAACGACTGCCTAGGAAAAAGGCAATATTTTTGCGCACCTATTTGCTGGAAATTCCACTCTGGATTCATCGGTAAAACAACCCCCGAACATTACACCTATTGACAGTCACATGCCCGAGATCACCTTTCGCCAACGTACTATCAGAAAGATTTTGCTGGGTCTCAACACCAACAAAGCCTGTGGATCTGACGGAATCCCGCCGATTGTTCTCAAGAAATGTGCCCCCGAACTAACACCTGTTCTTTGCAAGTTGTTCGACCACTCTTACAATTTGGGGGTATTTCCGTCCAATTGGAAAATTACAAGAGTACAGCCAGTCCCTAAAAAAGGCAAAAAGGCCCTACCTAGCAACTACAGACCTATCGCACTGCTATCTATCATTCCAAAGGTCATGGAAAAAGCCATCAATATCGAGCTCATGGAATATCTGGAAGACTCAGGAATTGTTAACGATAGGCAATATGGCTTCCGCCATCAGAGATCAACTGGTGACCTGCTCACTTACGTCTCACATATATGGCAGCTATCTATTGAAAAGTATGGAGAAACTTTAGCTGTGGCATTAGATATCTCCAAGGCGTTCGATCGAGTTTGGCACCAGGGACTCTTCGCCAAGCTTCCGTCTTATGGCTTGCCCCCTCAGCTGTGTTCTCTGCTTGCTAGTTTTCTCTCAAACAGGTCTCTCCATGTAGTGGTCGATGGAGTTTCATCTGACACTCTACTCATAAATGCTGGTGTTCCGCAAGGATCTATTCTCGCACCAACACTATTTCTACTTCACATCAACGACCTGTTGAAAGCAACTTCATGTCCAGTACACAGCTTTGCCGATGATAGTACCCTCCATACCGCTTTCTCTTCCAGGGCCCGTGAAACCAGAAATGAACGAGGAAGAAATGGTAATAATATAAATATGGACTTAGCAACAATTCTCGAGTGGGGATCTAATAACTTGGTAGAATTCAATGCAAACAAAACACAAGCATGTCTTTTCTCTAGAAAAGTCGATCTCACTATGCCTAACATAACTTTGTCAGGAGTAACCATACCACTGAAGTCATCCATATCGATGCTTGGTATTACTATCAGCAATAACCTTTCCTGGGAAAATCACGTGAGGTCCATTGCCAAAAGTGCATCCCAAAAACTTGGTTTTTTGTTTTGTGCCAAGAGCTATTTCACCCCCACCCAGCTGCTTATGATCTATTAGGCACAGATCCGACCTGTCCTGGAATACTGTTCCCATATATGAAGCGCGGCACCTGAACATATCCCGAGGCTATTGGATTCTGTCCAAAAAAGGGCAAGTCGTCTCGTCGATGATGCCTCGCTTACAAACTCGCTCACTTGTCTGGAACACCGTAGAAAAGTTGGCGATTTGTCTCTATTTTATAGATATTTTCATGGGCGATGCTCTTCTGAAATATCAACAATTGTTCCTTCTTTGGCAGTCTCTTCGAGACTAACCCGTCAAGTTCAGTCATCACACCCCTCCGTGGTCACTTTAGAGACCTGCAGAACATCACTTTCCAAAGACTCGTTCATCCAACGAACAGCGAGGCTTTGGAACTCATTGCCTAGGGAGGTGTTCCCCGAGGCATACAACCTCCAGAAATTCAAGAAGAACACCAATTCCTTGAAGTTTGAAGTTTGTTTATTTTTTTGAAAAGGTTATACATTTGTTTAACATAGATCATTTGGACCATTCGGAGATAGGTGGAAGGCAAACTAAGCGCATTTGGCTTGTTTTTTGCTCCCCATCTTCCGCCTCATGGTGACACTTTTATAAATCGAACATGGTAGGACAGATATAATAATCACTAAGTATATAATATAAGATAATAAGCCGCGAACACACGATATAACAGAGAAAGTTGGTAGAGCGAGAACATGGTAGTGATATATTTATAGTATATTATGAGGACATGATGATACAGTAAAAAAGGTTGGTGCAACGTAAAACCGTGGTTTTATATTTACAATATATTCAGTTCGGTTAAAAAAGGATTCTTATTGGGTAACGGATTCTACATTATAAAGGTGCGTTTTTCAGGAGGGTCATTATAAGTTGGTTGTTATCAATAATGAAATTTTTGATGTTTGTTTTATATATTTTGAAATTGGAAGTTTTTCTTATACCGCCTGGTAGTATATTATATAGTTTTGGACCAAAATAAAATATTGTTCTCTACGTATGACTTTTTAAAAAATGGTACGGACAAGTTTTGTGCATATCTGGTATTCTTAGTTTTAATCGTGTTTTGAGTTGTTTTATTGGAATAGATCCAAACGAGACATTGAACGCGTATAGACTCCTGACGTCAAGTAAATTAGTTTCCTTATACAATAGTTGGGTATCGAAACGTTTAGGTTTTCCAAAGATTATTTTTATAATTGAATTTTGGGCCACTTGAATATTATTTAGTACATTTTCGAATACTCCACCCCATACTGTTATACAATATCTAATTAATGATTCAACCAGGGAATTGTAAATTATCATCAGGTTTTGTTTAGTAAGAACAGCACGAAGGTTGTATATTTTATATGTCAGCTGCCTAAGTCTTTTGACCATATGAGAGACATGTTCATCCCATGTCATACGCTGGTCCAAAAATACACCTAGATATTTTATTTTCGCCACTTTCTCAATATTTGGGCAGTTGCAAGATATTTTAGGGCAATTTGGCTGATGTATCTGAATGTTTTGCATCTCGGGCTGTTGGTTATTTTGAAGAGAAAATGTTATAAATTTAGTTTTTGAAACATTGAGATTGAGGAGATTTTCATTCAACCATATCTGTATGTGTTCTAAGCTTTGTTCTGCTTCATTGTATGCCTGTTGCCATGTTTTAGCTTTGAAAATAATTGTTGTATCATCAGCGTATGAAATGAGGTGACCTTTAATATTTCTAATGTCAAATAGGTCGTTGATATAAGTTAAAAAAACAGTATCGGACCTAAAACTGTGCCCTGTGGTACCCCAACAGAAATTTCATGAGAACTGCTAATGCTGTCACCGATTTTGACACGTTGGCTTCTGTGAGATAGATAGTTTTTGAAAATTGTATTTGCTGGTCCTCGGACACCATACGTGTATAGTTTGTTCAACAGTTTTCGTGTGAAACTGTATCAAAAGCCTTGGCCAAATCCAAAAAACTGCTAGGCACTTTTCGGAATCATCCAAGGCCCCTGTTGTTTTAGATATGAAATTCAATATGGCGGATTCGGTACTACTTTTTTATGAAACCGAATTGTTCTCTGTTATAACATGATTTTTTCATAAAAATTTACCAAGCGTGATTTCAAGGCATGTTCTAGTATTTTCGCGAAGTTATCAATCACAGAGATTGGCCGGTAGTTTCCATTTCTGATTTGACACTTGATTTGAAAATGGGAGTAACTCTCGATTCTTTCCATTGTGTTGGTATTATTCCTGTTTTGAATATTAAATTTATTATATAGGTTAATGGTTCTACTAGATAAGGGTGATGCTTTAATTAGTTTTGTTTTTATTCCATCGGGTCCAGGTGCACAATTATTTTTAATTTAGAAATAATTTCTATAATCTCTTTTTTATTTACAGGTGTGAGGAAGAGTGAGCTGGTAACAGATTTATCTTTTATAAAATTAGGTGGTGTAGTATGTGGTACATCGGTTTTTTGAGTCATTTTTATCCCTACATCTGTGAAGTATTCATTAAATGCCTGCGCTTTGTCTCTATCATCCGATAATATTGTATCGTTGACTTTTATGTTGCCTATTTTAATTTTTTTTGTAGTTTTGTTTGTTAGTTCGTTTATTATTTCCCAAGTTTTTTTGCAGTCTCCTCTGTTTCCATTCAATTTATCTTTGTAGTATTCATTTTTTGTCATTCTTAATAGTTTATTAAGCTCATTTCTATATCTTTCAGTTTCATTTTATCTCTATGTTTTATAGATTCTATTAATCCATGAGTTATCCATGGTTTGATCCTACAGTTGGAGGCTATTATTTTGTGTTGTGTAGTACAAATATTTAAATGTTTTGTTATTTTAGTAATGAAATTGTTATAAGCTTGTTGTGCTTCATCACAAGATAAAACTTCCGCCCAATTTTCATTCTGCATGAGAATGTTCAATTTTGTATCATTTGTTTTTGTATAATAACGAAGGACTTTTTCGTTTTGTTCTTTATTTACATTTGATTTTTCATTTATTGAGATGAGGAGAGATGTAGTGAAATGGTCTGTTATGTTCGTTCCAATAATCGAGGAAAATATTGATATTTTTTCAGTTGTTTTTTGTTTTCTAACAAATGTATGATCAATAATGCTTTTGGATTGATCTGTAACGCGTGTTGGATTATTTATATAGGATATGAATCCTCTTTCTGTCAAAATGCTTATATATTGGTTAACATCATTTGAGGCACTATCCAGAAGGTTAATATTAATATCCCCCATAAATATTTCTGTATCTGTCTTATTTATATTTGATAGATATTCCGACAGATCCTCTATATATGTCCGAACATTCGTTGAAGGGGGCCGGTATGAAGCAGTAATTCAAAAGTTAGTTTGGAAATCGTTATTATGATTCTCAGAACTTTGGTTTCCGATAATGGTAATATATTCATAATAACTGGTAGAGAATTTTTGACATAGATCATGACGCCATCATTTTGATTAAATTTCGACTCATTATAAAACACTGTATAATTTGGGATTTGAAAGTCACTTACCTCATCTAAGTTCCAGCATTCCGAGAGGACAATTATATCCATATGATCATAATCCTGTTCTATGTATACCATGAGCTCGTCGAAATTTTTTTTAATGCTCCTGATATTGAAATGAATAACCAATTTCCTGTTACTTGTGCCTTCTGACCTGTAATTCTTTATGTGAGAAAATGATGTTTTAATCTTTTGGTCATCCAATACCTCTATGAATTCTATCATTATAAGATTATTCTATATTGTTTTATAGTTTAATTGAAAAAAAAATAGTATTAAGAACCACAAAAAAAATATATATATAGAAGAGAAAAAAATAAAAAAATAAAAAAGATATAACTAAGATAAAAGAGAGAAGATAATATAGAATACAATTCAAACGAAGGTTTTCTACAAAAGTAGAACTTAGTTCGTAATGGAACATTAGTGAGAAAGTACATCTAGCAAAATTAATTTTTTTTTTTATTTTTTTTTTTGGAAATACTTTGCGAAAATCATTGGAATTTTCAATAATGGAGATTTTATTATTGTGATTTATGAAGATTTTTCCGGCTTCTGTCCACACGTGTTTCATGGATGTTTTCTCAATTGATTTCGTCATCAGTTCGACACGTAACCTGGTGAGATCTTCTCGTATAACGACTCCTGTTCCCTTCAAGAATTTTTTGTTGTGGTAGATCTGTTGCTTCATCCCTTGACTTTTCAGTTTAAGATAGATACCACGCGGTTTGCCATTCTCATTAATTTTTCCTATCCGGTAACAGAGTTCAAAGTCATCCTCGGTTATTTTCGTAGGTATCTTCGATTTAAACAGATCTATTACTTCTTTTCGGGTGTCTTCTTTGTTTTTTTCCGGTAAGCTGAAAACTCTTAGGTTATTTTTCCGACTTTCTTGTTCCATGTAGTCAATCTTTTTCAAGAGATTTTCGTTGCCATCTTTCAGACTTTGAAGTGTGCCATCCTGTATATTAAATTTGGCTTCGTATTCAATTTTTGTTTGGGAATGTTCAATCCTTATCTGTTCCAGTTTTTGTTCCATAAGATTAAGTTTTTTTTCTACTGATTTCGAGACTGCCTCCGAGACGTTGTTTGCTATAGTTTTTATGAATAGCTGATCGCTCATACACTGTTTAAATGCTGCATTTACCGCACTTTGGATTTCATCTCTAATTTCCCTTGTGATGACCATATTTAAATGAGTTTTCGAAGCGGCAAACAATTAGAGGTTCGATGATGATACTGTATGTCAAATTTTATAATATTTGAAGCACTTCCACTTAGTGATATTAGCTTTTTACTAGGAGCACTTTGACACGCACTACTCACTGTCGGCCATGTATATTCTACCTTCTTTCCCTTGGTTTCCACGATGTTCTCTGAACATTACAGGATTTCCTTTTTCGTGGAAACCAGAACATGAAAAAAAAAATATATTGGCGGAAAAATGGAGAAAATCCTATTTCGAAATATGCCAATTGATATGTTCACCTATTGTATCTAGTATTCCATCTCTTGTAGAAAGTACATCCAGATCGATTAACAACTCCATATTGTCTAATTTTTTTTTTCAATTCGACTATTTTCTCATCTAATTTTTTTGTTAATAGTTCAAAGTTCACTCTTTCAACGAAAATATTATACACTATATTCGTTTCAATTTCGTATGCCTAATAATTCCCTTTCCATCCCAACAAAAAAAACTCATCTAGAGGGTGGGAAAAAAAGTTTTATCAATTTCACAGAACAGGAAACCAAGTTTATCTGTATTTTATTCACTTAGCGTACTATTTATATACGAAATATAACTCCATTCATTAAATCTATTGACAATTGACATGAAACATTTTTTTCCAAAGAACGTTATTATTTCGAAATCAATTAGTTGATTTATTCCAAAGGACATTCTTGAAATTAGATTTCGATGTTACACATATTTTGTTCTGTATGCGTATACGAAACCAACGCATTATACTCATAATTTCAGGTGAGGTCAATTTTTGAAAACGTGACTTCCATGAAGGGATACAGAGAAGTAATAGAAAAGGTATTTTTTGATAAGAACTCGAATCAGTCCCTGGATGACCTGAAGCGTTACAAGAGATACGACCAACTGTTGCAATCTATAATGGTTCTCTCAGAAGAATTGGAAAAATTGAAAACAAATGCGGGATATGAAAATCTCAGAAACGATTATAATAAGGGATTGCTGGAAATGATGCAAAAGGTGATTATCAATTTTTACTTGGGATAAACGTCAAGCACCTGAACTCAGAATTATAAACTCAACAATAAACATTTATATTTCCTGAAAATAATCGAAAACTAACAGCTCTTATTCATAGAGGGTTCCAAATGTTTCGCAAGATGGTCCCTGCAATTTCTCATAAAATTTTCATCTCCAGCCGAATTTGTTCAGTAGCATTTTATTACGCCCACCTCGGCAAATTACTATTGCCAGAATGATTGTAAATATTTATTTTTAGTGGGAAGTCTCATAAAATTATGCACTACTGTTATTTTGATTTCTTTTTCCGTAGAGATGGAAAGATGTTATAGGTTTTTGAAAGATCAATTGGGTCTGGCCTGCCATAGATCACGAAAAACAACAGCTCCATTACTGAATATGAATCATATCGAACAAAAATAAAAAAGATTCGCTTATTTTTGAAGAAATAACTCGATAAGATATTGACTCTGTCATTGGAAAAGTCGGCTTGCACTTTGAGAACTCAAATTTAGTAGGTGAACTCGAGAAGGATTCGAGTACTTTGGTCTCGTGAATTTTTACAACAATATTGACACAAAAATTTCAAAGTTTACTCACCAAAATATCCATCACTTGTGATATAACTACTGAAAATCACACGCGATGTATGAGAATAAATCAATGATTTCTGATTTTACAAAGAAAAATTCAGCAAACAACATATAGAACATAAAAAAATATATTATTTTTTTCTTTTTTTGATTCAACAGCATCTTCTATCCTTGGAGGGTCGTTACATTTTTCATCCTTCAGAGAACGTTGTCTGGTTATTTTCTCCAGTACACAATCCATATAAAATATTTCTAATGGGAAAACCATTTTTTCTCTCCACAAAATTCCGTCTCTTTCTCAACGAATATTGAACATGATAAATATTCAAGTCCTTGAGAATGAACCGTAAAAATGTATTGAAAACTGTATTTTTCTAAAATTTAGTGAAGTTTTGCTAAAAAAATATTTTTTAAATTTTTTTCTCAAAAATTATCAGCTGCAACTCCCAACTCTGGAATCTTTCGTTGTGAGAATTCAACCAGTGAATTATGGCATCCAAGAATTATCCATTGATTTCATAAAAGTCGGTTCAATCCCAACGACTTATCCAAACAAACTAACACAATACTCGCAATCAAAATACATATGAACCTGGGATTAATTTATTATGCCTGGTTCATAATGCGAAATTTTCAAAACATTTACTAGAAGAATATCAAATTCCAAAATCCAATAACGATTCCTCTGCCGCTGGAATAATTTACTCTGCCGTTAAATCCGTGAAGAGAATTTCCTGATTTGACCTCCGAAGGAAAACTCAACTTGCATGTTGCGAAGCCCGCAAATACAGGGTGAATCTGAAGTACTTTGACAAACTTCAGGGGGTTTATTCTAATATTCTAAAATAAATTGTCCAAATAAATATATGTCCGGAACGCTTCGTTTCCAAGATACAGGGTGTTGAAGTTTTATTTATATTTTTGTTTTTTTTTGATAACTTTTGAAATACTGACCTTAATTAAACGAAAATTGGTATTGAGAGGATTTTTGAAGTGTCGAATTCAAACCTAATGTTATCATTGCTCTTATTCTAGGGGGCGCCACCACACGTCTTTTTTTTTAAAGATTTATATCTTTTTTGAGCGTACTTCTTGCACATTTTTCAGTTGAAAAATCAATTCCTCTATCATGTCTGAGTAAAAAGTTACGCTTGTTACAGGTCGCTATAGGCAACCGTTTTCTAGATATTTGAACATGAAAATTTCAAGTCGATTAAAATAATCGATGCGTGTTGAAGTTATTACCATTATTTTGCATTTTTCACAAGAAGGCTTAGGAACGTTGACGCTTTGGATATCACATATTATGTGACAGTTAAACGTTTTGTTGTTTTGTTGAAGTTTCTGTAAGTTTTTAAACATTAATTTTGACAAAATGGATAATTTTAACAATTATGCTCATTTAGCCGATATGCATTTCGTGTATGGCCTTGCGGATGGCAATGCGTATTTACCAGGAGCGATTTCCCAATCAAGTACTGGCTTCAGCTCCAACATCTACCAGTCTCCACCGTCGTTTGGCAGAAACACGTAGCTTCAAGGGGGCAGCTGATATTATTGGAGGACCACGAGCGGTCCGAACCCCAGAAATGGAAGGAGCTGCTCTGAACGCTCTCGAAGAGTATCCAGAAACAAGTACAAGAATAATTGCTGGAGCTCTCAATTCTTAGGAAAATCGAATTGAACGGTTTTCTTCACATAAAAGGTTCAATATAAATTGAACCAGAAAATGGAAATATGGAGGTATGCATGGATTTTCAGGTGAATATCATTCAACGTTCTGCGTGGTATTTGCCAGGAAAGTAGTTGTTTTTCACCTGAGATCTACCATTTTCTGGTTCAATTTATATTGAATCTTTTATGTGAAGAAAACCGTTTAATTCGATTTTTCTATTTATTCCACTTCACATGGCGTTTATCTTCCATCTCTCAATTCTACTCAGTCCACAGTTTGGAGAATTATCCACGATCAACAATTTCATTCATACCATATTCAAAGGGTACAAGCTTTTTTTACTACGAGACTTGCCCCAACGCATTACTCTTCACGGACGAGGCAAACTTCTTCCGAAACTATGTTTGGGCTCTGGAAAATCCACACGCAGTTAGTAGAAGACATTATCAGTATCCATTTTCTGTAAATGTACGGGCGGCAATGATTGATAATTACTTGATAGGTCCTGTCTTTCTTCCGTTCCGACTGAATGGCGCAACTTACAGAGACATTTTAGAAAATGAATTGCCACGACTTCTCCAGAATGTACCATTAGAAATCCGTATCCGCATGTGGTTTATGAATGATGGGGCTCCGGCGCTGTAGCCAGGGAATTATTCAACACTGTCTATCCAAATCGATGGATCGGTAGGGGGGTAGAAAAACCTAACCAGGCGTGGGCACCAAAGTTCCCAGATCAAAACACGCTGGATTTTCATTTTTGGGGACATTTGAAATCACTAGTTCATGAAATTCTAGTAGCGAACGAGAAAGATCTAAGAAACCGAATAGCAGACGCCTGTGATAATAAGAAACACACCAATAATTTTTGAGCGGGTACGAGATTCAATGGCTAGAAGACTGAATGCTTGTATCTTCGCTGAATGTGGACACCTTCAACAATTTATCTGAATACAATTCAGTTCCTTTTATTTAATTTCATTCTATAAATTAGAAATTTTTCGAAATAAAATGTTGATAATTCTTGCAAATTTTATCAAAACAAATACAGATTTTGCCCCCTTGATACAAAAATAACTGTTCCAAACAAGTAAAAATAAATAGAATAGGTGGCGCCCCCTACAAAATACCAGAACTCCTTACTCAAATTTCGAATTTATTTCCTTAGCATTCTTGTGAAAAATGCAAAATAATGGTGATAAATTCAACACGCATCGATAATCAAATGATCGACTTGAAATTTTCAAGTCCAAACATCTAGAAAACGGTTGCTTATAGCGACTTGTAACAGGGGTAACTTTTTTACGTAGATATGATAGAAAAATTGATTTTTTTACTGAAAAATGTGCTTGAAGTACGCTCAAAAAAGTTATGAATCTTCAAAAAAGAGAAAGACGTGTAGTTGGCGCCTCCTACGAGTAAGAGCAATAATAACATCAGATTCGAATTTGAAATTTCAAAAACCTCTCAATACCAATTTTCGTTTGATTGAGGTCAGTATTTCGTAAGTTATTTGAAAAAACCAAAATAAAAATAAAATTTCAACAGCCTGTATCTTGGAAACGAAGTGTTTCCGGACATATTTATTCGAGCAATTCATATTAGAATATTGTGAGGAACCACCTCCTGAAGTTCGCCGAAGTACTTTCAAATCACCCTTTATAATTTCGAATCTCAAGGTTTTTTTTAACCTTCGTTGGACCTCATAAAAATGGATATAACAATGTTGGATTTCATTTTCAAAGAAAGTTATTTTGGAATAACAATTTCACGAATCAGTTATTCCCAATTGATTTCCAAACCAATTAATAATGAGTACTTCGAAACAGCTATTACATGGAGTACGTAACTTCAACGGCAACAGTGCCAAAGAGTTGAATTATTATCTTCGACAGCGCCCGCCGGCCAGTTTTCTAGTTATTGTCTAGTAGTAGAAATTAGTTTCGACTATAATTACCAAATTGCACGGTTGGAGATTCGTATAAATATTCTCTATCGGATAAGATTAACAGGCCATATTGGTCGCCAACCTTGATCTGCTGATCGAAGCTCCAAGAAAGCCCTTGCAATTACCGAATCCAATAAACATTCAAATATGTCGAATTTTCAATTTGAGAAATATAAAGAAGGAGTCTGGGATTCATTATTCACATCCGTTGCAGGCCACCGGCCATACGTATTCAAACTGTGCCTCTGCAATAATGTCAATTCCACACTAATGAAAACAAACAGAGTCAGCATACTTCAAAGCGCTCAACAAACCACGATTATCAATATATCGCTTGTTACACACACATTTTTTCAAATCGCACAAGAAATTAACAATTCTGACAGGGGAGGTGATTGATTCGACAGCCAAGCAGCGTTGATGCGTTGCCAGATTGGAAAAGTTTTTAAGAATCTTGCGTGCGCCTCTACCGGTGGATTTGGAAAGCTGTCTACGAACAACATGATGTTTGTTGCATTCGACTCCTGTTTTCCGATTGGCTGGTATCTGAATATATGAGGAGTAATTTGAACATCCTTGTCCATCTGAGACAGCTTTCAAATTAGTCAATTGAGTCGTGCAATATCTATAATCACCTGAAGACGATTGCAGATACAAGCATTCGAAACGTCGTGAAAACCTTTTAAATACATTAAGACGATGGACGTCCGAAACGATAGTAATCACCATGAACATATCATTATTTTGAATTTATAATCAAATTTGGTGTTGAAAGCCCGTGATTATAATTAATTTTAAGAGCTTTTGCAAAATGCCAGTCAAAGTTTCAGGTGCAGTAGTGGTATTATCATTGAACAAAAACTAGCTTTCATGTTTTCTCGCATTCTGGCTCAATCTTCTTGTTTCCTATCATCTTTAATATCTTATATGGGCCTCCCTTCGCCATTTTCTCCTTTCCCATCGAACTCTCCTCCTTCTGTTTCTGAGTGTCTGTTATTTTCGCTACTCAAACTCATTAGTTTCTCCGTCGTATAAGCCTGTTCGTTAATAACATTTTCAATTCAATTTGAAAAAAAAAACACGAGTGTTCATCTGAATTTTCAATATTGCCACTTAATTATGGCAGTTATCATAACTATAGCAACCTCATGATCACAAATGAAAAATTTTTTCAATAAATATCGAAAATTATTATTTTGGTTACCCATTCTGCGGGTGCTGGAAATTATTGATTTTCAAATTATTTCGAACATTGTTTGTTCATTTTCCAAATATTGTAATCTTCTTCCTGATGGCGTCTGTTATATGGAAACTCAATCGGATTCATGAACCATTACTTCTTCAAGGTACCTTTAACAGGCGAATTCAGACCAAAGCAAATGGTGTCTCTAATGGGGACTGTATCTGAGCTTTTTGATGATGAATTGAACCAAGAAATATCCAAGTTATCTAATGATATATGCGAAAAATCGTCTATTGAATATCAAAACTATATCCTACGGGACCCTTACTCCAAATATATGATAGAAGAAATCAGGGAAATGACAAAGTAAGTAGAATCAGTGTGAGTATAGAAATGTCATCTGCCCCTTGGTGGATCAGAGATTTGAAAAAAAAAAACAATCATTTCAATGCTGCACTTATCGAGAATCTCTATAAATATTATTGATAATTTCAATACTGTAATATAGAAGCCTATCTTGAAAATATAGGGAAAAATTATGATGCACACATCAATTGAGGTAGATATATATCAAAATTTCGAATGAAGGGGATGATCGAGTGAAAAATTATCAGATTATTCTGAAGTTCATTTCAGCAATAAATGAGTCCACCAGAGCACAAGGTGATAGTAAGACATGCATTGATAATTTTATTATTAAGGACAACTCAAAACCTTTCAAAATTACTCCAATAATTTCAGAATCAAATATCACAGATCACTACTCGTCAGTCCTGCTATTGGCTCCACCTGAAATGAAATATAAAAAAAACAATCAGCAGGAAGTTTCTCGATGGAAATAAATTTATATCTCTCATTTATTTATTTATTAACACTGTTCTACAGAACAAGGTTTCGAATTACAGAACCAGAATTAAGTGAAGATTGGCTTGATTTTTATACTTGTAATTACATTATTCCCATTGAAAAACTAAAAAAGCATATTTATCCCTGCACAAAAATAATTGAACTCAAGTCATGTAATGGAAAAAAATCATGGATAAATAATGGTTTGGTGAAACCGATAGCAACAAGAAATAAACTCCCCACTTCGATGAAAAATAATACTGAAGACATAGATATGAAAAATGAATAAGGAAAATTTGAAAATGAATTCAATAATCTAATAAATTTACGAAACGAAATTATTACCAAAAATCAAATCTCCAAATATAACGGGACTATAGAAATGCCCAAGAAATAACGAAAATGGGAAAAAAACATAACTAAAGTTAGGGCACTGAAAGGAAGTATTATTCACCAAGAGAAAGACATTGCGGAAGAAATCAATGCATACTTTTCTAAAATAGGGAAAATCTTAGCAGATGAAATAATGAGAAACACCTCTGTGGAGAAAACAAGAACTTGGTGGATGGAAAATCTCCTGGTCACATATCATTATCACTTACCTAACCAATCAATGATTTGAATTGGGAAACTTCCTTGGAGTCCTCAAATCGGCATTAGTAAAGCCACTATATAAGAATGGTGACGAAATAGATATGGAAAACTATCGATCTATTTTAATTCTTTCAACTCTTGCAAAAATATTAGAAAAACTGATCAAGAAACGCATGGTAAGCTTTCTGGAAAAGTATACAATATTATTAAACAGTTTGGTTTTACGGAATATAAATCAACAGAAGATGCAATGGCATATCTGACATCGAAAATATATAAAATTGTTGATGCCAAGTCACCATCACTCTGTTTATTCGTAGATCTCGAAAAAGCCTTCGACACAGTCAGCCACACGCACTTACTGTATGTATTGGGGAGTATGTGCTTCCGAAGAACTGCATACCAACTATTGAAAAGTTATTTTGGCGATAGACAACAATATGTTAAAATTGGTGATGAAAGAGCTCTGCCGCAAACGTTTCGTACGAGGTTCCTCAAGGATCTGTTCTTGGACCAATACTATTCAACATATATACCAATGATTTCCTAAAGATTAAAAGAGAGGGTGATATTTTGAGTTTTGGTGATTGACACAGCCATCCTTCATACCACAAGTAGTTGGAATGCCCTTAAAGTGAAATGTGAAGAAGATTTCAGTAAAATAATCAACTAGCTCAGTACTGACAGTTCACAGTTAATTGATCCACCAAATAAGGAAAGTCTTACCGTTTCGAATAACAACAAACCCACCTCAATATATACGAAACCATTTTGCATATATCTAGGTATTTATCTGGACCGACATTTGAGATGGGACATACAAATTAATCATGTCGTGAAGAAGCTGCACTCCACACTATACGAATTCAAATATCTGTCTCAAATAGTTAAATATGATCATATGAGAAAACTAATTTTGCCCTTGCTGAAACACATATCAGATATGGATTATTAGCCACATATAACCACATCGCACATCTACATAAAATCCAGAAATGGATAATAAAAGTGATTATGAAGAAACTTCACTCACCCAACGAACGATTCATTTCAACAATGGTATATTTTTGATACCAGACAGTTTCATTTCTTGGTCACAGTTATGAGGCAACACGAATTCAAATCGGAACTCTCCTGGTCGGATCATGAATATGAGACAAGGAATAAACGAAAAACGATTACTCACAGAGCGGAAAAAAAAACATTCCGAAGATGTTTTCATATTTGGCTCCTAGATTTAACAATGTTATACCGTCAGAAATGAAACTAATCCTTCCAATACCCATATTCAAATCGAAAATTGAGAAATGAGATCAAACTACAGGTGCATCAATCGTGTTAACAATATGTACTATTTTTGGACTGATATCACTCTGTATATGCAGCATCTATTTTTTTTCCCCTCCCCATATAATCATTTTTGTTAATGTATTATATTCTTAGTTCACTATCTTAGTAAAATTCACTACACTGCTACTGTAGTATTTATTCAATGGGTTATTCCATAAAAACTATAATATGGGAACACTGTAATCAGGTGAATCCATTTCCAAGGCTGAGCTTTTAGTGGATCCCATTTTATTGCATGTGTACAGAAACAAATTTAATGTAATTATTTAAATTACTCACTAGACCTTACTCACTTATTCACCAAGTACTATATATTTAATTCATAATCCCATCAATGTTAGAGCAACTAGAATGGTAACCAATTAATTTCTTTCTTCTCCACCAAACGTCAATTATTCCCAATTTTCAAAATAAGAAATAAAATTTCTCCAACATATTTACAAGAAAAAGTAATGTACAATGACCAAATCCACGGATACAATACAAGATACGGAACTGACTTCCATATTCAACAAGTCACATACCCAAAATTCAAGGGACTTGATAGCTATAATAATCTGCCAGCAGAGATCAAACGTGTAACATCTTTAACATCCTTCAAGAAAAAGTTGAGATCATATTTTCTTAATCAATAAAAACCTAGTAGCCACTTCCTCATTTCGTTTGTTCCGATTGAATATTTAGTTAGGACAGGTATACAAATGTTTAATTATGAGTAAAAGTATTTTGTGTATTTATTAAATATTTTTTAGAATTTGTATGAGCGTATAGATGTATGGTGTGTAAATAGGTGAAGTAGTTGTATATATGTATGTTATATGTTTGTATATACATTTTTATTTTTTAAACTTAGTCTATATCAATATGAAAGCATGCTTTATATGTTATCATTGTAATCATCGCAATGACTGGAGAATGTAAATTAGTTAAAGGACTGAAAAAGGATTCATTTTTATTTTCATGGGCATATCCGTTCTTTATTTACTCAAAATATATGTAGGCATATCCATTATCCATTGTATTTTGTAAGTTATTGGTCGAATAAAATTATTAATATATTTTCTGTACCTGTGATGTCATGTTGATTGCTAGAAAGGGAAAGAACACCTAACGCTGTGGTAACTGTGACTCTCAAAATGGATGTTAAGTACCAAATAACCATGTCCATATAGGTATACTAAATAAATAATAGTTAAAAACTAAAGAACACGCTTCAATAGAAAACTAAACTTAAAAGAAGAAAATAATTTTGAATGAGTTTGAAATAAAAATACACTGAATAACAACAAATTTATTTCATCGTGAAAAATCGTGGGGTGTTTGATGTCAATTGTTGTTAATATTTCATGAACAGATATTGGTAAAAGTAGAATAATTATGAAAATATCTTAGAAAGCACCCCACGCTTTTTTACGATGGATTAAATTTGTTGTTGATCTCTGTTTTATTATTTCAAACTCATTTAAAATTATTTTCAACTTTTTAGTTTAGTTTTCTATCGAAGCGTGTTCTTTAGTTTTTGAACTTTTATTTATTTTCAACTTTTTATTTTGTTTACTATCGAAGCGTGTTTGTCAGTTTTCGAAACTATTATTATTATTTGATTTTTTCAACTAATATTTTTTAATTTTGAATAGAATCGGACAACAATCACAAAACTTGTCCGCCATTTGGAGCCGCCATTTGAATCCTTCAATTTTGACAAAATATCATAATCTCCGACCCCAAAAACCTTCACATAACAATTTTGAATAGAATTGGACCATAATCACAAAATTCGTCCGCCATTTTGGAGCCGTCATCTGGAATTTTTCAGTTTTGACAAAAGAATCATGATCTCTGACCACGAAAACCCTCAGATACCAATTTTGAAGCGAATCGGACCATAATCACAAAACTCGTCCGCCATATTGGAGCTGCCATTTTGTTTTTTTTTTTAACAAAAGATTCTCAATGCATTGTCACCGGAATTATGTACACTCGCCAAATTTCAAATCATTCGTACGTCTAGAAGTGGGTCAAAATCTGGTAAACATACGGTTACAAACAAACATACAAGTGAAGCTAATATAAAGCGTGAAATAATAAAAAGAGTAATAACCTCATAAAACCAATGTCAGTTTGAACTAAGTTTGGATATTTTTCAAAACATTAGGAATAACACCAATCCTTATAGGTAGTTTCGTAAAGTATGTGTGAAGGAAAATTATTCATTTTATGTTGTACATAAACAAAACAAGCATCAATTTGGTCAGGTTGACGACAGACTTTGTTTGAGAGATTAGGCATTGGAAATTATTCCATTTTCCACATAATATTGAAGAAGGTAGATTCAATATTCGTAATGAGGTTTATTTTATATCAAAATATCCATATTATTTAGGAGGTTACATAGTTTTTTTCAAATATTTCTGATAACAGACAGCAGATGGGGAATGTGAACTGTGTCTGAAATGAATTGAACAGAACCCGAAGTCAAGCAAAATCGGGCGCGACCAGTACTTGGATGGGGGACCACCTGCTAGGGAAGACTCTCATTTATGAATCCCCGAAAAACTGCACTGTAGGCGTCATATCAGAGAGCACGAGATATGACGATAGAAATACCGACCTTCGGAGGGGGTGTTAAGATGGCGGTCCCGTGTTCATTGATGTTGAGCTCGTTGAAGATCCCTACCTCTAATTAGCGGAACACATATCAGTACAGACATTTTCAAACAGTACGTTACTGAGAAAAATAGGATTTTTTTGGTTTATTTTTGAATCCAGGATACTAAAACCCAGTTATGTATCGAGGCAAATTCAGTAATGTGCTTGCCCTTCTTGAACAAACAACTAACTTTTTTCTCCTTCCAGGAAAAAACAAAATAATCTGAAATAATGAAAGCAATAATATGATTGTTCCCGAAATTTTCAACAAAAAATTTCATTATATTATTCAAAAAATATGAAATTAGCTCAAAATATCGTTCTGGCTGTAAAATAATCAGGGTTTCTAGAACATGAATTGATTTTTTTTTCAATTTCGTCAATATATTTATATATAAATATAATGTGAAAAGAGAAAATCATTTCATACATGTTTAGACTATATGCTCTGGAATTTTTTTTTAGGGCATTCTCCCAATGTTTCATTTCGTATTCACCACCAAAAACGGAAAAAACTGACAGAGGTAATGGGACCAGTAAACCTTTTTCTCCACAAGATTTCGATCAGATTATAGAAGATTACCCTGATTATGGCAATCAACAGAATACTACGAAAGTTTCCATGAAGGTACGACAAATCAGAATATTTTTTCTATAGTATTGGGAGTGATAACCATCATGATTGCATAGAACTCTGATGATCATGATGGTACCATGATTATTGTTTGAATTTAACTTTTTTTTTTCAGAAGCAATTCACTTTCTTGACATACTTTTCATCATGAGTAAATCGGTATTCTGCGACTTAAAAGCTATAAGGGGCTCAGCATGTTTTTCTAGAGGTGGTACACAATTTCATATGAGTTTTTTTTTTGGGTGTGTGGGAGTCCCAGAGTCTCAGATGGTGTAAGTAGTTATGCAGCACTGATTCTGGCGCAAAATCAGCCGTTTGCCCATGTCAATCTACATAAGGATTTCTAAGGTCCAAGCTGGTGATTTTTGTCCAAAATCTCCCAGCGAATTCGCGTCGAACGCCTGCAGGTGTTCGGATCAATCGCGCCGCGTGAAAGGGTCCGAACCGCCGACCATCGGTACCTGCTGTATTATCGGATTACTATTCATCGATAACGCACATTGAAATCAAATGCATGTTGATAGGATGAGGGTGAATTATAATGATATTCATTGCTGATTAGCGTATGGATTCGGTATATTGTATTCTCAAGTATTTGACGCCAAGTATATGATTTGACACTCCTCGATTGTGGGAATTAGATTGGTGGGATTCAGCAAAAGCTTATTGATGGTAAAATGACGATTATTGATTGACAAGTGGATTTGATATTTGTCGCAAAAATAATATGAAGTAGGTTCGGGCTTTTCAAGATTAGGAGAATGACATTGAAACATAATAATGACATATCTACTGATTGTAGGTTCCGGTTCATGGTATTCATTGATATTTGTGATCTGAAAAGATATATATGCAGATGTTGAGAATTACTCGATTGGGAAAATTGGGGTGACACTTGATTATGGTGCTATTAGTGATTGCAGAATAATGTATGGATTCGGTTCACTATATTAATCGGTATTTGATAATGGGAGTATGACTGAAAGGATTCAGCTGAAGCTTCATAGTGGATAGTATTATTTGTCACGAAATAAGAAGTTGGTTCAGACATTTCTCGAATCGCGATACTACACTTGTAGGATTCAGCTGAAACTCAATATTTTGGATGTTCTATTGATTGTATGGTTTTGGTTTATAGAACCTTTGGTATTTGACGTGAAAAATATGAAATGGATTTGCACATTAATCAATTAGGGAAATACGATTGGGGTGGCATAGTGATGGTACTACTATTGATGCAGGTTGCAGTTCGTGGTATTCATTGCTATTTGCGATGTGGGAAAATATTAAATTGATCAGGCATTCCTCGAGTGGAAGGAATTATACCGGTATCTTTCTATTTGAAAATATTGCTGGATAAAAGCAATTGCTCGCTCGCGTATAAGAAAAATATGCCTGTATTCGAAATTTGATTTGATCATCAGAGTAAAATATAAGATGCATGATTCGAGAACTCATTCGTATATTCATTGAATATATTTTCTCAGATATGATAAGGACTAGGAAAACATACATAATTGAGGTTGGTGAAATGTGTTCTGATACCGGAATAGGAAAGTTATGTGGGAATATTCGCAAAAATTGTTAGGTATTGGAGAGAAAAGACAACTGTTCTACATCTTTGCTAACGTTTCACGATTTATTCCACGCTTCTTCAGAGCTCAGATGTAATTAACGGTACATAGTACGCAGTTTGTGTTGATGTGCATTGAGACAATGCATCGTTGAAATAGTTATGTATAAATAAAATGAAATATTTCAAAGAGGCTGGATTAAATGTCAAACGGCATTCAAATATAACCCGACCAAAAAACAATCACACATGACCAGTCGACATTTAATCCAGCCTCTTTGAAATATTTTATTTTATTGATACTATTTCAACGATGCATTGTCTCAATGCACATCAACACAAACTGCGTACTATGTACCGTTAATTACATCTGAGCTCTGAAGAAGCGTGGAATAAATCGTGAAACGTTAGCAAAGATGTAGAACAGTTGTCTTTTCTCTCCAATACCTAACAATTTTTGCGAATATTCCCACATAACTTTCCTATTCCGGTATCAGAACACATTTCACCAACCTCAATTATGTATGTTTTCCTAGTCCTTATCATATCTGAGAAAATATATTCAATGAATATACGAAATGAGTTCTCGAATCATGCATCCTTATATTTTACTCTGATGATCAAATTAAATATTGAATACAGGAATATTTTTCTTATACGCGAGCGAGTAATTTCTTTTATCCAGCAATATTTTTGAATAGAAAGATATCAGTATAATTCCTTCCACTCGAGGAATGCCTGATCAATTTAATATTTTTTCACATCGCAAATAGCAATGAATACCACGAACTGCAACCTGCATCAATAGTATTACCATCACTATGCCACCCCAATCGTATTCCCTTAATTGATTAATGTGCAAATCCATTTCATATTTTTCACGTCAAATACCAAAGGTCCTATAAACCAAAACCATACAATCAATAGTACATCCAAAATATTGAGTTTCAGCTGAATCCTACTAGTGTAGTATCGCGATTCGAAAAATGTCTGAACCAACTTCTTATTTCGTGACAAATAATACTATCCACTATGAAGCTTCAGCTGAATCCTTTCAGTCATACTCCCATTATCAAATACCGATTAATATAGTGAACCGAATCCATACATTATTCTGCAATCAATAATAGCACCATAATCAAGTGGCACCCCAATTTTCCCAATCGAGTAATGCTCAACATCTGCATATATATCTTTTCACATCACAAATATCAATGAATACCATGAACCGGAACCTACAATCAATAGAAGTGTCATTATTATGTTTCAATGTCATTCTCCTAATCTTGAAAAGCCCAACCTACTTCATATTATTTTTGCGACAAATATCAAATCCACTTGTCAATCAATAATCGTCATTTTACCATCAATAAGCTTTTGCTGAATCCCACCAATCTAATTCCCACAATCGAGGAGTGTCAAATCATATACTTGGCGTCAAATACTTGAGAATACAATATACCGAATCCATACGCTAATCAGCAATGAATATCATTATAATTCACCCTCATCCTATCAACATGCATTTGATTCCAATGTGCGTTATCGATAAATAGTAATCCGATAAAACAGCAGGTACCGATGGTCGGCGGTTCGGACCCTTCCACGCGGCGCGATTGATCCGAACACCTGCAGGCGTTTGACGAGAACTCGCTGGGAGATTTTGGACAAAAATTACCAGCTTGGACCTTGGAAATCCTTATGGAGATTAACATGGGAAAACGGCTGATTTTGCGCCAGAATCAGTGCTGCATAACTACTGGTGTACCCATGCACCTCAAATATACCCACTTCTGGCCCAACAATTAGGAATACAGGCTATACAATAGCTCTTCGCTTGACTTCCCAGAACATTTGAGTCACCATATGGAATCCATAGTTCCTGAGTAGGGGCCACTTTGATGTCCCTCATAGCAACTGTAAGTACTGCCATGGCTACCATACAGTGATGGTGGTTAATCTGGATGACTCTTATCGTTTGTTCAGTACTTTGAAGAGTTATTCTCCGATCCTATAGTACGTTTGGAATTGCATCTTCTCCAGTGCCCTCTTTGGATATACCGAATGAGGTACAATGTGGTACCTTATGCACAGGAATATGGCTGAATACTCCTGTTTCTCTGACAATTCGCTGTGGCTCCGTTTCCTTTGAGACTTCGGTGCCATACATCACTTGCCTCGGTACTCATAGCTCAGATTTGGGTCTGTTTATCGGAGCTTCGTTAGTCGAACCGCAGGTCTTCAAAAGGGTTTACATAGGTAACCTGGCACAGTCTAGGTGACTACCCCTTTGACGTTTGATATTAAAAAATTATATGTTTCAATTGCTTGATAAGGGTTTTTCATATTTTAATTTGTTGTTTTCCAGACTAATATATGGTATTGTGAGTTCGAATGAAAAAGACAGAAATATATATTTTTCGAATATTTCCAAAGAATATTATCCCATATTTGAGATTACTAGAGTCGAATTTGATTGTATGAGTTCGAAAATTTGTAAGGCTGGTTTCAGTTGAAATATAAATAGAGATTTGTCAATGTTCAATGTGAGCGTGTGCACATATAGCTAATGTGAAATTATTTTCAAATCGTTTTTCATGCTTGATGGAATCTGAGTCATAAATGAGAAATAGTTATGGTCCCAATATGGATCCTCGAGGAACTATATGAGATATTTTTGTCAAAGAACCATTATGATCTCCAAGATCCACATGTTGTCCTTACTTACAAATAATCCCTAAATCAGTTATGAAAGACTTTGATGATTAACACTATCGAAAATTTCACGTAGATCAAGAGATAGAAACCTAAATTTTTTTATTTATTTGTAATTCAATATCTGTTATGACATCTAGTTCTGCAGACTTTGTATCACTCAGTTGACGAAAACTACTATTTATTATATAAACCATCTTTCAATCCAAATATTCCTTTGATCTGCTATATATGGATCCTTCAAAAATTCACAAAGAAACTTGACAAGAAACAAGATTTGATCTATATCTATAGTTTCTTGTTCAGGTTTTTCACCATTTAGGTATAAATCTGTGAATTTTTATTTTTCTCGGTTGGTTCTCCACTCTCAATAGATCCATTTATTAATACACTGAGAATGGGTGATAATAGGCAAGATCACTAATTTCTGGAAAAAAAACCATAATGTCCAGAACGATGAAAAAAGTGGTTGGATTTTTTTCGCTGTTGGAACACTGCGGAAACTGCGTCAGGATATGACGTAACAAGTTCAGAACTATCGCCGATTGCTGAGAGCGCAAGATAGTTACAGAGATGCCATTCATAATATTTCTTAACAACGTGAGCAGGCCGAAAAAATAATGACATAGCACTCGGTATACATACATATCATTCAAAAATAACTGAATTAGGAGCAGCTATCGAATAAGGAGTCTTCATTTCAATATAACACATGCTGAAACAAGTTCTGTTCCATTCATAGGCAGTGGCGGATTTACCAGCAGGCTGAGTAGGCTGGAGCCTAGGGCGGCAAATTTTAAGAGGCGACAAATTTATTTAATAAATTTTTTATTTCGATTTACAATAAAAATAAAAAAATATTGTACACACAAAAAATACGAATTTCGAAAATTTGAGAGAAATTGAAATATTTAACAAAAATCGAAATTTCATTTATTTTTACATATTTTCTCCACTGATAACTGCTATAATTTTTTCTCCGTGTACCTAATGATTATGAGATTACCCTAAACAATTCAATCCTGATATAATATCGATGGTCTAATCATGATTGCTGCAGCAAGTTTGCAAATTGTCAAATTCAATTTCAGAAAATACTGACTAAAATTGACTAATATTTGAACGACTGCAACTTGACAATAAAAAAATTCCCTCCACAAAATATGAAGTTAGAAAATTTGCTGATTAGAAAATTGATACAATTCATCATTTAATTATTTTATTTGTAGTGAGAAAAAGTTTGGAAAATTCAAATCAGCATGCCTCAAGCGCTCATGTCGTACACGAATTATTTAAATTGAATGTTTACATTAGTACATTTGTTAACTTTTTCAAAAAGCCAACTTTTTCAGAAAATGCCAATCGGAATGAATTATTATAATAAGATAAAACAATACTCAGCAGCAATTTTTTATTCAACGGCTTCTCTCCAGTCGAATGAGTATATTGAAAAACAAATTGAAGTGAAAAAATGATTTTTTCGAAAGTTATCGTGTTTACTGTGAACACGATCTTCAAAAATCCATACGATATGGCATTAAAATTACTTTTTTTCATATAAAAAGTAATTAATCATAACTGAAAAAATAATTTTTATGAGCTCAGCGATATCAAAATTTAGAGGCGGCAAAAATTGAATAGCCTACGGGCGGCAAAAATAGCCTACGGGCGGCAAATCTGTAAATCCGCCACTGTTCATAGGATGAAACAGAATAACATTTCCTCAGAAGTTCCGCAAAATAGTGTTACTGGCAATTCAGGAAAATGCCGTATTAATTGACTTATGACGTCAAGAGAAGAGGCAATAACGCTGTGTTTGATTGTCTCACTGAATTTGAGGGTTTTAGAGCAGCGTTTATACGAATATTACACAATATCTTCTAGGAAAAACTATGCATATATGATATTTTATCACTACATTCCAAGTTCAAGTACATATGAAGCAAATTTGTGAATTTGTGATCTCGCCTATTAGGTTTTATTATCGTTTATGATATGTATTTCCAAATAATCAAATCCATGTAATTTTCTGGAATCCAAGTTTTTCCACTTCTAAGCTACATGTTGGTTCCAGAAAAATGGAAGATACAGAACTTTATTTATACAAAGAGTCATCTTCAATTTCAATAATGTTATTATACTAGATATTTCTCTCCAGTTTCCTTGTCGTTATTGAATATATAGTGGATATCTGATGTTTGCTGATTTTCATTATTTGGAACTGTATTTATATATTTTCACATATACTACGGGTTCGAGTTATTATGGAATTATTCTTCTAATTTGTGAACACGTTTGTTATGATAATCATAGGATTCATAATCTTTGACTTTTCAACTCCTTCTTTGCTTATCATTTTCTTTCGCAGTGTGTTCATAAATCGGCCCACATAATCTGATTTGGACTTCTCTCATTTTGGCTAGTTGTTGTTGTTATTTGCTTCTTTCTCATTGATACTATATCGTTTGTGAAGCGGAGGTGTTTTGAGATCCTTCCATTGATATCAAATCATTTGTACATCTCATACAATTATACACAAATATAACATGCAGCTGAATATTTCGGTGCCGGATAGAAGCGCACGGAAATTAATAATAAGATAGTCATGATATATTCGAATATTCCTTGGTCCTAATATAAAGTTAAAAATTTCTCCGATCAATTTTCGAACACAGATGATCGATGTCGCACTTTCATTGATTCAAAATGAAAGATTGGCCAATAATAACTGTAATAATGTGGAAGACAATATAAAACATCCCTTCTTCTACTGAACAAGATGGCAAGAAGTATGAAGAAATGCCAAAAATGAAGTGGGGGAGCAACTACAACCTACAACGTTGAATAACTGATATTGAAATTACATTCGAAATGAGGTAGTATGACCAGCATGGAACTCAGAGTGTTGAAGACGAAAGAGCAGTTTTCAATAGTTACAAATTCCACATCACGTCATATTCCATCTGGAATCGTTACTTACTAACATGAGATTCAATAAGATTACTACATATAAGGAACATAAAATATTTTTCTTATGGCAGAGACTATATGCTTATGAATAAACTTGGAAAATTTTGAATACTAGTGTATATCATTATTTTTGTTCAATTTCAGTGAATATGTATAAATTTGATAAAGATCATTCAAATCAGTTCTTTTATTCATTGATTGGCTATTAGAATTGATGTGAACCATTTCCAAAAAAAATCTTTTGGTAACAATATTCTCAGCATGTCAAATTTGTGTGTTATTAACGTCCATTCGATGGTCTTTCTGATTAACATGTTCTGAAAGTGCGCATGAATTAACGTTTCGTTTACTATGAGATATTATTCGACTATTTCAAAAGTACACACTGAAGTGGAAAGACCCATACAGAATAACCACAAGTCTAATGTTGTATATGAAATCCCTTGTGAGGATTGTTCTAAAAAATATATTGGCCAAACCTCCAGAAGTCTCAATAGTCGAAATATATCCCATAGGAGTGACTGTTAACGGAACGTTGATTCATGCGCACTTTCGGAACATGGTAATCAGAAAAACCATCCAATGGACTATGATAACACACAAATTTTGGATGGAAATGGTTCATATCAATTCTAATAGTCAGTCTATGAATTGTTACATCTGCCCTGTGTAGTTCTACTATATTGATGTTCAGGGCAGTGTATTTTTAATAAAAATACATTTCTTTCACCCTCGTAGTCCAAAAAGACATCAGTTCGGCCTGCGCGCGAAGGCAGGCCTTTTAGATCTTACTATGACTTCTCTGAGGTAAGAGAAATGAAAGGCAACTTAAAAAAAATATCTATATAATGAAAAAGGTAAAAATAAACATAACAAACAAATTCTCGATTAGAGAAAAACGGCAATAGTATCAAAATATTTTAGTGAAAATACATATAGAAAAATCACATAGACATGATCGAAATATCAATTCCTGGAGCTCAGCAAAATGTGAAGTATTTATCTGCAAAACACATTTGTATTCATTTAACAGAATGGAGTGGACAGACACGAGTACCCTGTATCGATTATTCTCATTTGCAAAAAGCGTACTGTAAATCTCAAAATTGAAAAGAAATTCTCCCCAGAGATTATGAGTGGTTAGTTACATTAACATACAGCTTCAAATCGCTTACCCTGTGTGCTGAACTGCTATTTCCTACCAGTGGCAGATAATCCAGGAACTTCATCAAATCCCTGAATTCACGAATTGTTTTCCAGTGCACGATCACCGTCACTATTTTTCCGTTCCGTAGTGGGTTCAACACTAAACACACGCGTGTACTAATTACCACCGAAACGACACTTAACCCTTAATCCAGGGCGTCGCGACGCAACCTCGCCTTAAAACTCTCGACGCGTTTTTCGCCGTCTCCCGTATTGCCCACTTGACCGTCCGATTTCGCGAACCCTGACCGACTCCCTTGCCCGCCTCCAAAATTATTATTCACTCCCTTTATTTTTTAAAACGTTCAATTAGGCCCACCTTTTAATCCCAATTTTTCTCTTACAGCCGCGCCTTCAATGCAATGGCCTTTGTAGTTTTTTATTTTATTATCCCTTCAACGGCGATCTGTATAAATCACGCAAAAATTGGTTATCTTAAAGTTTCCAACTCAGCGTTTCTCAGTCGGACGAGAAAATGATATTTTTTTCTGCCTTGGGTGGTCCTACTTATCGTTATGAATAACCCATTGATCGTTTTATCAAGTCTAGACAATTCTTTATGATTCTGTATCTGCAGGTGTCTGGGCTTAAGTATCTCATTTCATTGACCGATATGAATATTGGAATATATTTCCAATCGTATACTCGAAAATATTTGCTGAACGAAATATGTAATGAACTGAGCTCGTTTCTACAGGGTACTACAGAATAAAAGAACTGAGTTGAATAATCTTACTGAAATGTATACATATTTACTGAAATTGAACAAAAATAATGATATATCACTCAGTATTGAAAAATTTACAACTTGATTTATAAGAATATACAATTGTGACTGTCATAAGAAAAATATGTTATGTTACTCATATGTAGTAATTTCATGGAATCTCATGTTAGTAAGTACCTGAATACCATAAAATTTGGTTTTCTAATAATGATGAACCATGGTTTGATGCAGAAATTTCAACATTAATTGAAATCAGGGATAAATTTCATTACAAGAAGAAGAAAAATCCCTCTAATGTATACTTTTTAGACTCCTATGATTATTATAATAAACTTGTAAAAAAAACTTAAAAAAAAACAAAAAAAAAAAAAAATCGATAAATAAAGTTCTTCACAATAAAAATCTACAAACATCAGATATCCACTATATATTAAACAACAACAATAAAATTGAAGAAAAAACAGAAATATGTGATCATTTCAATGAATATTTTGTGACAATCGTAGACAAAATTTCTGGTAACATTACTAATATTGAAGATGATTCTTTATATAAATATAGTTCTTTATCTTCTATGTTCTATGTTTACAATTAGATAAAAATAAAAAATGTGGACTCTTTCACTGGATCTACGTAAAGCTTCCGACACTGTTGATGATAAAATTTTTTCGAAATTTTTTTATGAAATAGGAATTCGTGGAGTGGTTCATAACTGGTTTGGAAATTATTTATATGGTAAGAAACAATATGTTAATCATGGACATTATAATGGTTCCTCTAGAGATATATCTTGTGGGGTACCTCAAGGATCTATATTAAGACCATTACTCTTTCTTATTTATATAAATTCGGCTTCAAAATTGAAAATAAGCGGATCATTAAAGTTATCTGTAGATGATACTACACTAATTTACAATAGTTATGACATAGATTCCATCAAAATTCATATGAAAAACGATTTGAAAATGATTTCACATTGGCTAGTTGTGCATAAGCTCACATTAAATATTGAAAAATCTTTGTTTATGTTTATAACTAAAACCAAACTTACAAATGTTCAAAATCATGCAATTAAATTCGGCGCTGATAATCTCAAATACTCCATTACAATTATACTCCTTGGACTATATTTAGATCAAACTCTTTCTTTTGGTACACATATAGAAAATTAAAGACATCACCTATCACCTATGGTTGGAATTCTATTCAGGATTCGAGACTATCTTCCTTTGGAATATTCAAAAAACATTTATTTTCGTCTTTTTCATTCAAAATTACAATACCTTATATCAGTCTGGGGAACTGCAAATAAAAAAATCATAGAACCATTGCAAGTTATACAAAACAGAATAGTGAAATGTATATTCAGATACCAGAACCTCGAACCATCAGTAAATTTATATAAACCCAATGAATTACTATATAACGAAATAACGAAATAACGATAATAACGAAACAGAAAATAGTTAAATTTGTTTTCCTTTCTATTGAAATGAATTTCCAAATGTTTCAAACTCGTACTCCTGCGATATCTAGCTTATATCTTTCGGAGATTTTCTCTATTCAATATGTATTAATTTGATTGTTCGAGTATTCATGATTACATGTGAAAAATATATACATATGTCAAATTAAAAATTCATGTGAAGGTGGGAGTTGATACATCCTATTTATTTTTCAGTTCGATAATGCGTACAAAAAAATTGAGTCACTCTGCTACGCACACGCCAAATTGATGGCGGCAACCCTGTATGCTGGGGACGACACTGAGAGAGCTGGTAACGAAAATTTTGAAGTAACAGCGACGAAAGGACTCGGAAAGATCATAAGTAGCAACAAAATTACATCCCAAAATGTGACTATGTTCATATCAGAAGATTTTCAACGTTATAGTGATGAGGAAATCAGTGTTTTGGTGAGCTTTGATCGGAGCTTCGAACTGGATTCATAGATCGAAACGCAGATGTGTCTGTTTATGAATTCGCAGTCGCTGCAGAACCGCCATCGCTGCCATACGAAAACGCCCAACTTTATTATCCTGCGGCAGCGGCAATAGTCAAATGACATGAAACGTTATATTCTGGGGCAGACATGTTCAATTTCTCTGAATTTTGTGCAAATAGAAGATTAAGAGTTATGTTTCATATTTATTCCCCTTGGAAGTTTCGGTTAATTCGTGTGCTCTACGTCGGAAAAATGAATTGATCTGAATTTTCCTGACTGCGGCTGCGTCTCAGTCTATGAATCCAGAGCCCAACTATTATATCAGATTTGGCAAGCTCAGGTGGAAAAATGATTACCCCCATAAACCACAAACCCAGAACCATTAGCGAACTGTGAGTTCCCAATTATGCCATAATTTGTCGCAAATCAATCGCTTATTTATAACCACGATTATAAATTTGTCGCTCATGTTTTTTTTAAATACATGGTTCTGCTTGGTTTATATGAAGCTGGTCGAATAACATTTACCTATCTAACATACCCACATCCTTATAATTCTCTTAGTTTTTCAAATGAATCGTGGTTCTGCTAGGTTTATATGAAGCTAGCAGAACCACTTTCGGTCTATCTGATTATTAAAGAAAAAAACGAATAGTTCATAATTCGTCGACAATTTGTCGCTTATTTATCACCACAATAAAAAATGTGTCGTTCACCTTTGTGAAAAAAAGTATTTTATCAAAAAAATTCAATTTCTACTAAAGGCTATCACAAGTGTAGTATGATAGCATTGTGTCAACATATGGTATTCTCAGTTTTGCCAGTTCATTTTCATTTCATAAACACTAGTTATCGGTGCACTAGCTTGCTACAGAAGTTCTGAAAATATTTGTATGAGCGTCATTAATTCTCGTTTTATATTCTCACTAATAAGCAGGTATGTATGAACCTTAAATAATTATATTCACAATAAGCTGCATTAAGCTAATGCTACTACTAATTTATAGACAACCTTATCTTTAATAATAACACACAAACCAATGATCATCTTCATTCTACAAGTAATTCCTATTTCCGTCACACTCTTATTTTTGAATAGGTCAATCAATAGAGATTTTCCGATCTATTGATTATGTGACAAAAATACTAACAGGAAACCGACTGTGCCATTATACGTGAGACGGTCCTCAGTTCCATCATGTTATGTTTTCCACTCGCAACTATCATTGCTCAATTTGTTATGAACATTCATGAGCAAAAAATGTAGTTTTTTGTTTGTTCCTTGCTTGTTAAATGAATACCGATGGAGTAATCTCGATGCTTTCGATGGACAAACTGTGGAGAATCAATATGCGAAGAGAATCAACCCTAACACGAATTGATTGGGTCATTATTAATGGAGAAAAACCGAAAAATCAGGATTTTTTTTCAAAAATTCATAATACCGCACGAGAAACTCAAACGCTGTCGGTTCATTAGATTTTGATTAATTTCAATTTAAATTTCTTCTTGCACTTCATTGGAACAAGCCTGGATAGGACATAGATGGTCCGATTTCAATTTTCCAGAATGATTTCGGAAGTAGAACTATAGTCTATTCTCGTCTTGCGTTAAAATGCTGCGAAATAGGTGAGAAATACTTGCAAAAATGACTGAAAACGGGCAAGCGCATGAAAGCGGTTAAGTAGTGGGGGTAGATCAGCATGCTTACGCTTCCTCGCGTCTGCTGCTCTACCACTACTCAGCCGCTTTCATGCGCTTGCCCGTTTTTGCCCATTTCGCATCATTTTGACGTGAAGGGAGAATGGACATTTTGTAGTACTATACTTCTACTTTCAAGCCATTCTGAAAAATTTAAATCAGACCATCTATGACGCATTCACGCTTGCTCCAGTAAAGTTCATTAAGAAACTAAAATTGCAATTATGCAAAAACTAATGAACCGACAGCGCCAGAGTGTCTCACGCTTGAAATACATATCAAACACTACTATGTCGTGGAGAGCCTGCACAACAACTTTGGAAGTCGCTGTTTTATGAATTTTTTGAAAAACGCGAATTTTTTTGGTTTTTGTCCGTTACTAATGATCCAATCAAGTCGTGCTAGGGTTAATTTTTTTGCATTTTGATTTCGTCCATTGAGAGCATCGAGATAACTGTTTTCATGTATCAAACGAAAGAAAAAACAAACACGATTCTTTGCACCCAAATGTTTATAATAATTTAAGCAATGATAGTTGCGAGTATAAAACATAACAGGATATAACTACGGATACGTATGAAGGCACAGTTGTTTTCCTGGCAGTATTTTGGTCACGAAAAAATCTCTATTGATTGGTGACATTGACTAGATATCGCTCACAAATAAAAAAACGTTGAATTGAGAGCGCGCGCTTACTCGCTAAGCGATGAATCGCTTATGTATTGTGTTAGTACGGCCGCTTCAATTGATTTTTCGTCGACCACGATTTCTCGCATGCTGGCTGAACGAATGTAATTTTCAAATTGCCGAGCGCCATTGCTTTAACATCACGATCAGGCCCCAGCGTTTAATTGAGAAGATGAACACATTAATCATTGAATTGATGTGCATTTTAACAAAATTGTGAAAATAGAATGGACACAAGGAAGGTGGTGAATGCTGACTATATAAAGAAAAAGTGAATTATTATATATATAAATATATATATATATATATATATATATATATATATATATATATATATATATATACAGGGCTTTCCACGATAAGCGGTAATTAGACGTTTCTGCAAACCAGACGACGGATCAACCTTAAAATTTCAAGTATGCATAACTTGATATGATCTAGATGCCTAAAGACGATGCGGCGTTGCCGCTTCTACTATAAAGTAGTGGGTACTTTGATTTTTTAAATGGAACACCCTGTATATAATATCATATTATGATTTCTCATCACTTTGTCAACAACTTTATGTACAACTTCCCCATACCTATCTGTTACCGTTTAGAATATATAAATTATTCTCGATTTTTTTTTACCAAACATGTACTTTTATAAACGCTGATAATCTTGAACTCTCTGGTACTAAGAAGATCAAATTCAAAATGGAGTGGAGTGATACCATGAGGATCTTCGAGTCATATTTTTATTTACCTCATACAACATTTCAATTTTGAAAAGTCAAACTTTCGTTGGTGGTTTTGACTGATTGGCATACCAATTATAATAGAAAAATGTCAAGATTTGGTTTCAGTAATGAAGATTTCTTGAATTTATTAATAATTTATGGTGAGTGCAATAGAATTGCAAGTAGAACATGCCGAGTATTTCATGAAAGATATCAGATAAATATTCATGTGATAAATTGACTACTGAAAAACTGTAGGTTGAATGGAACCTTCCGTCCAAATATGATTCGTAGAAAGCCTGAAGTGGATGATGATGACAATGGCATAACAGTTTTGGGATTTTTTCATGCATTTCCAAATGCTACTCTACACGAGGCTGAAAGGGAGATAGGTATACCCTACGTGACAATTTATCTTCTTAATAAGCACAAATGGCATCCCTATAAATTCTACTGTGTCCAACATCTGAAAGAGACTGATTTGCGCCGTAGAGTGGAGTTCTTTGAATGGTTACTTGTCAAGACTCAAGAGGATGAACATTTCCTTGACAATATCATATGGACATATGAGGCCAAGTTTACAAGAAATGGAGTTTTCGATAGACACAACAGTCATTATTGGGCGCCAGAAGATCCCCATGTCGTTCGCCAAAGGAGTTTTCAAGAAATATGGCAGTTGAATGTATTTTGTGCCATAAAGAATGGGTAAATTTTTTATATCTAGTTTTATGGTGATGATTTGAATGCAACAAAATATGAAGATTTACTGAGAAATGGAATTCAAATGATTTTAAATAATAGGCCAGGAAGAGAACGTGTATGGTACCAAATGGATGGTGCTCCACCCCATAATTCTCGTTCAGTAAGCGGAGCTTTAACTGAAATCTTCGAAAACAGATGGATTGGTGATACTAGACCTTTTCGTTGGCCTCCTAGAACACCATTAGATTATTTTGTGTAGGGTTTCATTAAAAATATGGTTTACTCCAACCCAGTAACAACAATGGAAGATTTGAAATCGAGAGTTAGAACTGCTTTCAATAGTTCAACTCCAGACTCAATCAGAGGCGCTACACATGAAAATCTTTTGAAGATATTACATGTTTGTTAAAGTAGAGCTGGAGATGTGTTCAAACATATTCTTAAATACACTGACGATTGAATTAACTTACTAATTCATAAAATTATTTTCAGTTCGTGTGTCAGCGTTAATAAAACTATTGTTTGAAGAGAAGTTTCATTTGATGGTTGGAGAGTATTTTAATAATCATTTATTCATTGTTTCATCTGTGACTGATGAAGGAACATTGAACGGAATCTGTTAAATTTCAAAAATAAGTGATGAATACAAGGAAACCACGTCAGTTTCTGTTTGAAACAGTTTATCTCGAAAACGGTTCGAAATCGAAATGGGATTATCTGGACGAAGTCAATCTGAAATTGGATGTAGAGCTCAAAAATGTGGAAATACACAGGATGTTCCATTTGAAAAAATTGACTTCCTGATTTTTTCATGTGAACAAAGTATCTGCATTTTTTAAAGACCCTGTATGAGGCAAATGAAAATATGACTCGAAGTGAAGATCCCCATGGTATCACACCACTCCATTCTGAAATTGATCATCCTAGTACCAGAGAGTTCAAGATTATCAGCGTTTATAAAAGTACATGTTTGGTAAAAAAAAATCGAAATTAATTCATAGCTTATAAACGGTATAGGGAAATAGTACATGAAGTTGTTGACGAAGTGATAAGGAATCATAAAATTGTATTCAATACAGGGTGTTCTGTTAGAAAAATCAAAGTAGCCGCTACTTTATAGTAGAAGCGGCAACCCGACATCGTCTTGAATATTTAAAGCGTGTAGATCATAATAATTTATGCATGCTGTGAAATTTTCAGGTTGATCCGTTGTCTTGTTTGCCAGTAACGTCTAATTAACGCTCATCGTGAGAAGCCCTGTATACATAGGTAGGTATTACCTAAGTAGATGTAATAATATACCATAGAGTGATCTGCGATTCAAAAAGAAAACTTGTTTCAGATTTATTGGTTCACCCTGTATGTAAAGCGAATATTTGTATATTTGAAGAAGATTCATCTGCTATAGTTAGAACCAGTAACAAGACTTGTAGCGAAACCTGCTATGAGAAAGTGAAGAGTATTAAGTGAATACTCATCAATATGCATCCATTTTTTCACAAAAAATATCACCGACAATTTTTTTATTGTGATAATAAATGAGAGACAAATTGTGGATTATTCGTTTTTTCTCATAATGAACTTCTTGTGGTTTCACTCAATGAAGTGGGTTGGAATATCAGCCCCTCCAAATCAACCATTACAGCTACAACCCAGAGAAGGAAGTAGAGGGCCTAAGCCTCCTTACCTTCCAAAGGACCAAGATCCAGCTGTCGGGAAAAATATGAAAAATACTTCGTGGTAATCCAAGATTCGAAACACACCTGGAACCAACAACTGGCAAAAGCGGAGAAGACAGCCAAAGGTAATAATGGTAGCCAGACGAGCACACAGAAAAACATGGGGCCCAAGTCCCAAAATGGTGTATCGGATATACTGTGAAGAAATATATGATCACTTACGCATCTTTGATATGGTGAACAAAAAATAGCCGTGGCTGATTTGAGCGAGGAACAGAGAAACAACACCAACAGCAGTCATGGGACTAATACTAGATTTTCCCTTGATTGACATAACAATCATGGGGAAGGCAAGAATGTGAATTCTAAGGCTACAAAGTACGAGCAACAAATTGAACCACAACAAGATAAAGGAAATAGTGGGTGGTGACATTCTTCACACAATTCCTGGGTATTCTTTACTCCAAAGTGATTGAGCAAGATCCAAGAAAATGAACAGATGCATCAAGAACACACCTGGAGAGATGATCCGGACAAAGACGGATTCAAGGCCAAGGCATGAACCGGTGCTGGAATATATAGGAAGGGAGAAACTCCCAACTGAGCTTCTTTCTGGGTATGAATACTTCCGTATTAGAAGCGGAAATGTACGCAATCTTGTAATGCGCGAAAGAAAACAACATGGGGAAAAAGCGCAACGCACGGATAAGAATATATCCATCCAGGCATCATTGAAGGCTTCCACAAATTCAAAAGTGATATCGAGACTGGTATGAGGAGGCCAAGAAGGATGCAGTGCCCTCGTGAAACACAATGAAATAACTTTAATGTGAGTTCCAAGACACTGCAGCATCGAGGGCAATGGAAGATCTCATGAAGTAATAATAATAACAATAATCTTCATTCAATGATAATAAATAAATACAAAGGGGGGGATGTTACACAATAAATGAAGTGAATAAAGCTGTTGGGCGATAAGTGCTGTTGCACTTGTTTCGCAGAAAGTTGACGTTATGCTATATAAAATGTGATTGATGATGAGAAATACACATAATAAAGGAATGAGAAAGTTAGATATAGTATATAAAATGAAGTTCAGTTATGCTATATAAAATATCACATATTAAACAATTCAAAAGTTAGACATAAAATAAATGTATGCTATATAAGATGTGATTGTTGATGATAAGTACACATGATAAGCAATGAAAAATTTGAAATATGCTACATAAAATAGCTGTGTGCTGTTGCACTTGTTTCGTACAGAATCAATGATATAAAATGAAATTTGTAGAGAAAGTTGTGATTGATGTTGAATGCGACGTTAATCATCCTCATGAAAAATATAAATAAGATTCAGTATAGATAAAATACGACTTCAACAAAATACAATAAGATAAAGACAATATGGATGAGATAAAAGGAGATAAGATACAATAATTAAAAAATACAGTGAAAAAAAAACGTGAGTACTAGAATTGGTGTAGCTTTAACCATAAATAATAGAAAAACATTTTGTCTAGAACTTATGTGTGATTTTCAAAATAGCTCGAAATCATGCATCGTGGACTTGAGAGAATAAACTCTTTCAATGTTTTTTCGAATCTTGTTATATTCATTATATCTTTTATATTTTCTGGTATAATATTGTATAACTTTGGTGCGAAAAAGGAGTATGATCTTTGTGAGAACGTTTTTAACATGAATGGTGTGACGTAGTGATGTTTCTGACGGGTAGCATAATCGTGACTTGGAAGTTGTGTTATTTTCGTTAATGTGGTATTTTTTGCTGGAGTAGAGGAAATAAAGTTGTGTTAGGTCCAGTATTTGTGATTCCTTGTAGAAATCGTCTGTTGGGTATCTTGACTTCTTGGTATATATTAACTTAAAAAATCTCCTTTGTGAACTTCTAAAGAGTGGAGGTGCGATTTCAAACGTGCACCCCAGACGATGATTGCATATCTGAGATGACTTTCAACGAGAGAGAAATATACGTTCCTCAGATGTTCCACAGATAGTATGTCTTTCAATTTTCTAAATTTAAATAAGATGCTTCTCAATATATTTGTCACATAGGTTATGTGAAGATTACATTTCATGTGCGAATCGAATATGACCCCTAAGCATTTGACTTTTTTTTTTGAAAAATATATATGGAGTCTGCGTCAACCTTGATTTCGAATTGGTTAAAGGGAGGAGTGTCAGATAAAGTACAACTGGAAGGTACGTCATTTGTTTTCTCAAAATTTGCTGTTACTATCGAAGATATTTTTTGATGTTTAGAAAGTCTTCTTCTTCCATCCAGCTTTCAGCACTATAGAATAAAGCTGTGTCATCAGCAAAACCAGTTATATTGCCTTCAGTTTCAAGTAAAAACATCATTTATATATATATGTTTGAATAGTATAGGGCCTAGTATAGATCCTTGCGGGACTCTGTATTCGATCGTTTCTGCTCCACTGCAGACACCATCGACCCTCACAGCCTGTAGTCTATTTGTCAGGTAGCTTTCAAAAAGTTTTAAACAATTACCTCGAATGCCAATATCCTCTAGTGCCTGCAAGAGTAAACGGTGACTGACGGTATCAAAAGCCTTTGACAAATCAATAAATATAGATGAACACGATTTGCTGTTATTTAATGATTCTGTGATTTTCGAAGTAAGACTCAAGATGGCATCCTCATTTGATTTTCCTTCCCTAAATCCATACTGCTGGTTTGATGAGATAAAATATTTTTTCAAATAGACTGTAATCGATTTTTTATAATTTTTTCAAATATTTTTGATAAGTGGGTAAGTGTGATATGGGCCGGTAGTTGATTGTTCCGGTTACATCAGCTCTTTTGAATAATGGGGTAATTATAAAATATTTGAATGCTGTGGGGTACACTGCCTTATTAACGCATATATAATTAATGTTAGAGGTTCCAGGATATGGGGAAGTTATTAATTCAAGTAGCTAGAAAAGGTTCATCAATTCCATATATTTGGCGCAGAACCGAAATGGGACATCCGAGGCTGCATGGGGACTGGGTCAAAAAAAAACAAAGAGAACGTTGGAGAGAAGCCCCTCTCATGAACCACGGAAAAACATTTATCAAGCAACTTTTGAAGCGCAGAACTGAAAAACTACTGAAGCTGAGTAAAAACCAAGTTAGAACAATAACGGGCCTTCGCAACGGACAACTCTTCTGCAGACAATCGATGAGGCAAAGGGACAAAAATGTTCAAACACATATTGTCAGAAACAGAACTGGAATGCACAAAAATCCCAGAAGGCTGAGGTGCAGCTGGCGACAGGATCAGTATCCAAGGAAAAAAATCCATAGATCGGTAGGCACCAAACTAACATCGAAACTAAGTACCAGCAGGAATAATTGGGAGAGGCACACCTATGGAAGTGAAGTAACTTTGGTTTACAATGGCTCGTAGAAGAACAAAAGCATGGAGCCGGTATATAAGGAACTGGAAGGAATATCGAAATTGCAGTTACATAATTATAGCATTTTCCAGCGTCACACATCTTTGGGAAATATCAGATGAAGCTGCTATAATTTCCAATGGAACAGTATCGTGAGGAAGTAGTGACACCAGCACTACACTTGGCCTATCACTATTCCCAACAAGTAACCCCAAACGGGGAACAGGGCGACAAAACATCAGTCCGAGAAGGAGCTCACGATGGTCCAGTTGGCAATAAACCCTTCTTTCTGAATGTCTCAAGAAAGTATAAAGACATTAATAAATGAGTTGGTGCAGGCCAAATCACAGGAATTGTGGAATCAACATCGCAAAATGGAGACAGGTTGAAGAGTTCACTGAGGGACCCTTGCAAAAATTCACAGCAAACCGGCTGGGTCACCATAGCAAATCTGTTGAAATAGATATGAGCCTGCCCGGAGGGGCAATATCCGCTCGGAAGACATATGAACCCACTAGGTCTGGCAAAATTTGAGGTTCATTCTGCAGAAAAATTGGGGGATCTGAATAAACTTGTTACATTGACGCAAATGATGGGTGTATTTGCACCGACACCTGGAAACAAATCAGGTTTCTCTGGTAGCCCGTTCTGAGTTAGCCTGTTTCGAGTTTCATAAATAATTTTGAATTTCAAAATTGCTTTTCCCACATCTAAACTGCCCATATATGCCCACTTTCATCTTTCAGTTTCAATAGGTTAAACCCCTAAAAATCATCGAATTCCAATAAGTTTCATGATATTTTCCAGTTATGCACAAGTCAAAAAAACCCTTTTTGGTGGATGAAAAACGAAAAAATTGATACTTACGTGGCGATGATACAATTCATCGTGGGAAATAGAGAAGTCCATGAATTCGAAAAACCATTTTCTATATCTTTATGGAACAATGAACGAAACCATTCCTGGGTTCCATTTTATGTAACTAAAGCACCTCGGTCAACCGAAGTACTGCGATTGATGTCACGATTTCGAAAAATGGCAATGTTTCGCATAGACACTATTGGTCAACAGGGATATGTGATCGAGTTCATGGAATTGAAGACGATGTTGTTCTTGATGTAAGTGTTTTTCACAAGCTTTTATTTAACTTGCTTGATGTCAGTCATTCTTTCCGCTTCACAATTTGTAATGCATTTTTGGAGCACTTACTGATATCTGATTGAGCTGAAATTCAGCGGGTGTGCATAATTCCGGTGACGATGCTTCTTGAATTTTTTTTTAGGAAAAAAAAGTGACGGCTCCAAGATGGCGGACGAGTTTTATGAATATGGTACGATTCGATTCAAAATTGATATGTGAGAGTTTTTGGGGACAGAGATTGTGAATTTTTTCAAAATTTTGTCAAAATTCAGAAATTCAAGATGTCGGACAAGTTTTGTGATTTCTGTCCGATTCGATTCAAAATTGGTATATCGTGATTTTCATAGCTATGAAATTATCGTATTGTCATCGGCTCTCAATTCGTGTGCAAAGTTCCTGATAATTCAAATGCCTGGAAGTGGGTGGAAATTGAATCGAAAGATTCCATAACATTCATACAGACATCACAGATAACATTGACTATTCATCTTATATTATTTGAATATTCCCATATTCCTTTTTTGATGAAGTTGAGCTACATTTTACTTCATTTAGCAGTTTGTTAAAAAAAACGGAGAGTAAAGCCTCTGTTTGTTGTTCTGTGAAGTGGATATTAATCTCATATTTGAATGTGAAATAATCTTGGAACTAAAATCAAGAAGAATTATACAGGGTGTCCCTGGACTTCCTTTTTCCTCTCGGAAATGTATAGATGGGGTCAAAATATCACCAGTACTTCACATAATTTTTGTTCCTAAAAGCCTTTGTTACCAAGTTACGGGCCCTCAAAGTTACAAAATGTTTTTCTTTGATAACTTTCGAAGTGAATATTCAAAATAATCTAAATTTTGGTGATTGACTAAACAAATGAACTCCTTCGATGAGCTTCCATGCAGGAGTCAGTTGTTTTGCTACAAAGTCAGGAACGGACTACCCCCGATAGTCCACACCCCAAAACTTTGAAATGACAGATAATTTTCCAATAGTTTTCAACAAAATAAGTTTACGTAGACAATTTTCTGAATAAAAGTACTCGTGTGGAAAGTCGATCGGAGCAACGATTCATAATAAAAATGCAGTTTTCAAATCCGATCGTCCACCATTATTTGAAATGAAAAATTTTCTCAGTAGAAATACTAATGCTTACGTTAATTCAACAATATTTATAACAGGGATAATACAAAATATGCTAAAATAATGTCGTGAACAAAAAGTACAGTACCTATTTGAAAGTTTCATTCACAATGTAGATATTTTTTCAAATGAAATATCAAGTTATGTAGATTCGTGGTGTTTTTGAAATAACAAGCTACTCCACTATGAAATATCGAATTCAGTCCATATTTTATGTACGGGTGGAATAAGCACGTTTTGTGTTGTGTTATCTGAAACTCATGGAACTCAACATTTGGATGTTGCAAATTCGTATTCACAGCTTAAATGTTGAGGAGTTTCACTGATACGTATAACTTCATGGGAGAAAATCGTTAACCCGAAGATGAATTTAACTGAAAAAACGCACATCGGAAGACATAACTAATGAAAAGCAAACGAATGAACTACAAAAACGGCTGCACATGAATAGGTGAAAAATATCCGGTGAATAAATTTATGTTCCATTTCTTCCACAGATGTTGACAAAAACACCTTGTAGAAATAAATAAAATTGGTGTGGATGAAAAATGACAACTGGAATGCGATTTTGTTTTTGGAAGCTGTCGCTGATGATCCTTCAATGAGCATCAGGAACCTATCGGAACAGTTTCATACATCCAAGTCCACTATTCATAGAATAATTAGGGAACAACTGCTCCACCCATATCACATCCAGAAGGTACATGCCATGACACCTGAAGATTTTCCAGCACGACTAGAATATGCCAATTAGTTCCTGGATAAGCAATAAGAGGATATGACTTTTATTACTCGAGTTTTATTCACTGATGAAGCAGGTTTCAGTAGAGATGGTGTAATCAATTCTCATAATCTCCACATATGGGCCAAAGAAAATCTCCATGGGATATTGCAAACCAAACACCAACGAAAATTCAACGTGAATGTTTGGGCTGGTATCATAGGAAACCATCCTATAGGACCATTCGTTCTACATGACCGATTGAATGGAGAACGTTATTTGAAGTTCATTCAGAACGATTTGAATGGACTTTTGGAACATGTTCCATTGCAAACTCGAAGAGATATGTGGTTTATGCATGATGGCACTCCACCTCATTTTAGTTTGATTGTGCGGGACCATCTGAACCAGATTTTTCCCAATAGATGGATTGGTAGAGGTGGGCCATATTCATGGCCACCGCGGTCTCCGGATTTAAATCCATTAGCTTTTTTTCTGTGGGGCATCTCAAAAGCCCCGTTTACGCTACACCTATTCACACCAGAGGTGCCTCGTTGAATAGAATTACATTACATTGTGAAGTCATACGAAACGACCCTGGCATGCTATTTCAAGTGCAGAGAGGGTGTTTGCGCCGACTGAGAAAATGTATTGAGAGAGACGGTCATATCGAGCAGTTTTTGTAGCGGATTTTGCATTTGTGTTTGCTATTGAGGCTTGCGATTGATTATTTACACCACGAGTTTTGTAAGGTGAACGTGTTTGCATGATAAAAATTCGTTATGAACATTGTACCAATCATTTCTATTTTCATCACAAATTAATCTTTTCGAATGATGGTAGACATCTCAGGTTGGATGTCGTCGAACAAACTTTTATTCAGGGAATTGTCCAGGTAACCTTGTTTTGTTAAAACATATTGACAAATCCCAGTCATTTCAGAGTTTTGGGGTGTGGACCATCGGGGGTAGTCCGTTCCTGACTTTGTAGCAAAACAACTGACTCCGGAATGAAAGCTCATCGAATGAATTCATTTGTTTAGTCAATCACCAAAATTTAGATGATTTTGAATATTCACTTTGAAAGTTATCAAAGAAAAACATTTTTTCATTTTGTAACTTGGTAACGAAGGCTTTCAGGAACAAAAGTTATATGAAGTACTGGTGATATTTTGATCCCATCTATACATTCATGGAAAGAAAAGAGGAGGTGCTTGACCAACCCTCAGAAATTAATGAAAACTTGTACGAGTTAAGATCACGGGGGCCTCACCTTTTATAGTGGAATCCGAAACCACTTTTTATTGAAATTATCTTCATCCCTTGATTTTGAGTTTTAGTAATTGAGATATTTGTTCAGGTTGGTGGTTGATAATTGATTTATATAGTGTCATTTTAATATCCATTGATAGATTACAGAGATTCTGGAAAAGGTTTTTGGGAATATATGGTCAATATTTGTCTACTTCAATCCTAGGTAGATGGTAATAGATAAAAATTCATTTCTCATATCAATCGAGAGTTGCAAATTATTCAATATTATTATTAGTGACATAATTTTTTGTTGTTATTAACATAGCTTTTGAAATATATTGATAATCAGACATTCTCGGATTATTGGGCTCGGAGATTATGAATTTTTTGTAAAAAATGTATAAATTCAAGATGGCGGCTCCAAAATGGCGTAGGAGTTTTGTGATTATGGTCCGATTTCATTCAAAATTTGTATGAGGGGGAATTGGAGTCGTAGATTATGATTTTTGTTGGAATTTATGACATTGAATGGCCCATGGAGTTTTTGTTAGAGAAAAACACAAAATGGCGCTCTAGGATGGCGAAGAGATTTAGGTTTATGGTCCGATTCGATTCAAAATTGTATGTAAGGGTTTCATCGTCGACGACTATGAACTTTTCTTCAAAATTCAATACATTAAAATGGCGGCTCCAAGATGGCCGATATCTCTTTGTTTATGGTCCGATTCTATTCAAAATTGGTATGTGGGGGTTTTCTGGGTCAAGATTATATTTTTTCCTCTAAATTCGCAAATTCAAGATGGCGGACGAGTTTTGAAATCATGGCCCGATTCGATACAAAATTGGTATATCGAGGCTTTTGGGGTCGGAAATCATGAATTTAGTCAAGATTATTGATTTTCAGTTTAAATTCATAATTGAAGTGGCACCTCCAAGATGGCGATGAGTTAATTTTTATATGGTTTTCTCATTGATAGACTTGATTGCTCAGAACTTACCGGAGAAAAAAGCCTCATAATAATGATGCTTAACGAAAATGCTCAGATTGAGGGGTAGTTGAGTACTTAAAATCACAAAATAAAATAATTAATAAAAAACCTTTTTTAAAAAAGCTCTTATTGAAATGCACTTAAAGGTAAAAAATAATTGCTTTGGATGTGTGATGTAGGTTATCCCGTGAGTTACAGATTCGAAAGCTTGCCACTTTTGTATTCGAAATGAAAACTTTGCGCGACAAGCTTCTGAATATATAACTCACGGAATAATCTTCAACACACATCCAAAGCATTTTTTTTTTAGTTTTTAGTTCATTTGAATAAAAGCTTGTTTCAAAAAGGTTTTTGACTTATTTTTTTTTGGAATATATTCGCCATTATTTCCATTCAAATTATTTCACAAACACATAGTAGTGAGTTATTTTCTTCATACCACAAATACAGGAAGTGATCTAACCTCTTGCACGAAGGCTTACAGTTGATAGCCCACTTGAAAATAACCAGATTTTTTCCCTGAAATGTTTACGATGAGTCCTCAATGAGCAGTATATAAAAATTTGAATTATATTCATGCTTGAATCGCCCCAGAAGGTTTCCATTGGGGCTATGAGTCATCATTTTTATTTTTCGTTCAGATTTATGTTTCAGATTTTGTGAAACCCACCCTAGATGAATTCAAAGCGCATTCCACAATCGTCGATGAAACCAACACCCGGACATTCATCAATCACGAGAATCAATTCGACAGTTGGGATTACTTATGCATATTGCCAAATGAACAAATGGTAAGAGAATCTGGAGAGCTATCAAATTAGGAGAACAAAAAATTTGGAAAATTCAATAAAAGTAGAAGAAGTTGATTGGCAGTGTTAGTACACCGGAACTGATACAAAATTAATGCGCGTGCGCGTCAAAATCATGGAACGAATTCGATATTTCGCAAACCATGTTCTTTTGACAAAAATCCTGAAATAGGTCGATTTTTATTTTAAAATGCCGATTTTCTTATGTATATTCTGAAGAGGTTATGTCACTGGTTTTGACATGGTGACGTAATCGGTAATTTTTTTAAATTGGATTAGATGTTTTGTGATACCTCATCTGGAAGGCCTTTCAATACTGCATTCAATGATAATAATTAATTAAATATTTTTTTGCAGGGTGAACAAAAATTAATATTTTATTTTAATAAGAGAATAACTTTATATCCAACAAAATAGAACAGTTACATAAGATGTTCGAAATGCCATCCACCAGTCTCTTGACAATAAGCGAATCTACGGACACATTCTTCTTGCACATTGCGTATAACTCCCGGAGTAATTCTGTTAATTTCGATCCTAATTCGATTTTTCAACTCTTGTAGATTTTGCGGCCTATCTACATAGACCTTCGATTTCAAATAACCCCATAAGAAAAAATCCAGGGTCGTAAGATCTGGAGATCTTGGAGGCCACTCTATTGGTCCGCGTCTACCAATCCACCTCCTAGGAAAACAGTTATTCAAGAACTCGCGAACATCACGTGCATAGTGCGGAGGTGCACCATCTTGTTGCAACTAAATACTTTCATTTGGTGAGTTACGATTGTTGGCGTTTGGAAAAATATCGGCAAGGCTAGGTATGAGTTAATTTCTTAAAAATTCCAAGTAACGCTCCCCTGTGAGATTTACTTCGGAAAAATACGGGCCAATAATCCTGCCCAAACATTGACTTTCTGAGGGTATTGAGTATGCCCCTCCATCAGCCAGTGAGGATTATCTACTCCAATATCTGCAATTCTGACGATTTACTGAACCATTTAGTCAAAACGTAGCCTCATCGGAAAACAGAATTCGTTTTATAAAACGTGGATTGCGTTACAAAATCGCATTATTTCACGGAACTCACAGGCGATCGGGATCATCATCATTGAGTTGTTGATCTAGCTGTACTTTGTATGGATGGTACTTTTCTGCTATTAGAATACGTAATACAGTACTTTGGGATATGTCAAGGTCTGCTGCAATTTGTCGTGGAGTATTGTGAGGATCATTCTCCACACCCAATAGAACATCAAGTTTCATGTTTCTTCTATTTTAGGACGTCCAGCATTCGGAATATGTTTAACATGACCAGTTTCTCTAAATTTTTTCTGAATCTTACTGACTGTTGAACGACTGATAGGTCTATTTGGATACTTCGCATTGAACAAGTCGCATACTTCTTGCTGAGTTCTGGTTCTATCTCCGCATCCAATAAAGATTAAAATTTCTATGCGTTGGGTTTCACTTAAAGTAGCTATAGTTTACTTTCAGAACCTTTTCACTTAGAATTTGTGGAGAATATTTGTTGATATTTCAACTGACATTTATTTGACACTAACTTGCCTATCATGGCATTAATTTGTGATTGTCTTTTGTTTCCATTTTAGACTAGGAAATGGCTAACTATCAATATTTGGAAAGGATCCATTGGTGTAGTAGAGCACTGACTCACTTGTCTGCCTGGGCAGTCTGAGGGATTAGAGCCTTGGCTCAAAAAAGTAAAATTTTGCATTTGTCAACACGCTTTTATTATCTTTACTTGTAACTTAATAACTCACAATGTAATCAAATATTGGAAGTGAATATTCACCCACTTTCAATTTTCCGAATAATCTGAAATTTGTCACACATATCAAGGACCGATGACAATACAAAAATTTCATAATAATAATGTAATAATAATAAAAATATATTTTCCCAAACGCCAACAATCCTAACTCACCAAATGAAAGTATTTGGTTGCAACAAGATGGTGCACCCCCGCACTATGCACGTGATGTTCGCGAGTTTTTGAATAACTGTTTTCCTAGAAGGTGGATTAGTAGACGCGGACCGATAGAGTGGCCCCTGAGATCTCCAGATCTTACGCCCCCTGATTTTTTCTCGTGGGGTTATTTGAAATCGGAGGTCTATGTAAATGGGCCGCAAAATCTACAAGAGTTGAAAAATCGAATTAGGATGGAAATTAACAGAATTACTCCGGAAGTTATTCGCAATGTGCAAGAGGAATGTGTCCGTAGATTTGCTTATTGTCAAGAGACTGGTGGATGGCATTTTGAACATCTTATTTAACTGTTCTATTTTGTTGGATATAAAGTTATTCCCTTATTGAAATGAAATATTCATTTTTGTTCACCCTGTAAAAAAATATCTAATTAATTATCATCATTGAATGCAGTATTGAAAGGCCTTCCAGATGAGGTATCACAAGACATCTATTCCAATTTAAAAAAATTACCGATTACATCACCATGTCAAAACCAGTGACATAACCTCTTTAGAATATATATAAAAAATCGGCATTTAAAGATAAAAATCGACCTTTTTCAGGATTTTTGTCAATATCGAATTTGTTCCATAATTTTGACGGCACTGTATAATTCAAGAACTGAATGAAAATGTTTCAAATTGTGGAATCAATATGTATATATTACTCATTTGTCATACTTTTTTGCATATTTATTATTAACAACAATTATTATTATTGTTGGAATGTTTGTTTCAAAGTTTCCTCTTTACGTAAAAAATAATGGTCATGAAACCAGAATGAGAACAGAGTTTTCACGAATAAAGGCAGAAAGCCAGAGTTGACGTTGCGGAAGTCTCAGTACTTTCCAAATTATGATCGAAGCCGAATGTTTTATCCACAAAATATTCATACAATCAATCGGACATTATATGAAACCTAATGCAGCATCATATCATTTCATAGTTTATTAAAAACCATGATTTTCAGGAAAGGCATAACTTTTTGTACAAGATTTCAATATATAGCTTTCACCATATGTCGAAATTGTGTGGTCACACGGACCTAGAAGAAGAAGATTATGGAACTAATCATTAACAAAACAAACATACAACATTTACGTATAGACTCCAGAGGTAATACGGGTCGTTGATATGTATGGAAACGGTCGATTATCTCCTGAAGTAAGATAGCTAGCAAAAAACGTTGGAATAGAAAATTTTTGGGTTTTTCGAAATATATAAGAATAAATGAAAATTGAGTATACAGGATCAGTTGAAAGGTCATGACGAAGGAAAGTTGCTTTTTCTTTAATGGAACACCCTGTCTATTATTCCGTGTTTCAATTCTTCTCAAAATTCCTAATAAAATTTATATAGCACATATTATCCTAAATTCAACCGTTTTCGAGATATCGAATTTTGAAAATAACTTTTTACTACTGTCAAATTTATTAAAGAAAAAGTCCGGAATGATGGATAGTTATTATGAGCATCACAAAAGGTGGATTATTATGGATACGATTGAATTTTAATTATAATTTTTTTCGGGGTTGATAAAAACAAAACAAAAATCAATGATTATCCTGAATATTTTAGATTTTATAAAAACAATAGTTATGCCAGAAAAAAAATAGAGAAAACAAGTTTTAATAAACTATAAATATTTTCCTTTCGAGCACCATGTGGTTCGGAATGTTTACCATTCACCTACTGATAGTAATGAATTCGCTGAACAAAATTTTGTAGTTGATCTGCAAATCATGTTGGGAGGAATGGTGGAAATTTCATGCCTTATCCGTTTTTGCAACTCTACATTTCTCAAGTAACGCCACAGTAAAAAGTCAATTGGGGTCATTTCGGGTGATCTAGCTGGCTATTCAATTGCCACCCTGCGTCCAATCCATTTATCAGGAAAATGTTCATCTAGATATGCCCGTTCAAAGTGTGGAGGAGCCCCATCGTGTTGAAACCATATTTGTTCTGTCGGCAAATTGGGATTGTTATTGTTCGAGAATAATCGTCCAAGCTCTGGAATAATATGCTCTTGCGAAAGAAACAAATATCGTTCAAATTTACGTTTGTAAAATAGGGTCCTATGACGTTTACACCAATAATGCCACACCAAACTTTTTGTGGCCGTTGGGTGTGAACTTTCTCCATCCATTGTGGATTCTGGTGTGACCAATACCCACAATTGTGTCGGTTTACGTGCCCATTTAAAAAAAAAATAGATTCGTCGGAAAACAATATGTGGTTGACAAAGTTGACATTTCCGTTTGATTTATTCATAATAACTTCACAGAACTCGATTCTACTATCAAAATCGTCTTCACTCCATTTTTGTTACATGAAATTCATATATGGATGGAATTTTTGCAGTCTGCAAATTTTTTGAAAGGCATATCGACTCATGTTATGATTTAAAGCCCTCTGTTGTGTCGAATTTATTGGATTTTCCACCACATCTAACATGACATTCAAAGAATTTTTTCCATTTGTAACGCTTACTGGTCTTCCACTTTTTGGTCGATCTTCGACATTTCCAGTTTCATCAAACGGTTGATTTAGAAAGAGGTTTTTGATCGGGGTGCAATTCATCAAAAATATCCACTACTTGGTCACCACTGCGTCTCCTATCACCATATCCTATGATCATTAAAATTTCAATACGCTCGGTTTCACTTAACGTGCCATTTTTGCGCGAAAATTATTCACACTTAATGTATTTTCTTGACATGTGTTGATCATCACTGTTAGGCAGAAGAACGATGCGGCGTTGTTATGACACTAGAAACTTTCAGAGGTAACTTGATTGACTATAAACATAATGGGCTAAAATATTTTTTGTATAATTATAGGAAAGTTATTTTCAAAATTTGATATCTCGAAAACAGTTGAATTTAGAATAAAATGTGGTATATCAATTTTATTATATGGAATAATATACAGGGTGTTCCAATAATTGAAGAAAGAGCAACTTTGTTTCGTCATGACTTTTTGACTGATCCTGTATACTTAATTTTCCTTCATTGTAATGGAACCCTTAAACTTTTGTTTTCTGATATTATTCGCTAGCTATCTTACTTTAGGAGATAATCCACCGTTTTCATACATTTCAGCGACCCTGTATATCATATCCAACTGTTGAATCTGACACATTCTCAAGCAGTTGATATTCTACGTGTAGTCACTATTTTTCTCCATACTATTGGGAAATACCTTATTTTTGTGAATACCCTTTATTTATACATATTACTTTCTGATTTCAGGGTGAGCGGCAATTGATAGTCAAGTTCAGGGTATACACAATATCTTGTGTCACCTGGCAACGAGATAATAGAACTTGGGTTTTCTCGTGTGGGGTAAGGAATTTGTACCAATCCAATACAATATGCTCTTCGGAATTTGTTGTATGAAAAAAACTAGCAAACAGCCGTATTGAGTCCTGCAGTTTCCGCTGTGTAGCTCATCAATGATTATCATCTATTTATTAACTTCAAATATTGATAATAAGTATAGCCTATGTGAATCCAAACAATTAAACATCTGTTTTCAAAATCGGGCGCTAGAATAAATGCGCATGCGCCAAAAAATGAACACGTATTTTGTTCGTCCATCTCGTTCTAGTAGTCATCATTTCACATCGAAAAATGTTGGAGTATGACACGCTCATTTCATTTGTTGCAAATTTTCATTATGGTAACAAAAATTGTGACATTCCTTCTCACGTGTCCAGCGAACTGTCAAAACGGAAAGCAATATAGCGGCTGAGGGCCCGCATTGTATTTCGTTTTAAGTGACCATAGTGGTAAAAGTGATTATTTTGTGATCTTTTCAATGCTAATTGGAGTAGTTTTGTTAATTCTGGATTTATAATTCGTGCTTCAACTGAAAGAGAATGCCAGTTAACTGAGGGACATGTAACCGAACCCACACCGGTCATGTATGATTGGTGAATTTTCTGGTTGACTTTATTTTTTTTTTAACCTTTTTTTCCTACCTTTTTTTGTTGTGATCGTCTAGACAGTCAGCGCCACTTGTCAGGTAGCAGGATCGGCAATCCATCTGCTCTCAGAAGATAGCTTGTTTGTTTTTCAGGACACAGCCTAGTATAGCAATTTTTTTTTGTCGGCACACAGCCTTATATAGATAGACCCTCAATTTTCCCACGTTGTGTATATAATTTTTTTTTTGTTCAGCTGAAGAGAAAATAAAAGACAAAGGGGAAATGAATACATATATTAAAGCCGAGAGTTACAATCTCAACTTATTTGGAAACAATTCAACGATTAAAGTATTTACAATTTTCAATACAAAATTGAAAGTTATAAGAGTTCAGCTGAACTCTTATTCAGCTCATTGGAAATCGTCTCTGATTTCGAATCTGATTTGATACAACAATGTAAAGTGTTTCTGAAGTGATGAAATTGGACTAGATGGACAAGGGACAGAAATATATCTGGATTTCTAAAATTGTTTGATCCCAAAATACATTGCCGGTATATTTCGCGGGTATAGTCATAGATCTGTCATCGCCAATTGAGAGAATGAAGACTATAGTAAATTTCCAGTACCCAACCAAGGAGTTGCTAGACTCAATTGACCTAGTGACCGGTGGAGATTGTTTTGAGAACTTTTCTTTTTATTTCATCGTCAGCAACATGCTCCTGAATTTTCTACACGTACTTAAGAAACACCTTGTTTATATATATATATATATATATATATATATATATATATATATATATATATATATATATATATATATATATATATACCGGATGACAAAGGATATCGGGCGACCCCTGTAACTTCTGCATTCGTGAACGGATTTTTCTGGAATTTAGTACATTTATATAAGCATCCATTTCGAATTTGATCACATTACAATCCAATATGGCGGACTTCCGGTTTTTCTGGAAATGCCAGTAACTTTATTTTTTCAAATGGAACACCCTGTATATTTTTACATATTCAACTTCAACAGGTCAAAACAAGTCCAAACCTTGTTTGAAATGTGATTTTTTTCAAATTATTGAAATTAAAATTGTTTTTTATTTTACCTCGTGGATAAATGAGATTTGGTCGCAGCTATTCACAATGTGTCGAATAACTAAATTTTTTCTGAAGAATTATTTTTTGTGTCATTTATTGATGAATTGATTCAATCACATCACATTTTGCTTAAAAAATTATATTTTTTCAAATGCCCCTATGGGCCACCTACCTGTCTCTCTAGAACATTTATTAAGGAAAAAAATAACATATCATTTTTGTATTTTGGTGCATTAATAAATTGTATAAATTCTAAAATCTACAACTAGTTCATGAGTTACCTGGCAGTTCGAATGATTTTTCAACTTAGTAAGCTGTGGAAAACAACATTTCTGAATCTTGTCAACTAATTGCATTGCATTGTTATTCCAATTCCCGTGTCGAAGCGGTTGGATCAAAATCAACATAAGCGAAACATTCATTTCTGCCTCCTCACTTACGATCATCTTCTCTATTGTTGGGTTCTTTTGGGATTCTTCCCTCCACATTTTTAGAAAGGTTCTTTGCGGGTGTCTTCTGTGTGGGTATCGTACAGCGTATAAATGATAAACGGCGACAATGTTTTCAAGACTTCCTCCGTAAATAAATAACATATCATCCTGTTCACTTCTTGTGAACCTATAATTTTGATTTCACATTTCTACTAAACTAATTTTTCGAACTCCAAATAAACTCATGAACTAGTTGTAGATTTTTGGATGTATGCAATTTGTAACTGCACCGAAATACAAAAATGTTATGTCAATTTTTCCGTATGAATGTTCTAGAGAGACAGGTAGGTGGCCCATAGGGGCATTTGAAAAAATATAATTTTTGAGCAAAATGTGATGTGATTAATTAATTCATCAATAAATGACACAAAAAATAATATTTCAGAAAAAATGATGTTTTTCTGTTATGTGCGACTCATTGTGGATAGCTTCGACCAAATCTCATCCATCCACGAGGTAAAATAAAACAACCATTTTGATTCCAATTGTTCCAAAAAAATTACATTTGACATAAGGTTTGAACTGGTTTTGAACTGTTGAACTTGAATGTGTAAAAATATACAGGGTGTTCTATTTGGAAGGAGAAAGTTGCTGGCATTTGCAGAAAAACCAGAAATCCGCCATATTGAATTGTAATGTGATCAAATCCGAAATTTCAATAACTGTACCGAATTTCAGAAAAATCCGTTCACGAATGCAGAAGTTACAGGGGTGGCCCGATATCCTGGGTCACCTGGTATATATATATATATATATATATATATTTATATATATATATATATATATATATATATATCATTTGGAGTTAGGATACTATTTTATTTTTTTTACTAAAAAACTGAGCAAGCAACCATCTGTCGTCCAATAAATTTTTTGACTGAATGGCATTGGCCTCACAGCTCCCAGATCTGTGCGTGACATTTCCTTCCTCTTGGTGTTTGCATACTCTACTGCAAATAATATGGCACAAACGTTTCTGCATACTCCACTGTTCCCGACCATACGAGTACAGTGAGAAGTAAAAAAGCTTCATCCTTTGCAATTATGCAACAAACATCTGAAGGTTTTCATTAGCCTTTATGAATGCTTGACCTGAAGAAAAGTTATGTTGACAGAACTATAATGTAAGTTGAGAAGGAATATTCTGAAATATCAAATCAATGTCTTCTTCAATAGCAAATTGGCAATAAACATAATGGTTCAGATCAGAAGTCATAAATTGCCTCTCATGGATTATTTTTGATTCATAATAGTCCTGTTTGAAATGAAAAATTCACTTCGATGACTTAAGATTCAAGATTTGTATATGTATCCACCATTGGAAACAGTCTGCTGCCCAGAAAAAGACTCACCTGTCCAAGTAAAATATATGAATGATTCTGAATATTTGTTCTAACCTTCACAACGAAGCTAAATTCTGAATATACATGGATTTCTATGGCTTCCATTTGCATTAGGGAATGATAGCTATGAGTGAAAGTCGAATACGAAATAATATCCATAATACTAACAGGAGGAGCAACATCGAACAGTTCAGTTCAGAATTATTCAGTGTAATATACTAGCCAACGGCTTCAACGAGCAGACTAACAATGGCGATTATCAATTTGTGATCCGTGTGCCTAAAACCGCCATATTGAGTCACGTGGTTTGGATTGCCTGATTCTGGTCAAAATATCAAATTGAATACTTAACCCACCGACATAACCTTAATCTAGACCGCTAGATGTCATATATCCACCACTCGAAAAATTCATCCAAATAGAATTGGCGTGAACGTGTCTGCGCAAAGCGCAGAAAGCACAAATAATGTCATTTCAGACATTGACATCTAACGAGGAGCCATTATGTGATTTTGATTCGTCACAGACACAAAATACGACAAAATACGCATGCTCTAAAAGCTCTTTGATTTCTTGTAATTGGATGAATTCTCATCATACGGGATCAGCAGTCTAGATTAAGGTTATGTCGGTGACTTAACCCCTCAATATTTATGTCATGAGTCGTGATTCTCAAGTTACGCATACGCATTGGTTTAGGAAATACCAATTTTCGTGACTTCACTTTGTTAACATGTAGAGTGGGAAGGTAGTTTGACGGTTCATAATGGCCACCATTTTTATTTGTTGAAATTCATTAAAATTTATCATAAATACAACATATCATTACCAGTTGTGGAAAATAAACATTGAAAACGTGGTGGACGGCGTTAAGCTACCGCGGCCTTAGTGACTTGAATCGTCGATGTGTTCTCATTCTTACAAATAAAATTTCAAGGAAATGGGAAAAAAACAAAATACCATTGCGACATATGTAGAAAGCATCCGTGTCTAGAGTGGTTTTTTGAAACAAATTCTTCAAAATTGAAAATAAAGTTGCTTGTCCAAAATGTTTTTCCGATGATTTTTTTTTAATTTATTTTGTTTTGACTAGTATTTTACCTGCTAAAATTGGATGAATATATTTTAAAATTAATGATTCGTGTTTTCTATCTATATTGTTCAATCCAGATCATAAAATAAATTTTAAGTGGTTAGAAAATTTCAAAATTATATAACTAACTACACTGAGACAATTCTAGGAGCATTCTAAATCACTCCCTATATATTTAGCATGGCTCTGGTGGACTACTGTGATACACCGTATCCTGAATAAAAAAACATGGTGGACAACTTTGACCCACCACGGCCAGTGTGGAACAATTAAATCATCTCAAGTGGTGTACATCGTCTTATGGAGTGTTATCCATATTGTAGGGTGATAAATATATGATGATTATGGCTTTCTTGGTACGAACAATAGTGCATACGAGTGATTTTTCGATATTATTGAGTTCTTTTCTCTACTAGTCACACTCGTTTACACTATTCACCATTCTCTCTCCCCTCAATTTGCGTATTTGATGGATTGTTCCTCATTAAGCATTGAAAACCTCATACTGGGATAACTTTCAAGTCAATTCTCAATATAAACATCAATGTGATCAAATTCTACCATACTAATGGTGATTTCAGGTTGCTGAAACCACAACGTTGGATCGATTCGACTGCATCTGTTACCATTCATCGCTTCTAGCCGGTAGAGTCAGTGCCAGTTATGTGAAAGAAGAAATAACTGGAATATATATTGAGCATCATCTATCACTTCAAACTGATATCATTATTTACGTTTCTGTGGCAGTAGCATATTTTTTATATTGTTTGATACTGATAATAATTTCTCTAGCGTCAAAATGGGTAAGTAGCAATCGCCTGCTGATCAACCAGTGATATGACCTGCAAAAAGATAGACCCAAAATTTTGCCAGTATGTCGAAACTACTTTTGAAGTGTATTTCTTTCACATTATTGCATATATAAATAACCCACTCTCACTTGTCCCTTCCTTTCCCCCAATATTTTCGCTCCTCTTTCCTTTTATGACTCTTACACCCATTTCAGGAAGTTCATCCAATCAATTATTTTGCAATTTCTGTTCATAACACCCTTGCTTGATGACCCGACAATGAACACCAGGATCAGGCAGACTCAGTATTATTTTGTGAAACAACAAATCTCTGATGAGTTGGAACGGAACTCCAGCCCCTGTGACAGACCTCCCAGAAGAGGTCTCCAAGGGCTAAGAGACGAAGACTGTGGAAGTCTCCGTCACAGGCGAATCACCTTCCATGTGAGATGACCATGATCAACCTCATGAGAAATATATGGGAGTTCACCTAGACTCCTTCCGTGGGGAATGTCCAAGGTCACTTTTTCACAGAAGCCATCCCACCAAAGAGAAGGGATGGGATGACTCTATCATCTACGATGGCCTCCACCTATCTCTCCAAAACCCAAAGCTTTCTTCAAGCCTATATTCAGCACGATCTATCTTCTCCAAAGGCTTGAGATGCAGAGAACTCCCTCATCCAGAAATCTTGGTCAGTCCAGAGTAGGGTAAGAAGCATGCTCCAAGAGGAAGGAACTTTATAAAAGAGGGATCATGCATTTATGTACATGGTAATAACGTCATTTCGCTACTGAACTTTGGCAAGAGACTTGGTGGCGGTGAAGATCAAAGTGATCGGCGAAAAGAAGAAAAGCAAGTTGTCGTGAGCTCCGCCAACTTTCCATATGAAATTGAGAATCCTACAAAAATAGCTGTGTAACTAGTGAAGTATTACAAAAAACTGGAAATGCTCTTGCAGATGTGTTGCTACGCCACTTCTGTGGAGAAACCGCGACTCGAAATGCAGGGCACTTCCAGATTTCCTTGAAACGTGGAGATTCTCAACAGGGTGTCAGTGATAACAAACCCCACACCTATGGCGTAATTAATAACCGACCTAATTTTATTTTATGTCCAACATATATAGCAAGGAGCGTCAGCGGCTAGTTTGTGATGATGAATGAAACACTAGCATGCTTTGAAACTCAATTTTTCACGAAACACCAAATCGTCAGGATATCTCATGTGCATTTTTTAATAATAATAACCTTTATTAACCCCAAGAAACATGAATGTTTATAATGGGGATCTGAACTCATTAAAAAAAACAAAAACAACATGTTGAAAATGATTGCATCAGAGTGAAGCAATAATGTAAAGCAAAAATTAAGTTTGATTGGAAGAGATTTTTTTATAATCTCTTCTAAATTATTAGTATTTGATTGAATATCAAAACTACATTGTATAATTTTTTTTTTTTCAAAGTTTGTCTGATTCTATGCGTGATGAGGCTATTCGATTGTCCGCTTCGGTGATTGTGAATAGTGTTGAATGAAATTCTAGCGATGAATATTTTTTATTATTGATAACAAAATATATGAATTTTCATATTTCAAATTTGTATGAACAAGCAATATCAAAAAGATTGTTTGGAGCATATAAATGGCATTAAGATTTATGAAATGGTGAATTTAAAATACATTTGATACTTTTGTTTTGTAAAGATTCAAGTGGACGCAAGATTGAATAATTTGCATAACCCCATACTGAAATCAGATACTACAATTTTGAATAAATTAAACTGAAATATATAATTTTCAATATAGTTTTTCCAAAAAAGTTGTTTATCGATGTATAATCCTAAAAATTTTGTTGTTTCTGAATATTTTTTATTTTTCCCATTAAAAACTGAGAGTTTTTCCAATATATTTTGTTTTCCTTTTAGATAAAAACATGAAGAAGGATTAATCAATATTCATTGTTAGCTTATGATTATTTAACCAAATTTTTTATCTTCTTGATTATCATTTCCAGATTAAATTGATGTTGTGTCATCTGCGAATAATTTGATCTCACCATGTGAACTGAGATTATATTGAATTGAAGTATATGAGAAACAATACAGGTCCAAGAAATGAACCTTGTGGTACACCACATGTTCCCCATTGGACTTTTTTCATTTCCCATACAGACAAACTGTTTTCTTTTCATATAAATAATTCTTAAATCATTTATGTATATGTCCTCTAAGCCCGATATGGATCAATTCACGTAATAATAATGATAATGATTACTGTATCGAATGCTTTTGCTAGATCCAGCGACACTCAACCACATTGGAGGTTTTTATCTGGGTTCATTCGAATTTTTGTAATCAACTCCAGTACAGCAGACTCAGTGTCGCTTGATCTTCTGAAAATATATTGTCTATTGAACAAAAACTTTATTTCAACTAGGTAATCCATTACTCTTTGATTCATAATTTTTTCAATGATTTTGGATAAAACTGGTAATACTGATTCAGGTCGATATTTACTTGAAGTTTATTCTTTACCACTTTTGAAGATAGGTGTCACTATAGCAATGTTCATGTTACCGGGAACGCTGCCAGTGTCAAATGATTTATTGACCAATTTGCTCATACAAATTCATAATTCTGTTGCAACCATTTTTACAATTTTGACAAAAATATTATCGAAACCAGACTCACTTTTGTTATCTAGATTTTTTATAATATCATGTTTCTTCACAATTTGTTTTTTTTTAAACATAGAATCAATTAATGATGCATTGTCACAAGTATATGATTGGTCAAATGAAATAGTAGGAGCTGATTGTGGTCCAACATTCACAAAATATTCATTAAATTCCTCACATATTTCTATTGGATCCTCGATGTGTTCATTATTCTGAGTTATATAAATAATAAATATATTTTACTCCAACTTACCATTTGTCTATTATTAATACTTATTTATAATTTTTATGTATGTATATTTTGGTGTAGCATTCAAAAATTATTTTTTGTTATAGTTATATTTTGATTCCTAAATAGTTTTTTGTACAAGTTTTTCATAATGATTATATTCAGTTTGGAATGATTCCAATCAGGAAATTTTTCCTTTTATGAAAATATTAAAGTTATTATATCTTATGATCATAAGTGGGGAATCAATGAAAGATAGTGATGTTGCCAATCGGTATTTGTGACGATATCATCAATAAGTTGGAATTGTTGTGTTACATGATTTAAAATTATTTGATTCATATATATCATGAAGTTGGTATTTCTATGAGTTTAACATATTTATGTTAACATCACCAAATAAAAATGTATTTATAATATCTTCATTTCTCATCGATAAAATTCAAAAATAGTCCCACATCTTGATTTGGTGAACGATACATACCGCATAGTAGTAAATTGAACGATTCTACTTCAACTGCAATATAAAATAATAAATGTTTTTCTTTCATTTTTGTATCGAACTTCAAATAATTTTTTATAAATATTCCAACACCTCTTCTTACATTATTAAGATTATTTATTTGATAATTAATTTTAAAAATTAATTCCTTTTAAATTTTTTGGACTGATGAATACTGTATTTCATTTAGTTCATCTCAGTTGTTGGAATCAATTTTTGATAAATATTTTTTTTTCGAAAATTTTGTACGTTTCACACTGAATTTTGTCATCTGCCATGTTATCAGTAGGATTACTTTTTTATATTTCTTATTTGCAAACGAACAATTGGAATATTTTTTCCTTTATCAATTTTATCACATTTTTCTTGGCATGATTCATCCACAGATAGGGCATGTCTTTTCATCTTTTTTTATGGAGTGATTGAATCTGAAACAATTTTAACTGAATTATAGTTATTGTCATAAACAAAATATGATTCCAACCATAATATAATTTTGATCCAGACCGGTGAATTTTTTCGAGTAATTTTCCATTCACTTCGACAAATATGGTATTAGTATTTTAGTATTTTATGTATTTTATGAAATAATTTTGGATATCTAACTCTATAGTTGTCGCTCTTCAAATTGTAACTCTTTCATTTTTTGAAAGTTCATCATCAAATTCCACATTGACAATTTTTATTTTCGGATTTTTCATAATTTTTTCTTCAATTATTGTGTTCCTCTTTCATATTACTCGATATTTTTCCAATAGTTCAATGATAAATTTGTTGTTAAATTTCAATTTGATTGTTACATCTTTCTGGGTATCTATTTTATTTATTTCTACTTTCAGTTTACTTGGATCTATTTTTGATAGTGCAAAAAGTTGTATGCGGAATTTTATGATTTTCGAAGATGGGTAACAAATGAATTTATATCTGGGTCTATCTTCATGCTGGTCACTGTATCTATATAAAAAACGTTTTGGTAGTAATTAGGCAGAAATCATTCTCAATCTGTTTTGAGAAGAAAACCATGTATAAAATATATTTGATATGATCCTGGGCTATAAACTTTCCATTACAGCTTAACCGGCCGAGATACTGGGGAATCATGATATTACACTTACTTGGGATGAAAATTGTATATATATATATATATATATATATATATATATATATATATATATATATATATATATATACAGTGCTAGTCAAAAGTCCCCTCCCCCCCTCGTATCTTTTGAACGGGTATACTTATAATAATGAAATTTGGAGGGTGGAAATAAACGGATGTAGGCTTCTCAACTGGTCATAACAGGTGACGCAATAGTCATAAATGACGTCACAAGGCCACTGTGACCAATAATTTTAAGTGGGACCCTATGGCAAGTGACAGCTCGTTTGGAAGGTATTGAAAATACCTATTCAGTCATACCAATTTTGTTTGGGTTTCGGCTGATTTTGATTGACAAATTGAAGAAATACGAAAATTATAGTTTCGCATTCAATTAATAAAGATTTTAAAGTACGCCTCTGGTTAATTGTCAAAAAGGTTGACGTTTTTGAATTCTCTACTTGTCAAAAGTGTTTATACCTTGAAAATTTACCTAAGCTATTGTTTAACGAGACGTTTAAGTGTTTACATAGGCAAAATGGTACGTACTGTAGCCGACAAAGTAGCAGCCATCTTAATAATTGGTGAATGTAGAAACAATTTCCATGCAGCGGAACGACTGTTTAATGAGAGGTACCCCGATCGCCCTATATCGAGGGTTTATTTGAGGGAGCTTCTTCGGAAGTTTGAAGCATCAGGTAGTGTTCAAGATGCCAAACGATCTGGTCGACCAACAATTAGTGATGACAAAAAAATTTACATAATTGGAGAAATGGTAGTAAACCCTACTTCTTCCACAGTCCAAGTTGCGTCTATCTGTGAAGTCAGTCAAAGGACAGTACATAGGGTGTTGGCTAAAACAAATTTCATCCATACAAATTAAAAATGGTGCACCAACTTTCAGATGATGACCCCGACCGAGACTAGAATTCTGTGAAACTATGTCCAATAAAATGAACCAACAACCAGGCTACATACAGACAATTTGTTTTAGTGACGAAAGTACTTTCTTTCTCAATGGAAATGTTAACACTCAAAATGTGAGGTATTGGGTGACACAAATCCTCACATCTTTCGTGAAAAACATACTCAATTTCAGAAAAGTAAATGTTTGGGCAGGTATTTTGGGAAACCACATAGTTGGGCCTCTTTTTCTCAATGCTAACTTAACCGGTGAATTGTATCTGGAGATGTTACAAAATGATATTGAGGCGTTAATTCTTGAAATTCTAGAAGATAATCCAGATGAATTCGACAACTTGGAAATAACGTTTCAACAAGATGGTGCTCCTGCACACTATTACGGTGCAGTAAGACGTTACCTAGATGAAGAATATCGTGGTAGATGGATTGGACGACGAGGTTCGATCGAATGGTCAGCTCGGTCACCGGACCTTACACCATTAGATTTTTTTTCTATGGGGTACTTGAAATCTAAGGTTTACGCTACAGCACCTGACAGTATTGCCATTCTGAAACAACGAATTGTTGAAGAATGTAGGAAATTCCGCTGACACACTGGGACGAGTACGACAAGAGTTTAGCAATAGGATGCATTACTGCCAGGAAGTAGATGGAGCACATTTTGAACACTTATTATAAGAACTGGTTCTTAAATCTTTATTAATTAAATGCGAAACTATAATTTTCGTATTTCTTCAATTTATCAATCAAAATCAGCCGAAACCCAAACAGAATTGGTATGACTGAATAGGTATTTTCAATACCTTTCAAACGAGCTGTCACTTGCCATAGGGTCCCATTTAAAATTATTGGTCACAGTGGCCTTGTGACGTCATTTATGACTATTGCGTCACCTGTTATGACCAGTTGAGAAGCCTTCATCCGTTTATTTCCACTCTCCAAATTTCATTATTATAGGTATACCCGTTCAAAAGATACGAGGGGGGGAGGGGACTTTTGACTAGCACTGTATATGTGTCACAATTCTTTGCTTACCTAAAGTTGGAAAGTATTCCATAAAATTTTGAATTTCAAGAGATCATCTCAATAGCTTCATATTCGGTTTTACTCAAAAAAATATCAACTGCAATATTTTTCTGGATATGACCATTATAAAATCCCAAATCAATTCCCAGAAGTGAATCATCACAATAATGTTATGCAATTCTTTTCAGGTGGGAAAAATAATATTGAATATATGTTTTTTATATAACATTAAAATACCTCTCAACATATTTGTACATGAGTTGACCCTGATTTTGTTTATTTCATGGGTACAGGATACAGATAGGAAGATTTATTGCCTCAGCGACATGGCTCGATCTTCTCGCAATGCATATTTTATAATAGTCAAAACTGGCAATGGCTTCAACGCTGGAACGACATCAAATGTGTTCATCAAGTTATTTGGAGAAGATGCGTCTACTGAGGTGAATAGCAGCTCTGTGATACGTTCGTATGGAAGTTTCAGAATTCCAATGGAAATATCTACAAGTTTTCACCAAATTTCTTATCGGAAAGTGGCAAACTTTTGTATGAATTCATTAACAAATGCTTGATTTTGATAATCTGGATCATGCAATGGTGGATATTCATTATTGGATCATTGCTACCCTATTAATTATATTTTTCGGAACAAATAATGGTTTGTTATGTTAGGACACAATACAATTTTACATTTCCAAGCTCTTCTCGAAGTCTGCAAAAATTCCGAAGCCTACTATTGAAAACTCTTTTTTTCAATATGGATCTGTATCCTAGGGATATTCAGAAAAAATAAAGCTTGACGAAATTAAGAATAACTGTTGGTTAGGAATTTGTTGATTTGTCGTTTACTACCAAGTGTTGTTCATTCTTGCACTTCCGCACCGTACCGATGAGGGCCGAAAGCCAGAAACACGTATCTACGGTAAACACTTTTCTTTGAGTGCTATGTCCATTAAATTTCTTAATTTTGCTTTCAACAATCCCCTCGATATATATATATATATATATATATATATATATATATATATATATATAATGTAACGAACCTAGGCCGGACCTGTCGCCTCGCGCGTTGCCGTCGACAGCGATGAGGTCATCCCCGGAGATGTTCGAGAACAGTCCAGTCGCTCTGCCGCGGAGAGCAACGGTCGATATTGGAAACGATTGGAACATGCTGTTCGCCAACTGCCGGAATTCGAAAGATCGGGAATTCTGTGACGGAGATAAATAGGTAGCCCTCAAGATGGCACGGACAGTCTGAACGAGCCCATACGATCGAGCTTTACAGTGGCGTAGTTAGTAATATAAATTAAGTTGTATATTTAAGTGTTAAATAAATTAGTAAAACCAAGTTAAGTTTATTTACGTTACAATTGGTGTCAGAAGTGGGATTTTGAAAATAAACAAGTGATCGTGGAGTGGATAGTCAGAAAAATAAATTGATAGACCTTTTTGTACGCCCAAAATAGACAGTGGCCCGGTTTTCGCGAAGTGGACAATTGTGCGTGGGAATATAAACTGATACACTGTTCGCGTGAAACAGAAAATAGACAGTGGCCGGTTTTCGCGAAGTGGACAATTGTGCGTGGGAATATAAACTGATACACTCTTCGCGTGAAACAGACAATAGACTGGGGCCCGTGGAAAAGAATTCGCGAAGTGAATTTTTAACAAACTGATAAACTTTTCGTGTGAAACAGACTGATACCTCGTCAAAGACAAAATGTGTTCAAGAAAAGTGCGCCTTGCGGACTTGAAGGTAGCAGATTGAAACAGGAATTGGAGGAAAGGGAACTGGAAACAACGGGTAAAAAGCAATACTCCAGGAAAGACTTGCAGAAGGACTTATACAAGAAGGTGAGGACCCCGAAACATTTTTATTCGAAGTTCCCGGAGGTGATTTGAGTTTGGTAATGAATAAACTCGAAGAAACTACTAAATCCGTGAAAGAAGAACTGCAACAAAATTCGAGGACTTTGGAAGAAAATGCTAGAAATCTGGAAGAGAAGCTTCAAGAAAATTCTAGAAATCTGGAAGAGAAGCTTCAAGAAAATTCTATAAATCTGGAAGAGAAGCTTCAAGAAAATTCTATAAATCTGGAAGAGAAGCTTCAAGAAAATTCTAGAAATCTGGAAGAGAAGCTTCTAGAAAGCCTGGAAGATAAGCTCCTTGAAAACACAGAAGGCCTAAAAAAAAACTGTGGTGTGGCGAATCGTCTAGAAAAAAGAATAGGAACCGTCGAGGCAGAAATGGACAAAATAAAGGAAACGATCAGTAAGCTGGAAAAACGAATTGATAGTGCGCCCTCCACAGAGATGGTTAACAAAAATGCAATGCTGGACTTGAATTTGAACTTGGATAAAGTTCAAGAGGGTATACAAGATGTCAAGGTCATTTCTGGAATAGGGAAGCTTTCCATGAAGCCGCCTCAATTCGACGGAAAAACTCCATGGGAAAATTACCGCCGACAGTTTGAAGCAGCAGCCAAAGCAAATGGATGGAATGCAGGGGAAAGAGCTGTAGCACTAACACTTGCATTACGTGGAGAAGCGACGAATATTCTACAAACTCTTACCGCCCAAGAACAGGAGGACTATGATCAGCTGATTAAACATCTAGAATTACGATATGGGCAGGCGCATTTGGAACACGTATACCACTCCCAACTGAAAAATTGCTGCCAGAAATCGGGCGAATCCTTACAAGAATTCGAAGCTGACATTGCACGCTTGGTTCGTCTCGCATATCCAGTCACACCGGAAAATGTAATGGAGCGATTAGCGGTTCAGGCATTCTTGGATGGACTCCGTGACCAAGAAACCAGACAAGCGTTGACACTAGCTCGTCCAACACATCTCGTAGACGCACTGGCACGCGCTATGGAATTTGAGGCAGCAAAACAATCCTGCAAAAACCAAATTAAAGTTCGAAGTATTGAGGAAGACTCACAGGAGCCTGCTAACTTGGAAGCTGCCATAAGAAAAGTGATGAAGGAAGTGTTGCCTGAGAAAAGACAGATAAGATGCCGGAATTGTGGCAAAATTCCAACATTCATCGACTCCGATGCAGGAAAACTAAAAAAAATCGGCGAGAAGGGGCAATCGTCGGCATGTGTCCGGCAAGCCCCGGTTAACAACGCATATGTCGCTATCCTTCAACGACAGAACAAAGGTGTCTTCGTAGACGGTCTCATCAATAACGAGCCTTGCACCATGCTGCTAGATACAGGTGCGACTAGGACAATTCTCGGGCCTTCCTTGCCAGAACACCGGAACGGATTGAACCGACAACTTGGAAGCTACGCACAGCAACAGGGAGCCAGCTACTGTATATGGCGAGCTACCGATTGAAATAATTTCGGGCAGCACTAAAGTGAAACATCAGGCACTTGTAGCGGACATCGAAGACGATACAATCATCGGAATGGACATCATGCATTCCAGAGGGTTTGAATTGGATTTCAAAGACGGCGTCCTACGTGTCAACGGAGAAGAGCTGGTGCTTCATGGGAGAAGTGAGGAGTTGATCCGTGTGCTGTTGGCTGAAGATGTAAGCGTACCTGAGAGGGCTGAAACCATTCTGGAGGCTCGCCTGGACGGGAGTGCGAGCAGTGGAGACGTGGTGATGTTCGAGCCCAAACTTCATGATGAGAAAATTGGACGAGATTGCACTAGGGAAGACCTTGTTGCGTGCTGACAAATTTGTGCCGGTAAGGGTCATGAATGTCAATTATTTCCCAGTGACCTTGAAGAAAGGAACAATTTTGGGGCACTGCTCGTCAGTTTCATCTGTGATCCGGGCGTACGAGGTACGATTAACCAACCCAACAACTTGCCACGAACTAGAAAAATTAGTTGCCATCTCTTCCAAGATATAAAACCAGCTCAACAGCCCAAACTGAGAGATTTGGTCAAAAGTACCAAGACATCTTCGATACCGGACAAGGAAAAGGAGGTCGAACTAATGTGTCCAGCACAAGATTGATACTGGGGTGCCCGACCGATCCGGCAATCAGCAAGAAGACTTCTCCTTGCCAAGAAGGAAGAGGCTGACAAAATAGTCAGCGATATGGGAAAAGAAGGAGTTATCGAACCATCTGACAGTCCCTGGTCCTCTCCAGTCGTACTGGTGAAGGAAAAGGATGGATCGACACGCTTTTGTGTAGACTATCGCCAACTTAATAATGTCACGAAGAAGGACAGTTACCCTCTCCCGAGAATAGATGACACCCTAGACACGTTGGCTGGTTCCACGATTTTCTCGACCCTTGATCTGAAGAGTGGATATTGGCAAGTAGAACTGGCTCAAGGAAGATCGAGAAAAGACTGCTTTACCATCGGCTCAGGATTGTGGCAGTTCACCGTTATGCCATTCGGGCTCGGTAATGCTCCCGCCACATTCGAAAGATTGATGGAGACAGTGCTGAAGGGACTCTCATGGAACACGTGTCTAGTGTATCTCGACGACATAATTGTGGTCGGCAGATCGTTCGAGGACCACGTGAAAAACTTGGAGGAAGTATTCCTGCGACTGAGGAACTCCGGATTGAAGCTGAGCCCTAAAAATGCCATCTGTTCCAAAAGAAGTACGATACCTCGGCCACGTTGTCTCTGGGGAAGGAGTAGCACTGGATGACCAGAAGATCAAAGCTGTTAAGGATTGGCCCATCCCAAAAGACATTCACCAACTTCGAAGTTTCCTTGGTTTATGCACATACTATCGCCGATATGTGCTGGGATTCGCCAACATCGCTAAACCACTGACCAGGCTCACGGAGGGCCAAACAAAGTTCCAGTGGTCCGAAGAATGTCAAGACTCATTCAGGAAGCTGAAAGGAGCTTTGATCAACGCACCTGTACTGAGCTATCCCTACCCAAAGGGAAATTCATTTTGGATACGGACGCCAGCAACGTGGACTTGGAGCTGTCCTATCTCAGATCCAGGAGGGACAGGAGAAGGTCATTGGTTATTTCAGCAAGACGCTTAGCAAACCAGAGCGCAATTACTGTTCACCAGGCGAGAGCTGTTAGCTGTTGTAAAGGGAGTGGAGCACTTCTACAGTACGTGTATGGAAGAAGATTCCTGTTGAGAACTGACCATGCAGCTCTCAAAATGGCTCTACAGTTCAAAAATCCTGAGGGTCAAGTAGCACGTTGGATCGAGACTCCAAGAATTAGATTTCGAGATCAAACATCGAGCCGGAACTAGCCATAAGAATGCAGATGCCTTGTCGCGAAGACCATGTCCAGATGATTGCTCACATTGCCGACGAGCAGAAAGAAAGAAGTAACACTTTGTAGAACCGCGGCAATGGATGACAACTGGAATGACAGCAAGATCCAGAAAGACCAAGAGAAAGACCCGACCTTGGTTTAGTTGTCAGCTGGAAGAAGGGCAATCGAAGACCATCATGGCAGGAAGTCGCAGGTTACTCGCCGGCTGTTAAGTCCTATTGGGCACAATGGAACTCTCTTATTCTGGACAATGGGATCCTGAAACGTGTGTTGTAGGCCGATATTGGTGGGGAAGACAGACGCCAAATAATTGTTCCCAGGAACAGAAGAGAGAAAGTGCTGCGGGAAATCCATGATGGAGTCGCTGGAGGACATCTGGGAGTGACGAAGACCCTGCATAAAGTGAGGCAACGGTTTCACTGGACCAATTGTCAAGCTGACGTCCAGGACTGGTGCAGAAAGTGCGCTGTATGCGCTGCTAGCAATGGACCTCGAATACGACCAAGGCCCCGATGCGTCAGTACAACGTAGGCAGCCCGTTCAGAGAATCGCCATTGACATCGCCGCCCGTTTCCCGTATCCGACCACGGGAATAAATACATCCTTGTGGCAATGGACTACTTCAGTAAGTGAACGGAAGACTATGCCCTGACTCAACAGGAAGCCATCACCGTCGCCGACGTCTTGGTGAAAGAATGGATATGTCGATTCGGTATTCCAATGGAGCTGCACTCGGATCAAGGCAGAAATTTCGAATCCAACCTTTTCCAAGAAATATGTCCACTGCTGAACATCCGCAAGACAAGAACCACGGCCCTACATCCGCAGTCCGATGGAATGGTGGAACGGATGAACAGGACGATCAACCGCCACTTGTCCAAGGTTGTCTCTGACCATCAAAGAGACTGGGACCAGTATCTTCATTTGTTCCTGATGGCCTATCGATCCGCAGTACACGAGTCAACCGGTCAAACTCCTGCTAGTATTATAATGGGCCGAGAACTGCGACTGCCTTGTGACCTGAAGTTTGGGATACCGCCAGGACAAGACACTGCGGGAGAGGACTACGCCAGCAAACTTCGGCAGAGAATGGACGACATCCACGAACGAGTCCGGTTGAACATCCAGAGTGCCAGCGATAAAATGAAGAAGACCTATGACATCAAGGCCGACGCTGGAGGATTTAAGGTTGATGACCTGGTTTGGCTGTACAACCCCAAACGTCGTCGTGGACTATCACCAAAGTTGCGGAACTCTGGGAAGGCCCGTATAAAATCGTGAAAAGATAAACGACCTACCGAATCCATAAGCCACCCGAGGAAACCAAGGGTCGTCCATTTCAACAGGTTGGCCCCTTACGCTGGAAACCATGACCAAGTTCGCACCCTCAAGACACCGGAGGTTGATATGACGTTCGAGAAGTTTATGTCCTTGTATTCAAACGGGCAGAAAGTTCTACATGGGGTTACTAGAGGAGTCACGAGACCTTTCGAGGTGCCTGCTGACTACGCACTGCGCACTGTGTGGCAGAAGATCTTCGAATGTCCAGGGGCACGCCGTAGTGTTCTCCAAGAAATTTGGTCAACTCCAAACACTGCGGGAGCAGAATCCAGAAGTTGGTGGGGTGCTACAGTTGAAGAAAGGCCAGAGAAACATCTACTACCTAGTTACCAAGAGGCATTCCCAAGATAAACCGTCCTATGAAGATGCCTGGAAGAGTCTCACCAAACTAAGAGATACTATGGTGGACCAGAATCTGGTGGATCTAGCAATTCCAAAATTGTCCTGTGGTATTGATGGGTTGGACTGGAGAGTCATAAGAAGTATGCTGGAGGCGATATTCAGATCAAGCGGCGTCAAGATTTTGGTTTGCTATAACCCTCTTCCACGACCGATCATGAAGACCGTGGAGTGTTACTTCCATCGAACTTCACGGTGCAGATATGGGGAGTCATGCAGATATCGTCACACTCAAGGATGAAATTTCGGGACGAAATGTCTTTAAGAAGGGGCAATGTAACGAACCTAGGCCGGACCTGTCGCCTCGCGCGTTGCCGTCGACAGCGATGAGGTCATCCCCGGAGATGTTCGAGAACAGTCCAGTCGCTCTGCCGCGGAGAGCAACGGTCGATATTGGAAACGATTGGAACATGCTGTTCGCCAACTGCCGGAATTCGAAAGATCGGGAATTCTGTGACGGAGATAAATAGGTAGCCCTCAAGATGGCATGGACAGTCTGAACGAGCCCATAGGATCGAGCTATACAGTGGCGTAGTTAGTAATATAAATTGAGTTGTATATTTAAGTGTTAAATAAATTAGTAAAACCAAGTTAAGTTTATTTACGTTACAATATATATATATATAAATGGAAGGAATTTAATGGACATAGCCCTCAGAGAAAAGTGCTAACCGTAGACATATATATATATATATATATATATATATATATATATATATATATATATATATATATATATATATATATATATATATATATATATATATGTTAGTGGGTTCGTGAATGTCGAAAGTGGACATTTTAATTGTTATTATGTTGTAACACCATTGCTGAAATAAGAATATATGTTATAAGTATTGAATTAACGAAATGATAGTTATTTATATAAACCTAAGTGGTTATGATAAAAAAGATTGAAAAGTACGTATCTTGGCTAAATATTCTAGGGATGTTATCAACATGTATTATTTTTATCGCTTCATCAGTTTTGACTTTTATTTCATATTGAATATTTTCTGCAAACGACCACAACATAATTTCGACCGTTCCCGAAAATATTCCAATATGAGAATGAAACACAAATCAGAAAGCTGATGGAGAGATAAAAATAATATCCGTTGATGACATCCTACAATAGTTGCCAAGGTACGTACTTTTCAACCTTTTTTATCATAACCACTTAGGTCCATATAAATACCTATCATTTCGTAGATTCAATACTCATAACATATATTCGTATTTCAGCAATGGTGTCACAACATAATAATTAAAATGTCTACTTTCGAAAAATGATATAGTTAAATGAAGAGGTGGCGAAACATATACATAACCCAAAACATTTCTGATTTTTCTACGAATCCCAATACCCATGAACACTCCAAAAAATAAATATATGTGTTATATATATATATATATATATATATCTATATATATATATAAATATATCTATATATATATATATATATAAATATATATCTATATATATATATAAATATATATATATATATATATATAAATATATATATATATATATATATATATATATATATATATTTATATATATATATATATATATATATATATATATATATTATATAGTATACGATATTGTCCACCCCTTACTTCAGATGTCAGCAAGGATTTTTTCTGTTTAATTAAGTATAAGCAACATTTCAAATTCGATCGTATAACAGTCCAATATGGGACTTTCGGTTTTTCTGAAATTCAGCAACTTCATTTTTTTCAAATAGAACACCCTGTATATTCTTACAAATTAAATTCCACAGGTCAAAACAGTACAAACTCATGTCAAATGTCATTTATTTGAGAAAAAATTAAATTCGAATTGTTTTTTTTTTATTCTGGATAATGAGTTTGGTCATATTACAATCGAGTCGCAATAACAGAAAAACATAATTAAAAAAAATATATTTTTGTGTCACTTATTGATGAATCAAAAATTGATTATTTTCAAATGAAATCCTTATAAGACTTACATGTCTCTCTAGAACATACATTCAAGAAAAAAAATTATATCATTTTGTATTTCGGTGCAGTAGTAATTGTATACATTCAAAATTACAACTAGTTCATGAGTTTCCTCGCAGTTCGAATAATTTTTTAACTTCAAGCTGTGGAAAACAACATTTCTGAATCTTGTCAACTTATTGTGTTTCACTGTAATTTTTTCTCTAAACTCTCGAAAAAATAGTTAACTTCCGAGAATTAGTAGAAATGGAATGTGAAAATTATAGGTTTCCGAGAGTTGAGATGAAAGATGACAGCGAAACACAATCAGTTGACAAGATTCAGAAATGTTGTTTTCCACAGCATACTAAGTTGAACAATTTTCCGAACACAAGGAATCTCATGAAATAGTTGGAGAATTTTCAAAGTATACAATTTGTTACTGAACCGAAATAAAAATTTAATTTATTTGAGAGGGGCCATAGGGGTTTATTCGAAAAAAAATAATTTTTGATCAAAATGTGATGCGACTGCATTGATTCATCAATAAGTGACACAAAAAATAATTTTTCATAAAAAATTATGTTTTTCTGTTATGTGCGACTCATTGTGAAGAGCCTTGACCAGATCTCATTTATCCACGAGGTAAAATAAAAAATAATTTAAATTTATTTTTTTTCAAAAAACTGACATTTGCAATGAGGTTTGGGCTTGTTTCAACCTGTTGAACTTGAATATGTAAAAATATACAGGGTGTTCCATTCGAAAAAACAAAGTTGCTAGCATTTCCAGAAAAACCGGAAGTCCGCCATATTGGATTGTAATGTGATCGAATCTTAAATGGTTGCTTATATAACTGTACCAAATTTCAGAAAAATCCGTTCACGAATGCAGAAATTACAGGGGTGGCCCGATATCCTGTGTCACCCGGTATATACAGTGTTATTCTCAAAGTATGCACCATATGGGAACTTATTTATCAAGGGTTTTTCGACAAATAATTATTCTTGGTAAAAGTTTGTGCATCCCCTAAAACTAAACATGCACCAACAAAATATTCTGAAACACACGTAATATACGAGAAACCTTCAAAAACTTGATATTGAGGCAAGAGTACCCTTTTTTGAAAAATCTCGGGAAATATTATTTATAAGAGTTGTTCAGCTTCGAAATATACATCTAGATTTGAAGTCATGGCCATCTGAGTGAAGTTTAATTTTTTTAACATTTTTTTTCAAATTGCTGAGACAATAAATAGACAACATCCTGTATACGATTTGTTCATTTGAAAAGCTTGTAATATTACAAATTACAAACTCTTTGATTTTCTGGAGATTTTCTTGTCCAAAATAATTCTTATATTCGCTTTGAAAACAAAAACATGTTTCCGAAAGAAGTATTTTACATCTCAGTATGATGTTCATCTCGCAACATGCACAGTTCGTTGACTGCATTCGTGATGTGCTCCGGTTGTATGGCCCTCACACAATTAGTAATCACAGTTTTCAAATGTTCTCTATCCCTGAAAGGACGATATTTGTGAACTCCGCTCTTCAATAAACCCCAAGAGAAGAAATCCCTTGGGGTTAAATCTGGTGAGCGCGCTGGCATTGGATACTCTGAGTATTGTCCTATCTATTTTTCGTTCGATGTTTCATTCAAAAATTGTCGTATTGCTACATTACACTAGCTTCTTCTAACTGATACAAAATTATGTTTTTTGTCTACACGGCATTTGATTTAAAATTGGTAAGGAATCTTGTTGTAAAAATTGCAAATATCGGTTGGCATTAATTTTCCATGAATGAAGAAGGGACAATCATAGTATTGTTTAAGAGTCCACATAAGACATTTACATTGAATGAGTATTGGTCATTGCACTCTATAGTGGAATGAGGCTTTTCTGGAGCCCACCATCTACAGTTCTGTGAACCTACTGTTCCATTAGTTGTAAATGTTGCTTCATCAGTTCATAAAATATTTATTTCTCCTGATACCATTGGAAAAACGCAAATCTTGGAATAAAATCCCTTTGTTTTAGAGTATTTATAAATTTTGGTTCGATAGCTTTGAATTTATTTGTTTTAAAAAAAATTTGTTGTAGAAGGTACATCAAGAGATGTCGATATTTGTTCAATTGATGTACCATTTTCGATAACTTTCGAACACACTTTTTCTGCCATTTCTATAGATACTTTTGCAGCTGTGTGAGGTTTTTTGAAATTGTCATTAATACTGCCTGTTTCTTCAGATTTATTTTAAATACGGGTTACTGTAGTGTGATTTACATTGCGATTAAGATGCCTGGCAATGAAGATATCTGTAACTTGTCTGCTTGGAATATTTTCCCCACAAAACAATATAATCTCAACTTTTTTTCTTTTGTAAGCATCTTTATATTATTTTGAAAGTACTTATTATCAAACGTTTACAAAATAAGCAATAACAATAACTACGTAATGAATATTCAGCAAATATGTCAAGTACCTAATGTCAAACATTTCTTTGTTTTCAAAGCCAACTTGAAACAATTATTTTGGACAAGAAAAATGACACAAAATAAATGTAATTAGTTTGTGCCGAAATACTTATTTCATTTTGATGTTCTGTGATTTGATATCATTGAATATTAAGTTCTTGTTACAATAGTCTATAATTTTGAGCAATTTTCGGTGTTGGCAAAAAATAAAAATAACTCTGCACCAAAAACTTTGAGAATTATTTAGAAAAATTGACCGTGGTTAACCAATAGCTGTGTTATTTGTGATATTACAGGCTTTCTAAATGAATCGTCGTATACAGGATGTTATCTGATCATCGTTTTAGCAATTCCTTTATTTCGTAGTTCCCATTTAAAAAAAATTGTTGAAAAATAAAATTCCTCTTGGATGGCCATGTCTTGAAATCTAGATGTATTTTGTAATGCTGAACAACTTTTCTAAATAACATTTCCCGACATTTTCCAAAATAAGGATTACTTTACTCCTTCTCAAAAAAATTTTTGAAGGACCTCATATTACGTGTGTTTTACTATATTTTGTTGGTGTTTTCAGTTTTAGGGAAATTTGTCGAAAAACCCTTAATAAATAAGTTTCCAATATGGTGCACACTTTGAGGATGACACAGGACGACTATACGAAATATTTTGATAATGTAATGAAAAATTTACCTGTTATATATTTTCGTTGGATTTTTCTCTGTGGAGTGTTGCTGATACACATCAGAAGGTGTATCAAATCCAGTAGCGTAGTAACATTACATTTGAAAAAATTACAGTTTGAAGTATGCTGTAAACCTTTGGATTTTATTACAAGACAAAGTAGAGCTCTCAAAACTCTTTCATTGAAAAAGAATACTCAAATCGGGTTTTGTTTTTCAAAGGTGTGTCCCATCTTTAAACGGATCACTCTATATATATAAAGTGAAAAAATATTGCTTTATGATTTGAGTATTCTTCATTCGACAGAAAGACGCTGGGTTATGCAATTATATAAATTGACTTATATTTTATTTTGATTTTTTCGAAAAATGTTCATATTCAACGATCAGTATTGCTTGATTTACACATTTCAGGGTATCGGTTTCATTTGTTTCAATCACTTCATATTCTCATAGGAACATATCTTGAACTCTCCCGATCCAGAAGGAAAAATCCTCCAGAACAACCAAGAGGATTGGTTTTTTTTGTCAACAAAAGAGTATCTGGGAGAAATAGAGGAATTGGAGATTTGGTTCGAATCCGCGGGACTCAAACCCTCATGGTAATTGCCTCAGAGCATACATTCATCAAATCCTAATGTATTTCAGAAGTTTTTTATAACCACAAATATTATAAGTGCTGATGAACGCAAATTTTCTGTATGTAATTGATTATGGGATATTAAGTTTGGGTTGGATTACATTCATGAAATATCAGCTTGTTTGGTTGACAGTGCTAACCTGACTGATACTCCAACTACTGTAGAACATCGCAGAAGCAAAACATTGTTTAGAGATACTTCCATTGCAGATATTTCTCCCATACTATCGATAATTTTTCCCCCTCTCCTAGTTATACTTTATATTCCATGTTTTATTATTATTACTCTAACTATGTTATCAAATTCATTTTACCATTGTATTACATTTTTGTTATCACTGTTATCACTGTTATACTTCTAGTATTGTGATTATTACAATGAATAATATAAGTTATAGAATTATGATACTGTGTCATCAAATTAACACTCCCATCTTACTATTCTACAGTATCAGAAAGTATTTATCTTGGGTATGGTGGTTTCATGAGAGCGTAAAGAATAGCTTGCTATATGTTGAGAGAGCATTTCAATTTATCCTCGACTAGGAAGGGATATCAACGTTACGACACAGAGATAGGAGAGTCAGAGCGGTTAGCTCAGGACGTCAATATCATACCAGCAACAGTCAGGAGTATGTGTGCGCTGCAATGAAGAAGAATTTTTTACGATAATTTCACATCAGATAATTTGAACAAATTAAACTGAATCATTGATTCAATTTAATCGGTCGGACGACAGGTAGATCAGAATATCTTTGGTGCCGTGGTGGCCGCGAAAGCAAAAAAAATTCTCGAACGTAAACAAAAGCAAACGATATTTCTGTAAGAATAAAAACAGGACAACCACACTTCGTTGAAGTCAATCAGAAGAGCGCGAACTGCAGGAATAATTTGATTTTGCAAAAGTTGCAAATATTTTGGTGCATTTGAATCCCCTTCAATGAAAAATGGGCCTATGACGTGATCGCCTAGAAGTCCCGTCCACACATTTAATTTTCTTGGGTTCTGTGTCCGCACAGCAATACTCAAATGTTTATTTTTACGAGACCAAAATAACGTACTACGGATGGGTTGTGTTTTCGATGAATTGAGAAGGATGATTCATCGGTAAATAACACCTTTTTTGGAAAGTCATCATTTACACGAAGTGCCCTATTGCATTTTTCGACCATCGTTTCACAAAACTCCATACGTCTGAAATGGTCTCCAGGCAAAAGTTCTTCTGTGGTCTTGACTTTGAAACAATGATAACCGTTTCTCTTCAAAATATTCCTTACAGTTCTTTCATTCAAATTCACTCCGTCGGCAATCTGTCTACTCGAACGAGGTGTCGTTTCTGCCAATGCACACACTTCTGTTTCTCTTATTTCCCGTTCCTCGGGTATTTGTCCAGGATGTGGTGGTGGATTTGTGGGACAACATTTTTTGCAATGTGCTGCCACACACTCAGAATTCTGAGATCTAATAATAATTGAAAGGACAGTCGCTTCCGTAGGTACAGGTCTATCTGCAAAAGCCACTATGGAATAGATTTCTAGTATCTTGTACAGAATTACCCCCAAAGTACCACTTAACGATCTGTTCTTTCTCTGTGGTTGTGTAAATAGGCGGCATGTTTCATAAGGTAATACATTGTCACGGTCTATTGTTTTCGCAACCAAGGCTCGGCAAGAAATGAGTCGATTCGCTGTGCGCTGTGTAGCATTGCCACGTGGTCAGTTAATGTGATGGGGAGGGGCGCACAGCAGTGCGTCTCTCTTGTTTATGTGGTATTATCATCATTGCGTTCCTTGTTGCTCGTGTAGATTTCTGTCCGTACCCCACATAAATGTTTCCTGATATTGTATATTTATAAGAAATCTATGTTAGGTTAAGTTGATTCCTTCATCACATATAAGCGACAGACATAGTTCTGGAGCTGTGATTCCCTTTTGTTTGTTTACCTACCTCTTATATGTGTTACAAAATGTAAGAAAAATAAGTTAATAAACATTATTATTATTATATATCACTTCCCACCTCTGGCAGATTCTATCATACAAACTGGACAGACTCACATCCAATCATTGTTGATCTCAGATTATAACGAACATTTCTTTATCAGAGTCATTTTTCGTCACTCGTTGTAATTTCATGATTCAATACCTGACACAATAACCTCAATATGTTCCAGAAGACCGGAGGAATGTTGAGAAATAATTTCTCTTCCTATCTATATATCAACATAATGAGTTATAATATCACTGTTATCACTGTAACTAGATTCGAGCTCATCCCGAAGGCTCTCACTCTTTGGGCCTCAAATGAGTGGGCAGCAGCCATTCATAAATTCAGAATTTCGACTGAACAACGACTAGTATTGGAGTCTAGCACTTACCATTGTGGTGCTTCTCAAAAATGACCAAGAAAGTGATTTTAAATTCTAAATTTCGCAAAAAATGATTTTCAGAGAGGATGCAGCTTTCTCTACCCAGTATGGATTGGTACCCCATCACTCTAGGGCCTGGGCCGTTTGAAATACAAGGGATCGTCTTTGTTAGAATCAGCGGCTTTCCCTACGAGGGGGTTCTCGTGGGTTATTGCGCAATCAAATTCTTTCTGATTGCGATCTCTAATGATACTTCTGATGGATGGCAGATTTAAGTCTTCAAGGATCCGGTCGTTCCACACGTACCACGGAGCGTTTGTTATCATCCGCAGGACTTTCATTTGCGCCGTTTCCAGTACGCGAATGCTAGTCCCGCAGGTCTGGCCCCAGGCGGCTGAGGCGTACAAAATGACAGGCCCAAACATCATTCTATAAATCAGAATTTTGCTCTTCAGAGAGAGTTTTCTCTCGCTGTTATTCAGGAGGTAAAAAGTACAGATTTCCCAGGCAATCTTGTTCTTAACGATCTTGGCGTGTGGTCTCTAGGTGAGCCGGCGATCCACAGTAACTCCGAAGTACTTGACCTGCTCAGAGGTAGATGGAAATCAATTAATTTGGAAAGTAGGCCCTCATGCCATTCTATATCGAATGCTTTGCTGATGTCAAGAAGTATGACATGAACGATAGTGTTGATATCTAAAGAAGTAATAGTGTCTACCAGCCTCAGAACCTGAGGCTTGGTGGAGTGAGCTCGTCGGAATCCGGTAGGACATTCCTATCCTCCACTTCTTCGCCAAGCCTTTCCAGAATGATTTCCTCAGCCAACATAGCTGAACTTCAAAGCATACTGTTTGGCGATAATTTTGGGGGAAGGTCTGGTTTTGTCCCTCCTTTGGAATAATAACCACAATGGTATGCTTGCACCTTCGATGGAATCTTTCGAGGCGTAATGAACTAACGATTATATTCAGAAGTGACTGCACCTGGTTACCTGGGGAATTCCCAATCACATGATCAGTGATTCCATCATAACCAGGTGCTTTCTCAGAAATTAGTGCTCTGATATGCCCTAAGTTCATCCATCGAAGCCGGACGGATGACATCATGATTGGGTTCCCTCAGAGTACGATGAACACGATCTTCCAATGGAAGTTCACGATCCAGATCATCGTCTGGATACTCAATCCGTCTAAATTTCCTCTCCATCGAATCTGCAAATGTTAGAGCTCTGGACTCAGGGTCGTGGCACATAATGGCCTCACCATGAATAGGGGGAAAATCAGACTTCTTAGACTACAAATTTCGATGTAGTTTCCAATATTTTATTTGAACCAAATTGTTTCCAACAGGAATTTCATATCGAAAGGTAGCTCTAGTGCCCAAGAGTATCACTGTTTTGAAAAGTGCTTGGCGCTTAGTGCTCGATAATTCCAATAATTTTTTTCAAGTGAAGCTAGACAAAAAAATTACAACTTTGACTGCTGATCATTTTGTAATGAATAATATTCAACTGCTATACAGAGTGGCTACTTTTTTAATGGGATTGTATTGGTAACTTTCAAACCATAAGAGTAAGAAGGTCGGTCAAATGGAGAAAAAGTTGCATTCATAGAAGCATTGTCAAGCAGTTCAAACAAATCGAGATTATCAGGGCCGGTTATTGAGATATCATAAGAAAAGTAAATTCTGTCATTTTGATTTCTCTCTTTTTCCCACTATATTTCGAATATTATCAAAACATGTCACGAAAGTTTTTTATTAGACAGTAAATTATCCTCATTTCAACATAATCAGATTTTGTATCCAACATTTCGTACGCTCTGGGCTACCCTCAACCTCATTTTTTTCAATACGGACCTGCATATTTTATGACACTTTTCGAAATAACTTTCAACGCTAAATTCAACGAAATATCATACAATGTCATTAAAAGTTGATTTTCAGGTGATTTTGACCCTTATCCAAATTTCTTTGGGTCGGATCTGTATTACATGTAGGTACCTTTAGTTTAATTAACAACATGCAATACATTTCGATAAGAAAATCAACTTACTCATCTTCAACTGAATGGAACATAACAGAATCAAAGCAAGAAACAAGTAATAATTATTTACAAATTTCAAGAGGTGAAAAACCTAATTCATAATAATTAAACGAAACTATCATTTAATGAAAGAAAAATCAAATGATTATTCGAAAGTAAATGATGAACATTAATGAAGTAAGTGTTCGAAATGTCCACCATTTTGTAAAATGCACTTTGCGGTTCTGGAACCCATACTTCTTATACATTTGCTTATTTCGTCTCCTTGAATACCTTCCAATACATTCTCAATCTTCTCGCGAAGAATCTCTATTGTCGGGTTCGTAGTATCATAAATTTTATCTTTGAGATATTCCCACAAATAAAAATCCAGCGGATTCAAATTCGGAGATCTGGCAGGCCATGCTACGGGACCTCTTGTTTCAATCCATAAATCGGGAAAAGTTCGATTTAGATAGTCTGTGACTATTCTTGAGTTGCGTGGACCACATCCGTCTTGTTGGAACCATGGACTATTACGCCGATACCGTATAGGAAGATCATCCAACATCTCTTCTATAATTTCTACATATTTTGCTCCGGTTAGGTTGCCGTCAATAAAATAGGGTCCCAGTAATTTATTATTCAACAAACCGCACCATATGTTCAAAGAAAAACTATATTGATGTCTAACTTCATGAATTAAGTGAGGATTTTCTGTGGCATAAAAATGATTGTTCCTTCGATTGAACATGCCAGAATTTGTGAATGTCGTTTCGTCTCCCCAAATGATATTGTGCGCAAAATTGTTGTTATTCCGCACCTTCCGTTGAAACCAATTACAGAATTGCAACCTTCTCTCAGGATCATTGCGATATAGTTTTTGCACGGCTTGATATTTATAGTCATGGTATCCGTATCTCTTGAGTATTTTATCAACAGCACTTTTTGATAAATTGCATTCACTGCCATAGTTCTCGATCCTATTCCTGGATTGATTCGAATTTGGGCCAGAACATTGATGTCATTGATACGCTCGTTTCGTCGTACATAAGGACCTCTAGGTTTGATGAATGAATTATGTGCAAGTAACGTTGTAGATAAACGTCGAAACATTTTAATATTTGGTGTTGTTCTTTCGGGATATAATTCACCATACCTTGGTTGTGCTTTGAACGAATTTCTATCTAGTTTTATGTACACTTCGTACATATCTCTCTTCTCTTCATTTGTGTATCTTACCATATCGAATAAGTTATATTGAAATTACTCAGAAAAGTATTTAATGACAAGTTCTTGTGACACAATAATAAACGAAGGGACAAATAATATGACATTTCTTGTTATGTTCTTTTTTATCCACGGCCTACTACTTGAAAATAATACATTCAATAAACCTAGAGTTGTTTGTAGGTAAGAAAAAACAAGTCTATCAACGATATCAATGTTCTGACCCCAAATTCAATTGAACCCAGAAAAAAAATCGAGAACTGTGGGCAGTGAATGCAATTTATCAAAAACTGCTGTTAATAAAATAGTCAAGAGACGCGAATACATTGATTTTATATTTGAATACCTTGCGAAAATTATATCGTAATGATCTCAAAATAAAGTTCGATTCTGTAATTTGTTTCAACGGAACAAATGACAAATCCAACAATAATGATTCCTCGCGAGATTGAGAATGTATTGGAAGGTATTCAAGGAACGAAATAAGCAAATGTAAAAAAGTATGTTCATTAATGTTCATCATTTACTTTCGAATAATCATTTGATTTTTCTTTCATTAAATGAAAGTTTCGTTTAATTATTATAAATAAGGTTTTTCACCTCTTGAAATTTGTAAATAATTATTACTTGTTTCTTGTTTGAAAGTTATTTCGAAAAATGTCATAAAATATGCATGTCCGTATTGAAAAAAATGAGGTTAAGGGTGGCCCAGAGCGTACGAAACGTTGGATACAAAATCTGATTATGTCAAAATGAAGATAATTTACTGTCGAATAAAAAACTTCTTCTGACATTTCCTGATAATATTCGAAATAAAGTGGGAAAAAAAGAAAAATCAAAATGACAGAATTAACTTTTCTTATGATATCTCAATAACCTGCCCTGATAATCACGATTTGTTTGAACTGCTCGACACTGCTTCTATGAATGCAAGTTTTTTTCCATTTGACCGACCTTCTAACTCTTATTGTTTAAAACTTACCCATACAATCCCATTAAAAAAGTGGCCACTCTGTATACATGGATTTGGATATCTTGTGATCCACTTCATTTTTTTTTATATCGTACAATAGCTCATCCTGCGGTAGTGTTCATCAGCTTTTTCCCTCCCATTACATTACTGTTTTTCTCAACTGTTATGAGCAACGCATTGATACCTGCTTGACTGTCAGCGGTTATTTTTTTATGTTGACCTGGACGTAAATTTACGCATGAAAAATGCTTGGAGACCTGTTAAAATTTCCAGATACTTGATTCTGGGTGCACATTCTCTTTTTCGAATTTTCTTCTGCTGTTTTAATGCAATCTGACATTTCTGTTCACCTCAGCTCAACTTATTTTTCTTTAGCCTGGTGTCCTGGAGCTTGTCACAAATGAAATCACTTTCAGTATAGTGCTCTATGATTTCCTCTCTTGTCATTTTATATTTAGTATTTTCCTCAACTCTCTGCCAGTACCTGTGTGGAAGGAGGTGAGGTTCAGAACCTGGGCCGAAGCATAAGGTACTACCTAGTATCCTCACAACTGCCTGTATGTTACGCAAGACTGGCCATCTGTGGAAATGCTAATCCGCTGATAGATAGGGATTTCAAATAATTTGGGTCACGAGAGCAGCAATTGATCCAATGATTTGCAGTTTTTTTTTCAATCTAATCATAAAAGATGGATCATTGCAAGATATATCATTTCAACCAATCTTATTTTTTACATTCGGAAAAATCCAGTTTTATTTTTATTTTCAGATAAATCAAATCATCATCGAATGATAACAAAGTGTTATTGAGTTTGAAATCTAATAAACCATGTCAGCTATTTTTCATTATCATTACATGATTTTGTTATTGTGGGTAATAAGTAATAATAGTTTCTTATCAGACTCCAACTAACATTCTAGTCACACTGGTGGTGCATCCAGTTCTGAATCTTTGGGGATTCAAATCACATTCGAACACAGCCTCCTAATTATAATATATCCAGAAAAGAAATAGACAGTCAAAATTTATTTAAATCTGTTTCTCTCAGTGGGAAGGAAAAAATTGGTGATTGAGGAACATAATATCGATAATGAATTTTTATCTTTAAGGTATTGTTCTGAAATAGAAGTGGTCGATGTACAGAAGAAAAAATACTGGTGGTTCAACATCAAATATAATTTTGAAATAAGCATTAACGAAAAATATTTCATAACTGCATATCCAGAAGAACTGGATGATGAATACAAAGAACACAAAATTTCTCTGAATAGATGTAAATTGGAAGGAAATCACATGTGGAATATATTTAGGTAAGTTCCATGGGTCTAGTGGCAGACATACCGTTCCAATCCGGAATCTATGTAAGGTAGTGTTGGTGAATGAAGCCCACCTAATGTTCGTAAATTTTTTTCGCGTTATTTTTATTCAAAAATTTCTGAACATGATGAGTTCATTGTTTGTCATGTCTGCTATCATGTACTCATCAATATTGGCCTCCTTTAAAACCTGAGTAACCAAAATAGGGCAGAAATGAAAAATTTGCAGTCGGGCCTTATTACCCGCATGGTAGGTTGATAAAGCCCATAGCAAGTTATGTAGAATTTTGTATATTCATTGGATAAATAATATTTTATATTATTAAAAACCGAGAAAGGTAAAATAATTATTATATATTATTATTAGAATTATTATATGAAACAATTTTTTTTTTTTTTTACAATACTGTAATAAAGTAACAAAAAATTCTAACATTATAATAAAGTAACAAAAGTATTAAAAAATTCTAACAAAAAATAAAATTCTTTTTTAACAAACAAAAACGTTAATCACATTCGCTGCAGAGAAAATCTTCAACGTCTTCTGCCGTCAGTCCGACGCAAGACACGTGGGCCTTATAACGCAATCAATCGTTGGGCCTTATTATCGGACGGGCACGTTTTTCTTAAACATGCATTTATCAGGAAAGTAAACAATGCTCTTAATTTTTCTCTTAGTACAAAATATACTACCAGTATTGTAGCAAATGATGGCGACCTTTTCATTTTTTCAAGTAAAATGGATTGAATGAAAAAAGATGTCCTACCGTATTGCGAACTTATAATATGCTCGGCGTAAAACTGCACTTGCCCCTCGTGAAGTTAACGGCGGGCTGATCTCAACGATATTATCATATAGCTTCCCCGCTGGGAGGATGCAACGAGCCATGTTGCCAGATTTGAAAAAAGTACCAGACTTCAAGAAGAAATGCCGGTGGGCCTTATTAACTGCCGGGCCTCATTCACCGACACTACCTTAGTTATATATCGATCAAAAGATACTATATTTCGTCTCGCAACAGAAAAGTACATCTGCGTTCCAGAAACTAACGAAAACGCTCAACTCACTGGGAGTGACATTTTCTTGGAGACCTCGAACCGAAAGATGATTCAGTTTCCACCTTCGCCTTTGATAAATTACAAAGTGGTGTTCTTCATATTTTAATATGTCATCTATGATCCACAGGCATGAAGGAGCCCCGTTCACAAAACACAAAAGACTCACGATCCTACTCTCAATCTTTATGACCACATACGCCATTCTCTTGGCTATCTACGGTTTTCCGAAAATGGAAAATAATGACAGTTTAGGAGAATACATGGAGTTCAGCTTCTACACCAAATCGATTTGGTCTACAATTTGTAGTTTGCTGGTCACATTTCTGTTACATCTACCCATCGTTCATTTCTTCAGGTGAGGACGAGAACTTTCCCTCTCAGTTACATATGAAACCATGTCTGATTTCAGATACCCATGCGAAGGAAAAACGTTATGGAGACGCCAAACAAGAAATTAGAGAATTTCGGTTCTCCGACATGATTTG
>JAFIRS010002376.1:0-222153 GCA_018342105.1 Gonioctena quinquepunctata
GAAAATAATAAAGACGTATTATTATTATGTAGTACTTTTCACAGGGATGAGACCTATTGTGTCCTCAGTTGAGGCCCCAAACATTCACTTAGCAAAATTCCTTACTAAAATTTCAACTAATGTTCACGACATAGATAATAAATACTGTATCATAGACCCTTTTATGTTCGAAAAGTTCATTAATAATTTTAAACTTCCAGAAGACTACATCATAGTGAGTTTGATGTTGTCTCTTCATTCACAAATTCACCTTTCGAATTAGTTAGATACAGTTTATCTAGTGAATGTAACACTATAAAAATTGTGCTTCAACTTGGAGTGCGTTTATTGATATTAGTTCTCTTCGAATTCTTATTTTTTATACACATATCACAAACAGATATTTGGTACCCTCATGTGATCCATAATCTCACCAATTTATTAAATTTGTACTTGATGATCTTGTAAAAGATGTTCTATCACTAATTCCTTTTAACATTTCTTTTGTCAAACGGTATGCAGATGATTTGATCCTCTCTGTATCTCCCAACGAGTTTGAAGAAGCCGTTTTTCATTTCAATAGCAACGATATAAATTCACAATTTACTTCAGTGGTAGAGGTAAATCAAAGTATTCTTTTCTTAGACATGGGAATTTGTAGAGGAATGAATATTCTTCGCACAAAATGGCACAGGAAACCAATTTGTTCCAATCGGTTCATAAGTTTCCAATCTCATCACTCTCCCGATGTGGAACCAAACCCCAGCATGGCCTGAAAAACAAAGTTGTCTGCTTGTCACATCCAATCTATAATGTGGAATGTTTGAACGAATCCATAACAATTCTTAAGGGAAAATTCCTACCATCTTGAACTTATCAATTTACTACTTTTCAAATCTACGATCTTAACTTGACGTAATCATCAACAATACACATTCTCCAATTTTCTATGAAAACCTTCAAATACCCAACCTCGAACTGTTTATGTTTATGAACTACTGCCTTACATTGAACTCCGTATCGCAAAGATGACATTAAAACAGTTGCCAGGTTTTATACCAAAATTGAAATTACATCAATCAAATTTGAAATGGCAAATGTCATCTATAGTATTCATTGCCTTACCTGTATGAAGTTTATATTGGCCAAACCAGCCGAACTCAACTGGACTCATAGCATCTCATAAGAGACTTCAATCTTAACAAAAACATTGTGCTTTAGTCGAACATAATATTATTTCGAATCATTCTAGTATTTGAATAACCTTACAATTTTGGCAATGAAGAATAATTATTTTAAGGAAATTTCCTTAAGTGGTTTCTGTCAATTAATGAACCTTATAGCAGGAACAAAAAGTCTGATATCTGATACCCCAGTGTCATTTTTAATTACTTACTTAAACCAGATAATGATATTTTCCAAATATTTCTCCTGCTTCAAATCTCTCAACATAATTATTCATAAGAGTGCTGTGGAGACAGAACACATGTTTCATCCTTGACAGATGAGTATTGACACATAACAAGTGACATTACTTCTATTTCATTTCCTCTTTCTTTCATACTCTTCAGTTTTGACTGAACCATTTCATGTTTATTAATGTGTTTTTCGAAAGCTTGACAAATTGAAAAAGAGTTTTTTCCAAACTATCTCATATTTATATATAAAGTTGTGAATATATTGGTGGGATATTGGTTGGTCCGAAAATTGGCAACAGTGTAAATTCGAAAAAGAGGATTTTTCTGGATTGTTCGCATATTCTTCATTATGCTTGTGAGCAGTATATTTCGCAAAATATCATTGGAAAATGGCGACCAGAAATTCGTAGTTTACGATTCCTTAGTGGTGCTTGATGCTGTTTCCGCCTTGAAGTTTGATTCAGATTAGGAAATTCACTGAGCGTTTCAATTATATTTTCCGTGAAGCTATATTTCTCCCATGGGGCACAAGTTTGAAAATCTGAAATCTCACATGTTGCAACACAAAAATGTATTCAATAGAAGAAACACTATTTTTTAGGTCGTCCAAATGCCTATCTCCTGGAAAAATTCAATTCGAAGTTAATATCTTTCAAAATAAAGTTGTAAATATTTTTTTTCAATCTCCATTTTTTTTATGGAATTCCCCACTTCAAATTTCAAAAGGATTGTTGATATTTATTTATTATGTGTGATTTATCCTAGGATGAATTCAATTCTATGAATCTAGAGATGTCATAAGAATGAAAAATTGCAAATAGTTCGATTTTTTACATTAAAAGAACAAATACCTTTCCAGAAAGTTGAGCAGAAGCTCAATCTCAACTAACAGAAAAATATAGTTTGACATTCGAGATACATTATTCTAATCGAGAAATATTTATTATTTTTCTCCAAAGCATTCGATCTAGAATTTCGCCACACAAGATTATTGCTTTTCTACTACTAGAAACAAGAAAATGTTAAGATATATGGGCAATTAAGGATGAAATTCAAAATTATTCAGACTCACCAATGGCTGCGAGCCGAATTCTAACTCTTCTGGACTAGAAATACCAGGATCGTAGTAGGTGAGTAGAATTGAAAAATAATTGTGGGGACAGTGATGGAGCCCATTCATTAAATTCATTTTATTCAATAGAGCAGAAGAAATATTTCATTTTTCTAGGGCAAACATTTATCAATGAGAATGATTTGTCTTTCCAAGATGGACATCAGAGAAATACATTGTTAGTAAATATTTTATTTCCTTGTCAATTTGACTCGTATTACAAAAAAACATCGTGGAGAAATTGAAATCACTTCATCAAGAAAAACAAAAAGAAACAAAACAATTTTTGTGAATATTCCTCAGCATCATTCAAGAATTTATTAGAAAAAGGAAAAGTATACATTGAATGGGAGCGTTACACAGTCTTTGAGGATTTGGACGTTCTTTGCTGTTTTGAATGCCAAGCATTCCATCACAGACACCAAGAGTATTGGACGAAGTGGTGTGCCCAAATTGTAGTGAAGAGCACACATGAAAAGAATTGTAACAATCAACATAAATGCTGCCAAAATTGTGAGAATGCAAACACAAATATAAAAAAACTTACAACATGGAACACTCATCAAATGATTTGAACTGTCCTCCTTTAAAATATCTCAGAGGTATTAGAAAGTAAAATGAATCACCAGAATGACGATTGACCCTGTTGTTAACATCCTGGAGAGTTCAGGAAGTGAAGGTGGTGATCTATGAGACATTAAAAATGTGGACTTTGTAATCGAATCTATTGAGGATATAAAATTAAAAACAAAGGCAAATTAAAATTCAACATATCGATATCAGTAGTATCAGGAAAAATCTAAGAAGACGCAACTTTAGAAAGATATAATTTGAAGCATACTGACCTAATTATAATGGGTGACTGTTGGAATGTTGAATCAGTCGATAATTCAATTATCACAGGTTTCATAACTCTAAATAATAACAGCAAAATCAACCAAAATTATGGAGTCCTCATTTATGCGAAATCCAACCATTTGATAACACAATTTCACCGTAGTGTAAAATCATCATTAGTCAAATTTGTTGCACACTAAATAATATAAAAGTATTTATAAACGCCTGCTTACAAAAAGATCTGCATTCGTAGAAGGTGCTCTCCTTCTACTAATGCAGATCTTTTTGTAAGCGAACTCAGGATGGCCTACTGGTATCAATTCGTAAAGAGGATCGGTTATAAAGAGAATGTGCATTGAACAGAAATTATAAGGACACTGAAAACAGATATAAAACCTCTAGAAATATTCTCTCGAGACTAATAATGAAATCCAAATATACCTATTACAAATCCCTTGCCAAAAAAAGTTTAAATGACCTGAAAAAACCATGGAAGTTGATACGAGAGGCTACGGGTGAGCAGGTGAACCAAACGGAAATCAGGGGTATTCTGGACAGCAAGGGTGCAAAAACTCATGAACCAAGCAAATGAACTGAATTTATTCTTATTTAGCAATATAGGGGGACAATTAGCACACAAAATCTCCCAAGGTAACAATATAAATGCAGCCGTAAATGATTCTATCAATCCCCACTCCTTTTAACTTCACCCCTATTACTGATGCCGAATCACATCTATTTATTGAAACCGCTAAAATACATTGTAAATTGTACCTTCAGTACTGGAATTTCCCTAAGATTCTCAAAAGTGCAATAATTGTACCAATTTTCAAACAAGGTGATAAAAACTTAACAAGCAACTACAGACCTATTGCACTCTTGAGCTCAATAAGCAAATTGATAGAAAAATGTATTAAATATAAATATAAACTAATGCTATTTTTGGAAAAATTTGCCTTATTAGATAAAAACCAATTTGCCTTCAGGGAGAATCTCAGTACCGGAAACGCTATGTGTAGAGTAACAGAAAATATTCTTCAAAATCTTGATCAGGGAAAGAAGGTTATTGGAATATTTCTGGACCTTACCAAAGCATTTGATACTGTGGCACACCCAATCCTGTTAGATAGGCTAAACAACATGGGTATTGAGGCATTGCTAACGACTTATTTGTCTTACTCAAGTGAAAAACACAGTACCCTCCTTGACAAACTCGAATATTATGGCATTAGGGGGGTAGCAAATGATTTCTTCAAATCTTACCTCTCTAACAGATCACAATCAGTCTTTTTGAAAGGAGGCCATTCAGTAAGCTCAACAGTTAAACACGGTGTACCACAGGGTTCGGTGTTAGGTCCGCTTCTGTTCATTGTATACATCAATGATATCTTTGATTATATGAATCCATTGGACTGTGTACTGTTTGCAGACGATGCAACCTTCTATGAGGCTAATCCAAATCACGATGAGTTGAAGTACCAAATGGAAGTGTCTAATACTAAAATTGAACAATGGCTGGTCCCCAATCATTTCAAACAAAATCGTTGTAAAACACAATCCATCACATTTTCGACAAACTCCTCACTGAATGAAGGGTCTATTGTGAATTTCTTGGGTATTACTTTGGATGAAACATTGAAATGGTCTTGCCATATTGAAAAACTCTGTGAAAAACATTATTCAAAGTAAAATATACGTAATTTACTATTACTACTGTTAAACCATTTATTGCTTTCTCTTCGAAACTTCCTAATCTGTGATCATAAAGTTCCACAATTTACTATTCAGGTTCAATGTTGTGGTTTTACGGAAATATAAAAATTACCTGAAATTATGGAAATTAAATTACACCCCATATTCACGACTTTCTTGACATATTCATTATTTACGCCTCTACACTGACACTATTTTATTTTTTTATCTTCCAAATGTTGTAAAATGATAAAAAATTATATTACTCGGTACCATACGTTTGATCACATCTTATTGGAAAATTAATTTGTATTTTTCTTCGATTGATAATTTAAGTTATTTCGTTCTGAAGTGAAGAAGGAGAGTCATTAAAAAAACATTCAACACTTCATCAATACCGATTTGTGGTTTTCAGTATTTAGGAGATTGTCTTAACGGAAATATAAAAATTACCTGAAATTATGGAAAAGAAATCACACCTCATATTCACGACTTTCTTGACATATTTACTGTTTCCACCTTTACACCTATTCTTTCAGAACACTAGTTTATATTTTCTATATCCTAAATGTTGGTGAAAAAAAAATTAATTCAACGCTTCATCAATGCTGAGTTGCGGTTTTCAAGTATTTAGGAGATATTCTTGCCAAAAATGTGAGATTTTACCCAATGAAATGAAATAAAATATCAAAGATACAGAAAAGGGGTAAAAAATTGCTTTTATTATTTTGGTGGATATGTTTTCACACCCCTGTGCTGGTGTTGATGGGTAGAGCATTTCACCTTCTGTCATATTACGAACTGAACTTATGTTTTTATATTCGGATAAAATTATTCATTCTCTGTAACTATGTCCCCTAAATTTTCCGCTTATGGGTACGCCACTAGTGATTTTTTGAAAATCCATCCTACATTCTGAACGATGCACAGAAGTAATTTTCTTTGAGAAATCTGAACCAACTTGAAATCCGAAGCCTTTTGGTAGCGATCAGTTATTCGAAGATTACCTTCCCAACAATGAAGCATCGGAGATCATCCAACTGCAAAGCAAAACCTTAACACCGGTTCAAAGTCCAGTTCTTTGGGGGATCACCTTGGTCCTCATTAGTAAGGATCCTGGTCAATGGTGGTAACATCAGTCAGACACATCCGAAATCCAAAAATATATTTATCCCCTATTTTAGAATTTCAGAATGAGATGACTTGAGATTCCTGCAAAGTATTTTATTTTAATTACATTAGTCAACCTCGTATAATCAGTACTGTAACACTTCCTATCAATAATTTCTGATTATCGTTACATAATAACCATTATAATCACATTTGGTTTCCAGCATCGTGCAATCTGCCATTTGCAACTAAGCTGCATTTCCGAGAGTGCATTTGTTCAGATAAGGTGGTAATCATAATCGGAATGAGCTCAATCAGTTTATGAGAAATCATTTGGCTCGTGCAATTGGGACACATTCCAACTTCAATCAACTGACTCGGAGACGCTCGTGACCTAATTATATTGATTAGAACTGTGTTATTGGTTTTCAGCTATGTGAACTCTGAATTTCAAACATACTTACGAATGAGGCAATTAGTGCAATTTGCAACAATTCAATTTTCAGGGTTTTGTACCCCAAAAGGTACTATTGAATTAGAAAATTGGAATTTGGCGTGGTAATTGAGATGGCTACCAATAATTACAATCGAAGAAATATTTATCTGCGAATTTTGTACTCAGAGGTTTTTGTTAAATGTCCTATAAATCCAAAGGGTTAAGCGGTCGAATTTCGTCCCAACACCGCTGCATACAGGTCACAATGAGAAATATATAAACAAAATGGTCACGGAAATGATGAATAAAAACAGAAAAATTTCCATATTAGAATGAACTCATTCAATACCGCCAAAAATATATCAAAATGGGAACAAATTGAGCCTGAAGAAGTCCCCGGCCAGGGACGAAACGGTGCCAAAATCGCCAAAGCTATAAAAATTGTAATTCCATGAGAAAAACCGACCCTCTGGGTATTTGACAAAAGAGGGAATGTTCATGTTTCTTCAGGTGCATTCAGAGGACTACAAGTTCTACGGACATATGTTGCATAACACTTCATTTCAATTTGATAATTTGTCAATTTTATCTTTTGTATTGATCAAATGTCTGTCCAAGTTGTTAATGGTTCTGAAAGAAATTTTGACAGTTTCTATCCTACTTTTTATACACATTGCCATTATTTTGGCAAAGTTATTGTTCAAAAAAGGTATCGAAATGTATTTTTCCGTAGTCTCAATATAAGGGTAGCTAGTTTGTTCTCTTTTTATTTGTATTTATGAATTAGAAAATTGATCTGATTCATATTATAACCGTAGTAATGAACTAATGTCTTAAGAATGTTCATTTCCTTTTACCACCCGCTACATACAAAAGAAAATTTGAACAGATCTTCCATTCCACTTCATAGACGATTGAAGTAAGGTTGTTTGCATTGAAACAATTTCAGGTTACTTCAGAAATTCGCAATTGGCTAACTTCTGTTCACTAGTTCACTTCAAGCTGAACCGTAGAACACTTCATTTCTCTTTTGCTCATTCTTCTTCTTATCTATTTGTGTCTCAAAATTCATATTTACTGTGGTTATTCTATAATTGACAACTTGAAAAACGCTGGCAGTCGATAGAAATGGTTTATTTAAAAAAAAATATGTTCTACGCTGTCACAATTTTATACATTTTAACCATTTTAACGTTGTGAATATCGGTATTTTATGGGTTGCCCCCTTTTCTTGCCTTAGGACTAAGTGATACTTTGTCAATTAATTCAAATAACTATTCAATAACATTCAAAGATCATTCACTTACTGTACAAGCGAGCATTGAAGATGACCATATAGGTCGAAAACGCTCTGCGATTAAAAGTGAGTTTATACAGCAAGTAGAATAAAATAAGAAATAAAATAAAGTAAAATAAGAAATGATAATTTTCAGACTGTTCATAGAGCTGAGTAAATTAATGTAAAAAGTAAGGAGCTGTCAATGAAAATTTGGGATTTTATGTTGAGGTTACCTCAATTTCAATGATGTATACTTGTAAAATTGATTGCTGTTATTGTTTATTGAATAAAAAATAAGCTACTGTTGACAACACTAACAATATTTTAAAATTTTTGTCATCTAAAGACATTATTGGCCAGAAACGAAATTCAAAAAATTGCCCTGAACACACCATTTTCCAGTTATGAAAACAAAAACATATACTAAGACTGAATAGCTATTATATCATACCCATCATCATCAACTTTCAGTATGTACATATGCCTAACAAATAGTCAAAGTAAAATAAAATAAAAGATAAAATATTTTACTTCTTATTTTATATTACTTCTTATTTCATTTTATTTCTCTATAAACTTCTTATGGATGTTGTGAGGTTTAACTTCTTAAATTACTTCATTTTATTTCTTATTTTATTTTACTTGCTATATCAACTCACTCAAAAATTAATAAACTTGCACGAAATACAAAATTAGACTTTCAATACATGTCTGAACTTACAACCCAGCCTGTTAACGTACCCCTATCATGAAACAGGTTATATTTCGAAGAGTATCAATAACAGGAGATGAACTTTTCAACAAAAAACCGACGAAAAAAAATTAAAAGGGAAAAATAAAATAAACCTTTTCAGTCTTAATAACTCAGCTCCTGAAGTATCTAATTTATAGTAGGCGCCAAACAAACGAGCAAGCAAACCAATGGACTACCTTAGTCTGACGTCAAAAGTGGGTGGGGCTTAGCGTGCCCTTTCCAAATAATTCAGGCATTTTCACCTTTGCCAATGATTTTATTATCATTGTCAAAGAATTCAATCATGGACGATAGCTTCAAAACATGTTTTGAAGCCATTCTGTTTCATTCTTCTTTGGTTATAGTTGCAGAGCTTGGTTCGATAGGTTGTCCAAAGCAATCAATCAGTCTTCAATAAACTCTATTTATATTTTCAAAAGTATTATCATATTTTATCTCCCTGACATTTCAAGTGTCAACTAACCAATCAACTTTTATACTACAAGGGGAATACAATATTTGATGATCATACAACATCCACTTTCATCGATCAACTTGGAGAAACCGTGAAGGCTTCACTACTCGTCTTCCAGAACGTGTAGTCATTCGTGACGTTCCAGGTCTCGAATTTTCTTGATCCTCCAATGCTTGTGCGGGCTGATTTAGAGTTTTTCGATTGAGTGGTAGAAGTTCTGCAATACTTTGATCTGGTTTACCTGGTTAGGCTCTGGACTTGAGGTTGGGGATTCCACAGATTCTTGTGGATCATGAAATGGTATAATGGATACTCTTCCAGGAATTTATTTCATGAACGGAACCAGAATCAGATGATAACTATTCCTACTTACCATGCTTCTGGTAGTCTGCACTAGGTATGATCTTGGATTCAGATTCAAATCGGTTATCCATACGAACTCACCACACTGAAGTTCATTCAGATTTTTTGCCCCATGTATTGCATCATAATTCCTCTTGTATCATGATCGGTACTTTCCTTCCACTTTGGCTAATGTCATCAAAGGTGTGACATGACCGGTAATTGGTAAATTGTCTCTCAACCTTCGGCCATACAACATTTCAGCTGGACTGAAGCCATTTTCCAAAGGTGTATTACAATACGCCAGAAAAGCCATTTCAACATTACTTTTGTTCTTCTCTATCAGATTTTTTGCAACTTTTACGGCTGCTTCTACTGCTCCATTCGCTTGATGGAAATGAAGACTACTTGTTAATGTTGACAATCCCCACTCTTTGGCGAACAGTTGGAATTCAGACGTTCCTGTGCTATGAAATACCACTTTCGGAACAAACAATCTGTGGTATACCATGTCTCGCAAATACGGATTTGGAGTATTCTATGATATCGAGAGATCTAATTCTGTAGACACGACCAATTTCGAAAAATCGTGGATAGAGGTCGGTTTAAACCTCTAAGTTTGAATAGATCCATCGATATTATTTGCCAAAAATAGTCTGGGAATTTGACAGGTATCAGAGGTTTATTGTGGTTTGACGAATATTGAATACAAATTGGGCATATTTTTATTCTTGATTCAATGTCCTTGGAGATACCAGGCCTCCACATTGTTCGTTGGGGACGTCGTCTAGTCTTCGTGATTGCTTGATGACCAGCATGTAACTTCTCCAGCATAATGGTGCGAAGTTCAGATGGTATCATCATACGATTTTCTCTTAGAAATGTCCCATCTACTGCAGAGAGTTCATGGCGAACAGAGAAGAATTGTTGAATGTCAATCGACAATTCGGATTTGGCAGGCCATTCTTGGTTGAGTCTTCGAATGTTGTATCCTTGCTTTGAGAGTTGGCAACTTTTATAAGATTATCGTCACATGTGTGAATGCCTCCAAGCGTAACTGCATGAATATAGGCATCTACCTCCTCCTCTAACTCATTATTATCTTCTGATGGTATTGGTTTTCTAGATAGAGTATCAGATATAGATAGGTTTTTCCCTGAAAATCATAGCGCATCCTGAAACGCTGAAGTTTTGGTGAGAGATCATCGAGATTATTCTGCTTGAAAATTCGTAAAAGCGGATTATGGTCAGTTTCAATTGTATACTGTTTCTCAAGTAGGAAACTTCTCAGTCAGCCACTGGTCCAAGTCAAAGTAAGCGCTTCGCGTTCACGTTCGATATATGCCACTAGATTTTTCCCTCTTCTTCTCCTTGGAGTAAAACAGCTCCCAAGGCTCGACTTGAAGAATCACATGACAAAATGCTAGGTTTACTTGAATCATACATTGTTAAACAGGGTGGAGAAGTGAGAGATCACACAGCACAAATACCAAAATAATTACTTTCCGCCCACAAAATTCAGTTTTACCCTTATTGAGGGTGATATCAGAATTCTTGACTTCCTCAAGAGCATTTTCCAAGCATTCGTCGTGTTCTAATTCAGTTTTTCTCCAGATCAACCCGTCGTCCATATGAATTATACAATTTTTTCGCACCTCCGAGTATCCTAGACATCCTCTGGTGCTGAAGTGAGTCCGAATGGAAGTTTTCGAAATTAGAATCTTCCAAATGGGGTTATAGACGTGGTATTATCTTGGGATTCTTCAGCCAAATTGAGTTGCCAGAATCCATGGTTGGCATCCAGTGTGCTAAAATATTCAGCTCCACTTGTCGTGGCTGTACAGGGTGTTAGTTATAAAAACCACACACCTGACCTCCAAATGTCGTGGGCGAACAGGGGGTGTCTTGTTTAAAAAACCACACCCCTGACCACCTACTGTTATGGGTTGCTCCACACTCAGGGCGTTAATTAATACTGTACCTACCCGACTACCAAATGGGTAGATGGCCTGTGGTTTTAATAATTACCCCAAGTATGTTTCGAAAGGGAGATCTCAATCGCCCAGGGAGTTATTAATCAAAGAGATGTTCGATTAAAATAGAAGAAGATCTAAGAGCGGCTTTAGCCTTCCTCTCTACCCTGAGAGATAGTTGAGCGTGGGTTGTTCATTTATAATTCAGATTTACAGACCTTACTATTATTCGAATTCACAGGAAATAATGCACTGGAAAGATGAAATAAAAATGAATATAATTAATCTAATCTTTAAATACACACAAGATCGTATAACCTAACCAATCAAAACAAAATAAGCTATTTCACTATCAAATAAATTATAGAAGATGATAGTATGTCAAGTTTTGGTCTACAAAAGGGTAGTCATTAATATCATTATTTCTCTTTATTCTTATCCTTTTTACTTTCAACCAAGGAATAATGGATAACCCTGTATAAAATAGTAACCAAAATATTTAGGAATAAGGGACTCGGAGAATTGACTTTCCAAACATGATCTTACGAACGTACTTACGTAATTCTCAGGTAATCACTTGCACTCACATTAACAATTGATTAAACGAATAGACATTATTAATTTTACTCGCGCCTTCATTAATTTGGATTATTACGGTTTGATCATTTACTTTCGTGTCTTGAATTTATCTAGCTACTTTTCCTGGACCATGAATAGAGATTATGAAATGGGCATAGAAAATATGCCAGATTTATGATAGAACTAATAAACGGATGATAAACCGGTAGTTATCATATTTGTAGAGCCGATTTGACATTGTAGATTACTTTTTTGAACAATAACTTATTTCGCACTAAGGTAGAGATTAATGAAAAATTTTTTAATTTCTTGAATTATGGTTTTCTTCACTTATTTCAGCATTAATATAATTGTCTTGTAATAACGATTTCTAATTGAATGCTCGCGTACATGGAGTCAAGTATATCTGATGACTGTCGAATTATTACTCTCTCCTCTTTTTAGATTCATGTTTCTTTATATATATATATATATATATATATATATATATATATATATATATATATATATATATATATATCCTCGGCTCCCTCCTCTTGTTTGTGTTATTCCATTAATTTCATTCGTGATTTTTAGGTGTACTCATTAATTGTTTTTATTATACTAGCGCATAAGAAGGCTTCAAATAGACCGCCCGTCCGATGATGTATTTATGGATTTTTATGTGCGGTCGGCATCGATCCTTTGAAAGGTCGGCGACATTTACGATTTAATTTATTAACAGGGAAATAATTTCTCCTGTGATATTCACTGCGACCAATGAGTTACTCTTCAACCGTATTAGGTCATTAAATGAAACAGTCTGAGATAATTATGCATTCCTTCGAGAGTTGATGGTGCAAGTGTTAGAACTTGATAATGGTTATTTCTTTTTATAAATTATTATGACTAGGCAGGGTTACCACACACTGATATCTGCTAGTGATAATTCGATTCTCGGTGTTGGATGGAATTGACGTTCCACGCTTCTATCCAATCTGGACAGGTCCACACATATGCGTACATCGCCACTTTTTTTTATACCAACCACCATTGAGGCATAACAATCTGTGGAATGGTCTATTGGGACAATAACTCGTTTTTTCTACATGTCATCTAGAGCTTCCTTTACTTGAGCCTCAAGTGTAACAGAAACAGCTCTTGGCGCAAAGATGGCATATGGAATCGCATTTTCTCTTATTTCTATTTTATACTGTCCTTCCATATGACCCAATCCCTTAAAAAGAGTGAAATTCTCCTCGAACCAATCAACATCCGTATTAATGGCATGAATACGTATCACTAGGTTCAGATTTTGGCAAGATTTTATGTTCAGCAACGGGATATCAATATCTCCCGAAACATATGCATTTACAATTGTTTCTTTGTTTCTGTACTTGAGTTTCAGAGTCAATGTTCCCAAAATGTTGGAACGGTCTCGTTTCTTAGCACTGAATACTTTGTTTTTCGATGTACTCAGAGCTGATTCTGCTATTACATCTTTCAGCACATTCAAAGGCAACATTGTGACGTCGGCTGCTGTGTCAAGTTTGAATGTGATGGGTTCAAGAGTTTTATCCTCACAAATCACTCGCAGCTCTTGTGTCCATGCATTATAATCATCCTTTGCTTTGATTTCATGAACATAACATGCCTCATCATTATTCTCGGACTAGTATTCTCCCTCCACAGCTTGTACATTCTAATTCTTGGGTTTTTCCTTCCGATGGCACATTTTGCTGTAGTGCCCTTCAAATTTACAGAAACCACATTTAGCATTTTCAGCTGGACAATTGGTCAACTTATCATGCCAATCATAACACCTGGTACATCTCGAAGTTTCATGGGTTTCGTTTTTTTTCTTGAATGACTGATTTTCATTTATAGCGGAAACACTGGGTTCATGGAGATATTGTTTTTGGCGTAACAATTTTTCATGTTTTCTCAAACATGTAACAGCTTTTTCGAGAGTTAATGTGGGATCAAGTTGCAGCCCAATACTTATAGTTGTTTTCCTCATTCCTACAGAAATGGACTAACATGACCATCATCATTCAAGGTCCCCCACTTACATGTTTTTGAAAAACTGTGAAGATCAGTTATGAACATTTCAGCAGAACTATTTCCTTGCTTGTGTTTCAGAAATTTTGTTCGTTCATAAATTATATTTCTAGGAGGTACAAAATATTCCTGAAACTTCTGTTATGTATCATAAGATGTTTTAGGAGCGGGCGTGAAAGAGTTGAAAATGTCTCTCATATTATAGATGAGAACATCGTTTTTCCGTACCTGAGATGTACTCCCTCGTTGAAATCGTTGAAAGCGATTTTTCCATTGCTCCCATCCATTGGGTTGGAAATTAAAAGGTACTGGAGGTGGCAAAGAAACGTTTACCGTCGGTAAAACTTGATTACCTGCAGGGTCAGCTCGATCAACAGTAGTATTGGGCATAGTACAGTTAAAACTTTGGTAATACTGAATTATGTAATGCTTCTCGACTCAAAAGCTCTCGCACTTCCTTTGTACACCGCAACACTATATAACTCGGAACATCGCTGCCACCATGTTTCATTTTTCTTTGGATATAGTTGCGGTGCTGAGCTCAATAGGTTGTCCAAAGCAATTGATCAGTATTCAATAAACACTATTGATATTTGCAAACGTATCATAATATTTTTTTTCATTGGTGCCCCACCTTACCCATTCAAAGCACACCTCAGCGTGTTTGAATCGAACTTCAAAGGACGCGCGTTTTTTAAAGTTACCATGGCAACATCAACAAATCGAGAAACGTGAAGTCTGAATGACAAATTTTTCATTATTGATCTGACAGGAGTATCTTGTAACGTCTTGTAACGTCAAATAAAATATTACTAACAACTCGTTCATTTATATGTGATACCTCTTTCTCCTCCATCCATTTGATGAACTTTTTTTATTCTTTTTCATATATATCACTGGATTTTCACGGTATTAACCTCGATTCTGCCTCACTATTCAAAAAATCGATATTAGAATAATTCATTTTGAGCTCTGGTGACAACAAATTGATCTTTGATAACAAATTGCGAACGAATATTTGTTTTCGTCATTTCCATGACAACGAGAGGTATACTGATGTCACATCACGAATTCAACCATTTTGCATTATTAGTTCTCATTTCTATTTTTTGTATTCATAATACCAGTATATATGATTTCAAAGTGCACCAATAAAAAAAATAGCGTAAAGTATTCGTGGATAACTGGTCTTTAAAACACTTGCTCTATTTCGAGCACTCCGGCTGCGCCGTCGTGCTCGAAAAATCGCGCGTGTTTTGAAGCCCTTTTTATCCACTGATACTTTAATATACTATTATCTCCCTGACATTTCCAGTGTCACATAACTACTGAAATTTTATATCTACAAGAGGAATACAATATTTGATGATTATACAACACATTCTATGTCTGAAAGATGATGAGTAAATATATTTCAATTGCAGAAATAACATAAACTCAACAAACATAACAATTCTTGAAATTTCATTGAAAACCTTACCTACCTGACTGACACCTAATAAAAAATATATGCGATTATCCGAATTACTGAGATGTCTATGCACTCATATCTGAAAATGTGTGGGATCAAACGTGCGACAGACATGGTCCGCTTGATTTCTCAGATCACGACCTGTTTCGAATGATTGTTGAGTAGATGTCAACAGCAAAGAGCAACTTTCCTAAGAAATTTATTCGGACAATGTTCAGTATGCTCCGAAATCGTCAAAGATGTGCATGATGAAGATTCCTACAATGAATCGGCAGACAGAGACAAACAGTACAGTTTTCTTTTATCTCCATTACTACATCTTTCCGAATCGAAACTTCGGCTTCTCGCTCCTCGGTGTCGTCGTTACTGACGAATCAGTATTTTCCCAAGATCATATTTTAGTGAGAGATAAGTGCCATGTGAAGTGGAATGAATAGAAAAAATCGAATTTAAACGGTTTTCTTCACATAAAGAATTCAATATAAAATTGAACCAGAGAAAGGTAGATCTCAGGTGAGAAACAACTACTTTCCTGGCAAATACCACGCAGAACGTTGAATGATATTCACCTGAAAATCCATGCATACTTCCATATAATATCAATGGACATTGAATGCAAATGTTTCTTTCTGATAAGCTCGATTATGTTTAATTTATGTCGTGTTCACCTAACAATCCGCATACCGGTTTCAGGCTTCTTTGGCCCTCATCAGTACGGAGTAGTCAACCAGCCAAAGGTCCAAAGAACTCTGGCTGAAGTGAGACACAACGTAAACAAACCATCATCGATCTTGTAACACCTATAGGTACGCCGGAAAAGATAAAGTTTAACTGGCGGTACCTAGTGACAGAAAGAAACACTCCGAAAATCTCCCACCTCGATAGGTTTCTAAATGAAAGATTCCTTCTCAGTAGGAGTGGCAAGCCCGTCTAGCATATAGTGAGAGATAAGTGCCATGTGAAGTGGAATGAATAGAAAAATCGAATTTAAACGGTTTCTTCACATGAAGGATTCAATATAAAATTGAACCAGAGAAAGGTAGATCTCAGGTGAAAACAACTACTTTCCTGGCAAATACCACCAGAACGTTGAATGATATTCACCTGAAAATCCATGCATACTTCCATATAATATCAATGGACATTGAATGCAAATGTTTCTTTCTGATAAGCTCGATTATGTTTAATTTATGTCGTGTTCACCTAACAATCCGCATACCGGTTTCAGGCTTCTTGGCCCTCATCAGTACGGAGTAGTCAACCAGCCAAAGGTCCAAAGAACTCTGGCTGAAGTGAGACACAATGTAAACAAACCATCATCGATCTTGTAACACCTATAGGTACGCCGGAAAAGATAAACTTTAACTGGCGGTACCTAGTGACGAAAGAAACACTCCGAAAATCTCCACCTCGATAGGTTTCTAAATAAAAGATTCCTTCTAAGTAGGAGTGGCAAGCCCGTCTAGCATATAGTGAGAGATAAGTGCCATGTGAAGTGGAATGAATAGATAAAATCGAATTTGAACGGTTTTCTTCACATAAAGGATTCAATATAAAATTGAACCAGAGAAAGGTAGATCTCAGGTGAAAAACAACTACTTTTCTGGCAAATACCACGCAGAACGTTGAATGATATTCACCTGAAAATCCATGCATACTTCCATATAATATCAATGGACATTGAATGCAAATGTTTCTTTCTGATAAGCTCGATTATGTTTAATTTATGTCGTGTTCACCTAACAATCCGCATACCGGTTTCAGGCTTCTTGGCCCTCATCAGTACGGAGTAGTCAACCAGCCAAAGGTCCAAAGAACTCTGGCTGAAGTGAGACACAACGTAAACAAACCATCATCGATCTTGTAACACCTATAGGTACGCCGAGAAGATAAACTTTAACTGGCGGTACCTAGTGACGAAAGAAACACTCCAAATCTCCACCTCGATAGGTTTCTAAATGAAGATTCCTTCTCAGTAGGAGTGGCAAGCCCGTCTAGCATATAAGTAGAGATAAGTGCCATGTGAAGTGGAATGAATAGAAAAAATCGAATTTAAACGGTTTTCTTCACATAAAGGATTCAATATAAAATTGAACCAGAGAAAGGTAGATCTCAGGTGAAAAACAACTACTTTCCTGGCAAATACCACGCAGAACATACTTCCATATAATATCAATGGACATTGGATGCAAATGTTTCTTTCTGATAAGCTCGATTATGTTTAATTTATGTCGTGTTCACCTAACAATCCGCATACCGGTTTCAGGCTTCTTGGCCCTCATCAGTACGGAGTAGTCAACCAGCCAAAGGTCCAAAGAACTCTGGCTGAAGTGAGACACAACGTAAACAAACCATCATCGATCTTGTAACACCTATAGGTACGCCGGAAAAGATAAACTTTAACTGGCGGTACCTAGTGACAGAAAGAAACACTCCGAAAATCTCCCACCTCGATAGGTTTCTAAATGAAAGATTCCTTCTCAGTAGGAGTGGCAAGCCCGTCTAGCATATAGTGAGAGATAAGTGCCATGTGAAGTGGAATGAATAGAAAAATCGAATTTGAACGGTTTTCTTCACATAAAGGATTCAATATAAAATTGAACCAGAAAGGTAGATCTCAGGTGAAAAACAACTACTTTCCTGGCAAATACCACGCAGAACAAAAACCCTTCCCATATTAATAAACAATGGACATTGAATGCAAATGTTTCTTTCTGATAAGCTCGATTATGTTTAATTTATGTCGTGTTCACCTAACAATCCGCATACCGGTTTCAGGCTTCTTGGCCCTCATCAGTACGGAGTAGTCAACCAGCCAAAGGCCAAAGAACTCTGGCTGAAGTGAGACACAACGTAAACAAACCATCATCGATCTTGTAACACCTATAGGTACGCCGGAAAAGATGAACTTTAACTGGCGGTACCTAGTGACAGAAAGAAACACTCCGAAAATCTCCCACCTCGATAGGTTTCTAAATGAAAGATTCCTTCTCAGTAGGAGTGGCAAGCCCGTCTAGCATATAGTGAGAGATAAGTGCCATGTGAAGTGGAATGAATAGAAAAATCGAATTTAACGGTTTTCTTCACATAAAGGATTCAATATAAAATTGAACCAGAGAAAGGTAGATCTCAGGTGAAAAACAACTACTTTCCTGGCAAATACCACGCAGAACGTTGAATGATATTCACCTGAAAATCCATGCATACTTCCATATAATATCAATGGACATTGAATGCAAATGTTTTTCTGATAAGCTCGATTATGTTTAATTTATGTCGTGTTCACCTAACAATCCGCATACCGGTTTCAGGCTTCTTGGCCTCATCAGTACGGAGTAGTCAACCAGCCAAAGGTCCAAGAACTCTGGCTGAATTGAGACACAACGTAAACAAACCATCATCGATCTTGTACACCTAGGTACGCCGGAAAGATGAACTTTAACTGGCGGTACCTAGTGACAGAAAGAAACACTCGAAAATCTCCCCCCTCGATAGGTTTCTAAATGAAGATTCCTTCTCGGTAGGAGTGCAAGCCCGTCTAGCATATAGTGAGAGATAAGTGCCATGTGAAGTGGAATGAATAGAAAAAATCGAATTTAAACGGTTTTCTTCACATAAAGGATTCAATATAAAATTGAACCAGAGAAAGGTGGATCTCAGGTGAAAAACAACTACTTTCCTGGCAAATACCACGCAGAACGTTGAATGATATTCACCTGAAATGAATGATATTCACCTGATGAGGGCCAAGAAGCCTGAAACCGGTATGCGGATTGTTAGGTGAACACGACATAAATTAAACATAATCGAGCTTATCAGAAGGAAACATTTGCATTCAATGTCCATTGATATTATAGAGTATGCATGGATTTTCAGGTGAATATCATTCAACGTTCTGCGTGTATTCGCCAGGAAAGTAGTTGTTTTTCACCTGAGATCTACCTTCTCTGGTTCAATTTTATATTGAATCCTTTATGTGAAGAAAACCGTTTAAATTCGATTTTTCTATTCATTCCACTTCACATGGCACTTATCTCACTATATGCTGACGGGTTTGCACTCTACTGAAAGAATCTTTCATTTAAAACTTATCGAGATGAATTTTCGGAGTGTTTCTTTCTTCACTAGGTACCGCCAGTTAAAGTTTATCTTTCCGGCTACTAAGTGTTACAAGATCGATGATGGTTTGTTTAATTGTGTCTCACTTCAGCCGATTCTTTAAATTTTGGCTGGTTGACTACTCCGTACTGATGAGGCAAACTGAAACCGGTATGCGGATGTAGGTGAACACGACATAAATTAAACATAATCAACTTATCAGAAAAGAAACATTTGCATTCAATGTCCATGATATTATATGGAAGTATGATGGATTTTCAGGTGAATATCATTCAACGTTCTGCTGGTATTTGCCAGGAAAATAGTTGTTTTCACCTGAGATCTACCTTTCTGGTTCAATTTTATATTGAATCCTTCATGTGAAGAACCGTTTAAATTCGATTTTTCATTCATTCCCTTCACATGGCATATCTCCATATGCTAGACGTCCTCACGAAAGGAATCTTCATTTAGAAACCTATCGAGGTGAGATTTCGAGTGTTTTTCTGTCCAGGTACCGCCAGTTAAAGTTTATCTTTCCGGCGTACCATAGGTGTTACAAAGATCGATGATGGTTGTTTACGTTGTGTCTCACTCAGCCAGATTCTTTGGCTGGCTGATTGCTCCGTACTGATGAGGCCAAGAAGCTAAACGTATGCGGATTTTAGTAACACGCTAAATAAACATAATCGAAACTTATCGAAAACATTTGCATTCAATGTCCATTGATATTATAGGAAGTATGCATGATTTTCAGGTGAATATCATTCAACGTTCTGCGTGGTATTTGCCAGGAAAGTAGTTGTTTTTCACCTGAGATCTACCTTTCTCTGGTTCAATTTTATATTGAATCCTTTATGTGAAGAAAACCGTTTAAATTCGATTTTTTCTAATCATATTTTAGGTTATATTTTTGGGGTATTTACCTCAGATACGACGAAAATAGGCACAGAAAATGGCATAAAAAGACAGTGTCGGCCTAGAATTTGATTCTTGTTTGCTTTTAGCGTTTGGCTTGTTCAATTATGGTGTTATATCAGTTTTTGGTGAAGAATAAAATCAGATTGAGATAGATCCATATCAAGCACAATTACTTCCACTTTCACAAATTCTGATTTTCCCATTATTTCTGGATTGATGCGAAAACTTCCAGGCATGATATTCTCAAGCGATAGTGAAGATTTGAAATAGTAGTGAAAAAGTCAAGAAAATATATCAAAAAGATTTATAACTACAGGTTGGTATTTACAGTCAGATGAATATGACTCAGTTCAGTTGAAGTACAGGTATTCCTTTCGAAATGCGCTATTTGCGTTTTGGCTTGTCTGTTTGTAATTAATTAACATTCAACTGTAAATCAAAATACATCAATATCATAGGTATATCAAGATGTTCAAAAAAACAGTCATAAATATATAGCTGCCAAACTTCAAAATAATCTGAATTAATGTGAACTCATCTCCACAATCCTTCGAGAATTCTGAAGCTTGAAAGCTAATACCTATAGAAGAAGAATAATTCAGTGAGCAAAAACTTTTTAATCATTTATCCCATCGAAACTTTACTTGGTACATTGGTGTTTTATATTTCACTTGACACAGTGTGGACATTGATTATTTTTGCAATTTTCAGGAGGGCAAACTTTGCATATGAAATAAAATCCAGCATGTCTGGGAAAAATTCAGAATTCAGTGTCCTGTCCTGTTGGTGGTGTCCTAGGTGATGATTAAATTCGTAGAACTTCTCAGCATGACTGATTTTCACCACTTTTATTTTTGCTCGCTTTCGTGACTGTTCGGTACAAATCTTGCAATCGATTTCAAACTAACCTCCTGATGAGACTTGAAACCTCCGCTATAGCTCAGAACTAGATGACAATAAAATATTAAGTTGCTTTCTTTTCTGTGTGTTTGTTTGTCTGTAGAACATTTACGGAACAAAAAGTGAGGTTGGGATGACAGAGTATCTCCATAGCACCAACAGAATGATCGATGAGTCAATGTGCACTGAATTAAACTGCCTTCTGAATAGTCAGTCAATGTAACAACGAAATTAATTACAAATAAACTAATAAATAATCCACTAAACATCGTACATAAAATAGTATGACACATACATTCCCATCAAATGGAAAACAAGCAAATTCATGGGTTCATTTTATTCATTTTACCATGTTTATATCAACTCGCTTTCGTTGTCTGTTTGTCCGTTCGGTGAAAATCTCGTTGTAATAATAATATGTAGGGAACAATCCATTTTAAATTAACTTCCTGATGAGCTAGTTACTCGACTCCAAACATAGCTCTGAACTGGATGACAATGCAATATTAACTCGCTTTCATGTCTGTCTGTTTGTCTGTAATAATAATAATAGTGAGGAGCAATCGATTTTAAACTAAGTGAAATAAACCGGAAATTTGCCACATGTCTCTGTCATGACATCATCAAAATGTTTGAACAATCACACACAAGACTAAAAAGCAAAAAAAAGTTGTTTAGTTTTTTTCAATATACCTACCACATTTATAAAAGGAACTGAAAAGTTTCAAATAATTTCACCTATCCCCATGCGGCTCCCTGTGATTGCAGATTTTCAAAAACAATGGAAGTAGTTTCAAGATTTAAAACGAAAAATGTGGTCAAATGCAATAGATAATAGTAGGAAGTGTAGGGAGTAGCTGTTATAGAGGCGGAGTTTCTCAGTAAGTTCTTCAAACACGACCTGAAAAGAACGGATCGGTGTTTGTTTCGTGTCCCATTGCTACTTGCAAGATGAAATCTATTAATCTTTGCTTTGCTTTCTTTTCTAGTACTCTTTCGGGCTTGGTGACAAGACCATCTACTCAGTTTCGACCTACCCATTTTACGTTGTTAAAACCTTTTTGGTGGAATATAATAGTAGGACTCACGGTCCCTTCCATCCTCAAACTTCCTAACACGTATACTGGACTCCCATCTCCCACGTGCAATGCATAATCTTTCTTTTTCCTCAGCTCGTTTCCATATTTACGACTAGTCCTAGAGGCAGTGACTGGTGTCTATATCTCTCTGTGTTCATTTGATTTTGCTTTGTTTGTGGCAGTCACAGCAAAAGTATGGATTCGCCATTCGACATTTTGTCATAGATATATTCTATCAAAGAGCAAACTTTGTATAATCAGTCAGCTAGCAATCTTAGGCTGTCGGCATGATTCATAACAGAATGGCAACATCGCAATATCATCAACTATCTATGAATTATACAAACGATCAGTCCGCCAATAGTCCCGTAACCTGGGCAGTTGAAGTATCCCCATAAACATTAAACATTAAGAACTCATAAAGATGAATAAGGCAAAGAAGAATGTTTTCCAAAAGAGAGTACTCACCAGAAATCATTCGTAACATTGACGCAGGAGAGACATCGCATTCACTAGGTCTTCAATACATCTTTGTCTGAGAAGCCAGAGTCAAGAATCACCCCGCCAGTCCTAGAACTACTTTGAAGTCTTACAAACAAATGATCGATACATGTAGAGCTATTTTTATCAATTCTGGTTGATATGTTAATAACGGAGTGGAAACTTTTTTCATTTAGGCGATCTATATAATTTTCTACATTCATGTTACCTTTGTTCAAAATATTTATGTTAATATCCCCTCCAAATATTTCAATTTTGTTTTGATTATTTATCTTTCCTAAGTATATATCCAAATTTTCCAAAAAGCTTATAATTTCTACTGATGGGACCTATTTATGGCTGATAGGCCTATTTTCATATTATTTTCATCTAGATTCACATGAATAAAATGGGAATTTGTAACCTTGATAATATGATAATCTATGTTTTTCACAAAAATAATACAGCCGTCACATTTGGTATTTCCACTCCCATTATAAATGGTTGTATATTCGGATATTCCGAAATTTTTGGAGTCTTCAATAATACCTGTCTCAGAACAGACAAATATATCAAAGTCTATTTGTAGCGATTCTAGAAACGTGATTAGGTTATTGTAATTCTTCTCATGTTTGAATGAATAATGTTCAGATCACCAAGAGAATTACCAAAAAATTGTACAGTTTCAATTTTATCAATTAATATCAGCAGATCGTAAAGTAAACAACTCAACCACTACCTTATCATGGATATAAAACGAAAAACCATAACAAACCAAGAAGGTCCAAACGAATACTATGTTTGAAGAGTTGTAATGTTTTTAATCCTGATGAAGACGAGGATCCACCCGTCAAAACGTAGAAACTGAATTACAGATGTTATACCAGAACAAAGTTGTAATTAATTTATGAAAGTCAGATCCACGAACCTAAAACCCAAGAAAAACAAGCCAAAAATATACCCTCAGGTTCAAGAAGTCACCAACAATATATATCTATATATATATATATATATATATATATATATATATATATATATATATATACAGGGTGGCCCACCACATTCGCCTCGGTATTTCTACGAGAAATGAAGAGAGTTAGGGAAACATTTTTAGCACAGTTATATGTGGGTCCATGAGGAGCATATTCCAAAATCATTTTGAAATATATAGGGTGATCCCCAAAAAAATTACATACCAAAGTTATATTTTTTCTTATGGAACACCCTATATTTTTTTATATTTTTAGATACTATAGACAAAATGAAGGTGAGTTACTATTATATTTCCCATACTTAAAACTGACAGTTTCTGAGAAATTTTGAGAAATTTAAAAATACAGACCCCAATTTGAAAATTGTTTTCACCCTGTAACGTGAAACGAGCTGCTCGTGATTAAATGTACTGCTCAGCTCGAAGGTTAAAGTTAACTACTACATGAAATTTTCAATGCAATATTATACAGAGTGGCGAAAAAAATTGCCTCAAAATTTGGAGACACATTTAATTAAATAACTTCTCAAAGTTGGATGGAACACCCCGTATTCAGTGGCATAATTTGACGCAGAATTAGATTTCCTCCAAAACTATATTGGGGTTCCCTATACCTATCTCTTCTGCTTTTTACCCAAAAGGCGTTTTTATATTTTACTTATGAGTAATTTTTTTATCTTAAAATTGAAACACACTGTATTGTAATGAAAAGCTTAAAAAGCATTTTTTTAAGTCATTTTATCGAAAAATTAAGGATCTTAAATAGTTTATTATTTTAATAAATGCTCAAAAAGACAATAATTGAAACTAGTTAAAACAATGATAATGGTTTGATTAACAAGATGTGTCACAGTCAAATACTTTTTGTTTCATAATAATAATCAACGTCATCTAGGCCAGAACTTACTATTATTGGAAAAATAGTATAATAGGTTTTATAGGAAATCGTAAATGTATGTTTTTATTGACCTCATATTGTAATTTTGGTATTTATTTCAATATGAAGTTTAATTTGCTAAGAAACAAGCGAATTTAACATATTTCGCCTTAATAACTAAGACACGTGCATCTTCTCATTTTGAAGAATGCTTTAATATTTCAGTAATGGCAATACATTTGAGTTTTTACATTTTCCTGCATTTTACTTTAGATACACCGTATTTTCACAAATTTAAACTTCTGCTTCTAGCGAATCTACGTATTCCTTAATACAAAGGTTTTTAAACAGTGTGTTTCATTTTTAAGATAAAAAAATTACTCATAAGTAAAATATAAAAACGCCTTTTGTGTAAAAAGCAGAAGAGATAGGTATAGGGAACCCCTATATAGTTTTGAAGGGAATCTAATTCTACGTCAAATTACGCCACTGAATACGGGGTGTTCCGTTCAACTTTAAGAAGTTATTTAAATAAATGTGTTTCCAAATTTTGGGACAATTTTTTTCGCCACTCTGTATAATATTGCATTAAAAATTTCATGTAGTAGTCAACTTCAACCTTTGAGCTAAGCAGTACATTTAATCACGAGCAGCTCGTTACAGGGTGAAAACAATTTTCAAATTATTGTCTGTATTTTTAAATTTCTCAAAATTTCTCAGAAACGGTCAGTTTTAAGTATGGGAAATATAATAGTAACTCACCTTTATTTTGTCTATAGTATCTAAAAATATAAAAAAATATAGGGTGTTCCATAAGAAAAATATAACTTTGGTATGTAATTTTTTTGGGGATCCCCCTATATATTTCAAAATAATTTTTGAATATGCTCCTCATGGACCCACATATGACTGTGCTAAATGTTTTTCCTAACTCTCTTCATTTCTCGTAGAAATACCGAGGCGAATGTGGTGGGCCACCCTGTATATATATATATATATATATATATATATATATATATATACATATATATATATATATTTAATCCTATGATGAAACCAATACTATGATCAATAAAGTCAAATTAAATTACATATTCAATATGAGTTTTATTTACCTCATCCTCCTGGTTGAAATGCTTTTACATTCAATTACTCATGAAAGCAGCCATCATAATGAATCCATATGGATTTGAATATGTCTTCTACGCCAGCAACAGATCTGAAGAAGCTAGTACTTTTTTATGATTCAAACGGAAAGCCACCAACAAGGTTTTTTTTTTTAATTCTGCCACAGGAATGGATATTGCATCGGCAATTCTTTTCCATGTATCATTTACCTGTGAAATAAGAAAACGGCACCACAGAAAAATACAAACAATTCTCTACAATAATAATAATTATTCTTAAACATACCTATATATGTATAGGTAGGTACTTAGTGCGTTCTTATCTTTATGATGTTTATTTTTTTTATTTCAAATTGCTGGCTTCTTTTGGTAAAGTTTGATAAATCTGTATGTTTCAGCATTTGACCATTACAGCTCCGACATTGTAGTTTATAAAGAAAAAAAAATAAAAATCATTTATTGTCTAAACAGGAAGAACCCAATTACAAGACAGTTGAAAATATGAAGCAAGTTTCATTTAGAAACAACTAAGCTAAATATATAAACTAAAACTAAAAGGTACAAATTACATGTGTGGGAACGATAGAATAAGCTCGAAATTGTTTATTGGGGATATGGAAGTGATTGTTTGCTATACAATATTTGTTTTACTTTGTTTTTAAAGGAACTTATTGATTCGTTGTAAATATCGATGTTTGTGCAGACTTCATTTGTTTTTTTGCACATTGAGTGCAGAGGAGATTTAACGAGAATATTTGTGTTTGTTTTTTTTAAGTAGAAGCAAGTTTCGTACCTGCTGTTGATTCATGGAACATGAAAGTTCAATTGTGTTAACAGTTCGGGGCAGTCTATTAAGTTATGTACGAGTTTGTAAATGAACAAGCAGGCATAGTATGTTCTACAGTTTTCTAGTGACAGGAGTGAAAATTTATTCAATAACATATTGTTGTTGAAACCTTGTGGAGGGTAGACTCCGTCTGTCTTGAATGACACATACTTCATAAAGAGCCTCTGTACTGACTCGAACTGATCGATATGACATTTGTTGAGAGGTGACCATATCAGAGAGCAGTAATCCAGTCTTGATTTTACATATGCATTGTATAGGGTGGTGAGGCATTCTTTGTTTTGAAAATCTCTACATGTACGAAATATTAGACCGGTCATCCTCTTTGCAGAGGAGGTTGTGTTATTATAGTTTTGGGAAAAGTTGAGTTTCGGGTCAAATTCAACACCGAGGTCCTTATTTTGTGCTTTTGTGCTCTAATGGAGTGTTGCTAAGGAGTATTGAAAATCAATGTTGCATTCCCTCAGAGAATAAGTAGTGTATTTGCATTTTTGGACATTTGGGGGTAGTTTGTTTTCGGTGCACCAATGAATGTCGTCCTGTAAGATTGTACAGTCGTTTATTGATTGAATTCTACGAAATATTTTCAAGTTATCAATCTTGTGCTGGACCACATGTTCGCCCCCTTTCCCTTGTCCGTATCGAAGATGTCTTGGTACTTTTGACTAAATCTCTTAGTTTGGGCTGTTGAGCTGGTTTTATGTCTTTTGGAAGAGTGCAACTAATTTTCTAGTTCTGTGGGCAAGTTGTTGGTTGGCTAATCGCACTCGCTACCCGGATCACAGTGAAACTGACGAGCAGTGCCCTAAAATTGTTCCTTTCTTTTAAGGTCACGGGAAAAGTAATTGAATTCATGACCCTTACCGCACAAATTTTTCAGCACGTAACAGGGTTTTCCCTAGGCAACCCCTCGCCCAATTTTTCTCATCATGAAGTTTGGGCTCGAACATCACCCATCCTCCACTGCTCGCACTCCCGTCCAGGCGAGCCTCCAGAATGGTTTCAGCCCCCCTCAGGATGCCTTATCTTCAGCCAACAGCACACGGATCAACTCTTCACTTCTCCCATGAAGGTACCAGCTCTTCTCCGTTGACACGTGGGGACGCCGTCTTTGAAATCAACAAACCCTCTGGAATTCATGATGTCCATTCCGATGATTGCATCGTCTTCGATGTCCGCTACAAGTGCCTGATGTTTCACTTTAGTGCTGCCCAAAATTTTTTTCAATCGGTAGCTCGCCATATACAGTAGTTGGCTCCCCTGTTGCTGTCGTAGTTCAAGTTGTCGGTTCAATTCGTTCCGGTGTTCTCAAAGGAAGGTCCGAGAATTGTCCTAGTCGCACCTGTATCTAGCAGCATGGTGCGGCTCGTTATTGATGAGACCGTTTTACGAAAACACCTCTGTTCTGTTTGCAGGATAGCTACATACGCTTGTTAACCGGGGCTTGCTGGACACAGGCCGACGATTGCCCCTTCTCGTCGACCTTCTTTAGTTTTCCTGCATCGGAGTCGTGTTTGAATTTTTGGACATTTGTAGCCATTACGCCCAAATTTTTCTCAATTTCCCAGCATCTTATCTGTCTTTCTCAGGGAAATTCCTTAACCCTTTCCTTGGGCAGCTTCCAAATTAGCAGGCTCCTGTGAGTCTTCCTCAATCATTCGGACTTTACTTGGCTTTTGCAAGATTGTTTTGCTGCCTCGAATTCCAAAGCGAGTGCCAGTGGCGTCTGAGATGTGTTGGACGGCTAGTGTCAACGTTTGTCTGGTTTCTGTCACGGAGTCCATCCGGGGAATGCTTGAACCGCTTAGTCGCTCCATTACATTTTCTGGTGTGCTGGATATGCTGGACGAACCAAGCGTGCAATGTCAGTTTCGAATTCTTGTAAGGATTCGCCCGATTTTTGGCAGCGATTTTTCAGCTGGGAGTGGTATACGTGTTCCAAATGGGCGTGGCCATATCGTAATTCTAGATGTTTAATCAGCTGATCATAGTCCTCCTGTTCTTGGGGTGAGAGTTTGTAGAATATTTGTCCTTCTCCCGTAATGCAAGTGTCAGTGCTAGCTCTTTCCCTGCATTCCATCCGTTTGCTTTGGCCGCTGCTTCAAACTGCCGGCGGTAATTTGCCCATGGAGTTTTTCTGAAATGACCTTGACATCTTTTATACCCTCTTGAACTTTATCCAAGTTCAAACTCAAGTCCAGCATTGCATTTTCGTTAACCATCTCTGTGGAGGGCGCACTATTAATTCGTTTTTCCAGCTTACTGATCGTTTCCTTTATTTTGTCCATTTCTGCCTCGACCCCATCTTTGATTTTATCTACCTCCGTGTTCATTTGCTCCCTAATTTTATCTATCTCTGTCTCAACGGTTCCCATTCTTTCTTCTAGAAAATTAGCCACACCACACAATTCTTTTTTTAGGCCTTCTGTGTTTTCCAGGAACTTCTCTTCCAGGCTTCTTGCATTTTCTTCCAGGCTTCTTGAATTTTCTAGAAGCTTCTCTTCCAGATTTCTAGAATTTTCTTGAAGCTTCTCTTCCAGATTTCTAGCATTTTCTTCCAAGCTTCTTGAATTTTCTAGAAGCTTCTCTTCCAGATTTCTAGAATTTTCTTGAAGCTTCTCTTCCAGATTTCTAGAATTTTCTTCAAGCTTCTCTTCCAGATTTCTAGCATTTTCTTCCAGGCTTCTTGAATTTTCTAGAAGCTTCTCTTCCAGATTTCTAGAATTTTCTTCCAAAGTCCTCGAATTTTGTTGCAGCTCTTCTTTCAAGGATTCTATTATCGGACTCAAATCACCTCGGGAACTTAATAAAATGTTTCGGGGTCCTCACCTTCTTGTCCTTCTGCAAGTCTTTCCTGGAGTACTTGCTTTTTACCCGTTGTTTCCAGTTCCCTTTCCTCCAATTCCTGTTTCAATTCCGCTACCTTCAAATCATAAGGCACTTTTCTTGAACACATTTTGTCTTTGACGAGGTATCAGTCTGTTTCACACTAAAAGTTTATCAGTTTGTTAAAATTCACTTCACGAATTCTTTTCCACGGGCCACCAGTCTATTGTCTGTTTTACGCTTAACAGTGTATCAGTTTTATATTCCCGCACAATTGTCCACTTCGAAACCGGCACACTGTCTATTTTGGGCGTACAAAAGGTCTATCAATTTATTTTTCTGACTATCCACTCCACGATCACTTGTTTATTTTCAAAATCTCACTTCCGACACCAATTGTCACGTAAATAAACTTAACTTGGTTCTACTAATTTATTTCACACTTAATCTACAACTTAATTTATATTACTACTCCACTGTATAGCTCGATCGTATGGGCTCGTTCAGACTGTGTACTCCCTCTTGAGGGCTGTCTATTTATCTCCGATACAGCATTCTTGATGTTTCGAATTCGGACGGTTGGCGACTAGCATATTCCAATTGTTTCCAATATTGACCGTTGTTTTTCGCGGCAGAGCGACTGGATGGTTCTCGAATATCTCCGGGGGTGATCTCATCGCTGTCGATGGCAACACGTGAGGCGACAGGTCCGGCCTAGGTTCGTTACACTATGTTTGTAGAACCAATCATGGAACAAGAAGTAGTAGAGATTGTGAAGAATTTCAAAAATAAGATGAGTAATGGCGACGATCAAATTCCAACTAGAAAAAGAAAATTAAGTATTACACATATATCGAAAGTTTTAACGTACATTTTGAATAATTCTTTGCAATATGGCATTTTTCCTGAAAAGTTGAAAATTGCAATAGTAAAACCTATTTACAAAAAGAAGGGTGATCCAAATGAAATATGCAATTACAGACCAATAAGCCTGTTATCTTCCTTTTCAAAACTTTTCGACACAGCAATGTGCAATCGGCTAATCAGGTTATTAGTTACGAATGAATCACTGAGTGATGCCCAACATGGGAATCGAAAGGGCAGATTTACAACAATGGCTGTGTTCAAGTTTGTCCAGCATACAGGGTGTCCCTGGACTTCCTCTTGGGAATGTATAGATGGGGTCAAAATATCACCAGTACTTCATATAACTTTTGTTCCTAAAAGACTTCGTTACCAAGATACGGGCCCTGAAAGTTACGAAATGAAAAATGTTTTTCTTTGATAACTTTCAAAGTGAATATTCAAAATCATCTAAATTTTGGTGATTGACTAAACAAATGAATTCCTTCGATGAGCTTTCATGCAGGAGTCAGTTGTTTTGCTACAAAGTCAGGAACGGACTTTCACCGATGGTCCACACCCCAAAACTTTGAAATGACAGATAATTGTTCAATAGTTTTCAACAAAATAAGGTTACGTAGACAATTTTCTGAATAAAAGTACTCGTGTGGAAAGTCGATCGGAGCAACGATTCTTAATAAAATAATAGTTTAAAAAAACTAAAAAACACGCTTTTATAGAAAACTGGACTACAAAAATAGAAAATAAAAAAAAATAAAAATTTATTTAAAAAAAAGCGTGGGGTGCATGGTATCGGCTCGGCCAACAATTACCTGTGATCTGAGACATTTCTTATTTCACTGCCCAAGGTGTGTAATGTACTATATAATTATTGATACCATGCACCCCACGCTTTTTTTTAAATAAAATAATTTTTTTTCTTATTTTCAATTTTTTCAGTCCGGTTTTCTATAAAAGCGTGTTTTTTAGTTTTTTTAAACCATTATTTATTTTCTACTTTTTAGTGTGTTTTTTCAGTTTTTTTTTATCTATTATTTTTATTATGTTTTTGCAAATAAAAAAATGGAATAATCTTATCAAATTAGGTAATCATAATCTCCGACCCCAAAAACCCACATACCAATTTTGAATAGAATCAGACCAAATCACAAAACTCGGCCGCCATTTTAAGCCGCATTTGAATTTTTCAATTTTACAAAAGAATCTAAAAAACCCCAAACCAATTTTGAAGAATCGACCATAATCACAAAACTCGGCCGCCATTTTGAAGCCGCCATTTCGAATTTTTCAATTTTTACAAAAGAATCATAATCTCCGACCACGAAAACCCTCAGATACCAATTTTGAAGCGAATCGGACCATAATCACAAAACTTGTACGCCTCATTGGAGCCGCCATTTTGTTTTTTTTTTCACACAAAGATTCCTCAATGCATTATCACCGGAATTATGTACACCTGCCAAATTTCAAATCATTCGGACGTCTGGAAGTGGGTCAAAATCGTGCCCAAAGGAGTCAGTTACAAACAAACAAACATACAAGTGAAGCTAATAATAAAGCATGTAAAAAATGCAGTTTTACTCGACGACATCAAACCCGATCGTCCACCATTATTTGAAATGAAAAATTTTCACAGTAGAAATACTAATGCTAACGTTAATTCAACAACATTTATAACAGGGATAATACAAAATATGCTAAAATAAAGTCGTAAACAAAAAGTACAATACCTAGTTGAAAGTTTCATTCACAATGTAGATATTTTCTCAAGTGAAATATCAATTTATGTAGATTCGTGGTGTTTTTGAACTAACAAGCTACTCCACTATGAAATATCGAATTCAGTCCATATTTTGTATGTACGCGTGGAATAAGCACGTTTCGTGTTGGGTTATCTGAATCTCATGAAACTCAACATTTGGATGTTGCAAATTCGTATTCACAGCTTAAATGTTGAGGAGTTTCACTGATAAGTATAATTTCATGGGAGAAAATCTTTAACCCGAAGATAAAGTTAGCTGAAAAAACGCACATCGGAAGACATAACTAATAAAAAGCAAACGAATCAACTACAAAAACAGCTGCACATGAATAGGTGAAAAATATCCGGTGAATGAATTTATGTTCCATTTCTTTTTTTTTTTTATATGTTCTGGTTCCCACGAAAAGGGATATCCTGTAATGTTCAGAGAACATCGTGGGAACCAAGGGAAAGAAGGTAGGAGTTGGTGTTCTTCTTAAATTTCTGGAGGTTGTATGCCTCGGGGAACATCTCCCTAGGCAATGAGTTCCAAAGCCTCGCTGTTCGTTGGATGAACGAGTCTTTGGAAAGTGATGTTCTGCAGGTCTTCAAAGTGACCACGAAGGGGTGTGATGACTGAACTTGACGGGTTAGTCTCGAAGAGACTGCCAAAGCAGGAACGATTGTTGATATTTCAGAAGAGCATCGCCCATGAAAATATCTATAAAATAGAGACAAATCGCCAACTTTTCTACGGTGTTCCAGACAAGTGAGCGAGTTTGTAAGCGAGGCATCACCAACGAGACGAATTGCCCTTTTTTGGACAGAATCCAATAGCCTCAGGATATGTTTAGGTGCCGCGCTCCAAATATGGGAACAGTATTCCAGGACAGGTCGGATCTGTGCCTTATAGATCATAAGCAGCTGAGTGGGGGTGAAATAGCTCTTGGCACGAAACAAAAAACCAAGTTTTTGTGATGCACTTTTGGCAATGGACCTCACGTGATTTTCCCAGGAAAGGTTATTGCTGATAGTAATACCAAGCATCGATATGGATGACTTCAGTGGTATGGTTCCACAGATGTTGACAAAAACACCTTGTTGAAAGAAATAAAATTAGTGTGGATAAAAAATGACAACTGGAATGCGATTTTGTTTTGTTGAGTGGTGCGTTGTCATTGTATTGTCAATATTCTAATAGGACAGTTTGAAGTGTTTTGATATGGCCGAACAGTTTACATCTTATAGGACCATTCGTTCTACATGACCGATTGAATGGAGAACGTTATTTGGAGTTCATTCAGAACGATTTGAATGGACTTTTGAAACATGTTCCATTGCAAACCCGAAGAGATATGTGGTTTATGCATGATGGCGCTCCTCCTCATTTTAGTTTGATTGTGTGGGACCATCTGAACCAGATTTTCCCCAATAGATGGTTTGGTAGAGGTGGGCAGTATTCATGGCCCCGCGGTCTCCGGATTTAAATCCATTGGATTTCTTTCTGTGGGGGCATCTAAAAAGCCTCGCTTAAGCTACACCTATTCACACCAGATATGCCTTGTTGAATAGAATTACATTACATTGTGAAGCCATACGAAACGACCCTGGCATGCTATTTCAAGTGCAGAGAGGGTGTTTGCCCGACTAAGAAAATGTATTGAGAGAGACGGGGGTCATATCCAGCAGTTTTTGTAGCGGATTTTGCATTTCTGTTTGCTCTTGAGGCTTGCGATTGATTATTTACACCATGAGTTTTGTAAGGTAAACGTGTTTGCATTATAAAAATTCGTTATGAACATTGTACCTATCATTTCTATTTTCATTACAAATTAATCTTTTCGAATAATGGTAGACATCTCAGGTTGGATGCCGTCGAACAAAAATGCATTTTTATCAAAAATCGTTGCATCGATCGATTTTCCACACGAGTACTTTTATTCAGGAAATTGTCCAGGTAACCTTGTTTTGTTAAAACATATTGACAAATCCCAGTCATTTCAAAGTTTTGGAGTGTGGACCATCGGAGGTAGTCCGTTCCTGACTTTGTAGCAAAACAACTGACTCCTGCATGAGAGCTCATCGAAGGAATTAATTTGTTTAGCCAAAATTTAGATGATTTTGAATATTCACTTTGAAAGTTATCAAAGAAAAACATTTTTCATTTTGTAACTTTGAGGGCCCGTAACTTGGTAACGAAGGCTTTTAGGAACAAAAGTTATATGAAGTACTGGTGATATTTTGACCCCATCTATACATTCCCGAGAGGAAAAGAGGAAGTCCAGGGACACCCTGTATACTGAATGCCTTAGAAAACAAGAATGTAGGTCTAGGACTTTCATTAGACTTATCAAAAGCGTATGACTGCTTAGACCACAAGATATTACTGGATAAACTTGAGATATATGGGGTTCGAGGTAAGCCTTTAGACTGGTTCAAATCAAATCTTAGTAATAGAAAGCAAAAAGTAGCAGTACAGAAAGATAATATAAATGTGTCATCACAAGAAACTGACATAGATATAGGTATGCCTCAGGGCAGCATTACTGGCCCAATACTTTTCATAGTATATCTAAATGATGTGTGCGATGTACTGACACCATTCTCTGACTGTAAAATGGTAAACTATGCTGATGATACGAACATTTTGATTGAAGGACGAACGGTTGAACATATATTAGACAACTCCAACTTGATGTTTAATAAGATAAACAACTGGTTCTCCGAAAATAAACAGGTTGTAAATGAAGACAAGGCTAATGTAGTTATGTTTACAACTGGACATGCAAGCCAGGCAGTGCCTAGTAACTTTCAGTTATACAACAAAAACTTAGAAATATCACCTAGTACCAAATTCTTAGGAATCCATATCGACCCATATCTAAATTTTGGAGTGTCCATATAAATGAGCTAGTCAGTAAATTATGTAAAACGTGTTATACATTAAGAATACTATCAAAGCATTTGAGTTATATACTTAAAGTTGTGTATCATGCAAACTTTGAAGCTATTTTTAGGTATGGTATATTGTTCTATGGCGGAAGTACTTCATTACATCACCTATTTATTGTTAGAATTATGTTTTAACTAAATTATAGAGGACTAAGTTTCATTCAGCTAATATATTAACAATTGTTGCTGTGTATATTCAAGAGTTTCTCACTAAGAATAGACAGTTTTTTTGTGATTGTAAATCCCAAATTAGCCACCACACCAGAAATATAAATTTTAATTATCCTGTACATAGATTGACCGTAATAAAAAAAAAATCTTTGTCTAATTCCATCAAATTTTTTAATAAGCTACCAGAAAGAATAAAATCACTCTCTTCTCCAAATGGTTTTAAAAAAGAAATTTGGAAACTGGAGCCTTACTCCATAAGGGATTACTTAGAAGCACACCTAGAATAGCTTTTGTATTCTGTTTGCTTTTGTGTACCTACATACTGTTTCTATATGTTTTGTGATGGTCTTAGTGACCTTCAATGTGTTTCTTTGATGCCCGTTTGTTTCTACCACCTTTTAGAGGTGTAACTTCTTGTACTTGGTTGTTTTTTCAAATAAAAATTTGTATTTTAATTTTTTCAAAAAATATCAAATTACAAAAAAAAATGTGGGAAATTTGAGGATGTTGGTTTTCACTAACTAATATATATATAACTCTTTATTAGCACACCATTTGCTCTTTACATGAATATAATGAACTTATGACTTCGAATAAAACTAAAATTAAACATACCATACAATACTCCATCAGTTAAAAGAAGAAGATTACACAATAAAATATTCATTTAAATACTATTAGTATTTAAAGTTCATACAAGCTAGTAGGTTGTGATTTCTGTCGCAAGCAACATATTAAAAATACCTACTACCAAATACAAGTCATTAACAATAATACAACATATTAAAAGTTATCACAAGAATTTCGAGTTTAAAATTGTTCTAATACATATTCACTACATTGTTTTTTGAATTGGTTCAAGGAGGTGATGTTTTTGATCTCAATTGGTAAACTATTGAAAAGTATTAGACCCCTATTGAATATTGTGTCACACACTGTGTTTTCAGTTTTTACATAAAAATCATTTACTGTTCGAGCTCTAGTGTTATGAGTGTGTACATTACTTATATACTTTAATTCGTAACTGAGGTATGTCGGTAACAAATCGTGTTTGAGCTTGAACACAAATACCAACATATAGTGTATTCTTTGTTTTACCGACATTAACGATAATATCTCTAGCATGTTCTTAATTGAAGTACGTCTGTTACACATGAATATAGTTCTCATGGCTCTATTTTGAGTTCCACAGTAATCAAGATGAGGTGCTATTATTGATTTGTAAATAGTCAACTTGGAAAACAAAGAAACTTTACCATTAAGCCTATACAAGAATGCATCAACTAATGCATCAATGTTAACTTTAATATTTGTTGTAGATAAACAAAGCAACTGAGTAAGTGACTTATTAGAGAGGAAACATCTATATTTTGACTTTATAAATTTCATGTTGGAAAAGCTGCTTTTGCAAAGATAGGTGCTTCCTAGCATTGAGCCCAGTGTAAGTCCTAAATTCCGCAAGTTGGGGTATGTTCTTCTGGCAGCAACTCGAAAAAGTCCAATCCAGTTTCAGTTCTTCCTTGGTAAAAAGGATCTGATTGCAAATCACACAATTCCAGCTTAAGGTCTGCTCTGCTTACATTCTTAACTGAAATTGTAAGGGGCTGAGTAAAAACTGAAATCTCTCTTTCGATTATTTAATGTCGCTAAATCGATTTTTGAATTCTTCTGCAATTGTGTCCATGAATTTCATGTGAGGTAAATTTGAAAATGCTTTTTACAAAATGAAGACTTGAAAATCTTATTTTTTTTTCTTTAATCCATTTATGTGCCCAAATAAGTTAGCAATATTCTGCTGTTTTCCTTGTAGCTTCAAATTCAATTCGTTAAGGTGAGATTTCAAGTCTGTTAAAAATGCAAGGTCTACTATTTTTATTTTCTGCAAAGACATATTTATTTATTTATAAACGGGGAAATCCCCAATTCGGTTAATTACATATGCAGTTAAACAAAGTAAATATAAATCCTTAATACTAATGCTAAAGATACTATTACTAAAAAAAAATAAGACAAAAACAATTCTGATTGAGTTATGTAAAAACAGATGAGTATTTAAACAATAAGATCTGTCAATTGAGATATAAATGCACTACGAGTATCAAAGAAATCAAGGGATTGGTTATACTGGTTTGCTAGACTGCTGGATCTCGAAATGAATGTGTGTTGCCCGTAATTGGTACTGCTAAAAGGTATATTGAAGGTAATAGTTGAGCGAGTGATCCTAAGTGGGACATGGATGCCGATTTTATTAAGTAGTTGGGGGCATGGTCTAAGCGAATTTAAGATGTCTTACAATATTTTCAGATCTTTCTGCTTGCGTCTGGTTGTAACTGACATCAGATTCAACTCGGATTGCAGATTTACATAGTCAATGTTTGATGCACTGATCCCTTGTTTAAAAGCTATATAGCACAATAATGTATGTTCTACTACTTCTATTTTAGTTATATAATTTTGGTAATAAGGTGACCAAATACTTGAGGCATATTCTAAATGAGTTCTTATTAAGGAACAATATAGTAGCTTAAGAGTGTGGGTATTCGTGAAGTCTTGAGTGATCCTTTTCACAAAACCTAAAAGTTGAAGCAACTTAGTGATCATATTTGATGTGTGTGGTAAAGGTTAGATGTTGATCAAAAGTATCACCTAGATCTTTCACGTGTTCACAGACATTTAGATTAACACCATTGATGCTGTATTGAAACTGAGTTGTAGCACGAGATCTGTGGAAGACTGTAACATGGCATTTATTAGGATTCAATTCCATGTCATTTAGCTCACACCAGTTGGTTACGTTTTATACATCAGACTGTAGCAACATACAGTCCAGTTTAGATGTTATCTTGGAATACAATTTCAGGTCGTCAGCAAACATCTGAAAGTTAACCTGGTGGAAACAGGACTTGATATCATTTACAAATACGTTGAACAGTAAATGACCCATGTGAGAGCCTTGGGGTACCCCGGAGGAAACGTTGATATCATAAGATTTATAATTGGCTATACGAACAGTCTGACGTCGGTTCTCAAGATAGCTTTCAATCCAAGCTAGGAGGCTTCCCTCAATACCGAACATCTTCAGTTTATGATTTACCCTATCGAATGCCTTTGAGAAGTCCGTGTAAATTGAATGTAATTCACCCGCAGTCTCAAAAGCATTCGATATGTCGTCAACGTATGTCAGCAGATTTAGTTCAGTGGACTGTTTGTGTCTGAAACCAAACTGCTGGTCAATCAACAGACTGTCAACCAGAGGTGTTAAGAAGTCGCATATTAGATTTTCAAATAGTTTTGGTATAGTACTCAAAATACTGATGCCTCTGTAGTTCGATACATCTGATTTATTGCCAGATTTAAATATTGGTGTGACATAACTTGTTTTCCATTTAGAAGGAAAGATCCCAAGGGTCAGCTATAAGTTAAAGATGTGATATAAGGGCCGTGCTAGTAAAAAACTACACGTTTTTAAAAGAGATGGAGGTATTCCATCAGGTCCAGGACCTTTATTAATGTCTAAGTTGGAGGGTTTGGTATAGATGTCAGATATTTTTATTTTTCAGAGGGGAATGTTCAAGTTGTTATATTGAAAAGGTATTCTAGAGATATCACAAGTGTTGTTGGTATAAACTGAAGAAAAGAAGTCAGCAAATAGGTTTACTATTTCAATACCTTGTGAGCTTATTGTTCCGTTGAATGATAGCTCGCTGGATAAGTTGTAGGTTTTTCTTTTGGCATTAACATAGTTCCAGAAACTTTTCATATTCTGAGGTATTGAGGATTCGGTTGTTGATATATAGTTTTGGTAGGCTTCCTTTGATAATCGTTTACATAATGATCTTAGTCTTGCGAACTCCTGATACCGAGTATTTCATTTAAAGAGGCTTTAGAATTAGTGCATACCGCACACTAGAACAATTATTAACTAACTCTGCGCGTGGCTTCTCGAATATTCGAGGGTGATCGAGCAAGATCGGTCCGATTTCCAGTAACTTCGCTGCGATTTTCTATCCGTCGCCACACGTCATTTTATTTGTATTTTATCGTTAATGTAAGAATTGTGCATATTTCGTATTTGAGGGTAATTTATACATTTAGAGAGGCTCTGCGGGCCACAAATGAAGACGGGGACCTTAGCTTTTTAAGTGTCATCCGAAGCATTACTCGGCTGGTAACCGTAGACAGTCCGAAGGATTGATATCTAGGTACCAAGAATGTTGGGTTGGTCACCTATCTCCTCCTGCTCAACTAAACTACAGAAATAAATTTTTATTTCAGTAGCTGTGCCGAGAATTGAACTCTGACCATCTGGACATCAGCCAGCGCCTCTACGCTCATGGCCACCAACCCAATTTGGATGCATATATAATAAATCCCTATGTTCCTTTTATAAGACACTTGAATTTTGACAGGGTTATACCTGTAATCTCTAGATTCTTCTCATTGATCGTTCTAAGGGATTTTCCCTCATGAATTTCCTTCAAGACTTCACCTATCCTCTTCCTGGGCAAAACCAATTGGAAAATTGACAACCTCCCATCAGCTGATTCCCATACCCGTTTAAATAATCAATTTTCCACAACCAGGGAATCCCATTGTGCCCACATTGCCTTAAAGGTGGGATCTCTGTCCAAAATATCTCCCCAGGAGGGTCTTCCAGTTCCGTCCTCTTTCTAATGTAAAAAATCCCCAATGATTGGATCGGTTTCCTGGTCCTGTCTCATGTGTGCGATAGTCCATTGGTCTTCAGTTAACTGCCTCGTTTGTCTGATGCTGGCAACTCCTTCGCAGGAGGACAATTGTTCTATGAAATCCTCTGGGGCTTCTGGGTAGGCAAGCTGAATAAGTCTCTGGGCGTCTGCTTCAAACTCCTGTAAACATTCACCAGATTTCTGCACTCGTGTTTTCAGCTGTGTCTGAAATATATGCTCTCGATGTAGGTTGCCGTATGTCAATTCTTAAGCAGCAATAAGATCTTCATACGCGATTTGGGTCTCCTAGGATGGTCTGTAACATTGCCAAAGCAGGTCTCCTCAAAGCCACTATAAGTGCCATCGCTTTTTCTTTTTCTATAAGTGCCGTCGCTTTTTCTTTATAGGGACATGGCAACTATCCATCAAAAGTCGGTGGTTTTACGGAATTGTGTGATGTGGAAACCCTCTCACACGTTTCCTTTGCTTCTTCTCGCACTGAGTCAACATCTTCTTTCAGTTCTGCAATTTGTTTTCTGAAACATTTGCTTCTTCAAGAATTTTCCGCAATTTTGTTGCAGCCGCTCTTTCTTTCTACCATCGTTCCTTTTCTTGTTTTTCTTTCTGTTTCTATTCCATCCCCTCTTGTCTTTCTCTTTGCTGACGTTCTTCCCCTTGTTTTTGTTTCTGTCTGTTCCTTCTCTTGTGTTACTCTCTGTCGACGTTCCTCTTGCACGGCAAAGTGCTCATCTCGTCGTAGGGTGTATTTCTCATATTCCCCATTAATAGTTGTCAAAAAGTCACTAAAATCATCACTTCCAACACCAACAGTTAAGAAACTGGAGTCCGTTTATTACATAATAATACTCTGACAATACAACACTTGTTTACAACCTAAATACACTGCACTAAATTGCATACATGATTTGCGCGATTTATATACCCTTATTGCTGGACTATGACGTCATTGGAACACACAATGGTCATTTTGAGAATATAGGTCAATCCTCTTGCAATAACACAGGGGTGTATCCTACATTTTGTAACAATTATCAGAACTCTTGAGACTAATATTATTTGATACTTGTTGACTGTATTCTATTTTCCGGTAGCGAAACGAATATAATAGCTGAAGATGAAAGAGAAAAGGAGGGGAAAAAAGTATGGCAGGACAAAAAGGAAAAGTGGTCTCATGATAGATTCAACGAACTCGAACAAACTCCCAAGACCAAGTCAGAACTAGTTGGTATATATGGATATGATATCCGCAATGAAGATGGACCTCCAAGAGCAAGAAGGCGTAGACGATATGGGTGAGTAAACAGATTTAAATTAGTGTACCTAATGCTAAATTGCAAACTGAACTCTAGCCCTAATCTAATTGAACAATATGCTGAGTCAAGGTCGATTAATGTGTATTTTTTTATTTGTTTATTTTCATTTTCTGGGTTTTTTGTTTCTCTGGATTTAAAAAATATTAATAATCATTTATAGAACAGCAAATTGATAAATTTATTATTATTGATACATTTCAGAATTCAGGTTATGTATATATAGAAAAGCTTGTCAGTAATATACAGTTGAGATAATTAATGCCTAAGGTAATTTTCAAAAAAAACAAAAATAAAAATATTCTTTCTTTGATGACATTTTATGAACTAGGTACCTATGTTCCCCTTTTCAATATTTTTTATAGCTCCAGAAATTCAGAAAATTGTGTTGATGTTTCTGTGACATTCATTGACGAAGAAGAATAAACAGAAACATTTTGTGAATTCCTTAAGCTTCACAAATGTTTCAAAAAGGAATATGAATCGTGATAAATTTGTTCCATCTCACTGGGACATCGGATATATATTTTTTTTGGTACCAGTGGACTAATGCCATCTACTGATGGGCCCCATCTTTCCAATAATAAACCTCTATGATTGACTGACTATAGAGGGTGTCCCAGGAGTTCCCTTTCTCCTCTCTGGAAATAAAATAAAGAAATATGAATTCTCGACTTCGAACAAATGCATATTTACATGAATTCCAAATTTACTTATAATAGCTGCCACACTCCTAACATAGCTCTAAAAGAAAAGAAAAAAAAATCATAACACATGATTTAACATCCCTGCTGGAAGCATGGTTGATGTAATTCACATCTGTTTCCTGATGGAGATGGGGGGCCCCCCCATTGAAACGTTGAAAACTTTTACACTACGCCACTACCCTAGAGTCAATTTATTGAACCACACCTCAAAACTACCCCAATAGCAACATATATAAAGGATTGTGACCCTCCAAAACAAGAAGTCAATATACCAGAAAGAGATTACTGGGAAGGAGGAGCACCCATCAGCGCAGCATCAATCTGGTACACAGAGTGCTCGAAGGCCGCAGAACGAGTCGCCGCAGGAATGTACGGTCAAAAACCAAGGATAATAATACCAGTGAGCCTGTCAAAAGACACCACAGTATTTCAAGCGGAAGTAGCAGCAATACACCGGTGCATCGGAGAAATAAAAAAGCAGGATAGGATCGGCCGTTCCATTGTCATATTCTCCGCCAGCCAGGCACTCAAAGCATTGTATGCCAAACAAGTTAACTCCAAACTTGTGTGGGACTGTGCCTGTGCCCTGAATGAATTAGCAAACCGTAAAAAAGTGACCCGGCATGGGTTCTTGGACACAAAGGTCACCAAGACCAAGGGAACGAAAAATTTGACAAACTGGCCAGTCAAGGCTCGTCAATCGTATTCTAGGCCCGGAACCCTTCTGCGGCATAGCAAAAGCAACGGTTAGGAAAACAATCTGCAAGTGGGTGGAAAAACAGCCCCAAAGCTGGTGGAAACAATCCCCAGGACAGAGGCAGACAAAAAGGTTTATCAGAAAACCATCACTTTCGCTCACGGCAGACCTACTGAGCAAGGACAGAAGGTCTGTAAAGGCATGCTTACAGGACACTGTAAACTCAAGCATATGAAAAACATAGGTCTTGCAGGTTTTGCCAGACAGAAGAAGAAACCTCCGTCTATATACTATGCGAATGTGAAGGTATAGTAAGGACAAGGTTTTCACAGAAGGGAACGGAATACCCAGAGGCAGAAAGCTACTATGTTAATGAGCCACTGTCAGGGATCCTAAACATACTAAAAAGGACGAAGCTAGCGCAAGTCATCTAAATATCAAGGGAACTACAATAGATCTGCAAAGGTCGCAGTACACATCACATATATATATATATATATATATATATAGAGATGTACACGGTCATTGTGAATCCCGTGAAGCATATGAACGAGATGCAGTTTAGCCCGGAGTAACCTTGTTAGTCCCGATATCGGGCTCAACAAAGTATCACCCTGTATCTCTTCACTGGGTGATCAGAATTGAATGCAGATCATTTCCCCACGTTTTAGATCGGGACACACAATATACCATTTTCATAACCAACATACGCGATATAGTTCTTTGGGTCGAACTGTAGGGGGCGCTTTCCGTATATAGGGATATACACTGCAGAATTATATACTTCTTTGTAGAGCCCACAAACTTTTGTAGCGTTGTGTAGCCCTAAGTTTGGCAACATCGCAATGGCTGCCTTCATTAATGCTGGATCCGTGATCTGTCCTAGCGAAAGGAGTAGTTCATAATTCAATATAAAAAATATTTATCGTTCATTTTTCAGATTAGGGAATTTGAGTTTGAAATAGTTACAATATTTGAAGATATATTTACCAATTCTTTTTCTAAGGGGAATTTTGTGCGATCAATCCATCTACATAAAGGATGGTTGGAAAAAAGTACAAAATAACCAATATTGGCTTAAAAGCCTTATTCTTCAGTTTTCATCGTAGATTTAATTTTTGTGCATCAAACGATAAAAATACATTTACACTGATGTAGACCATATAGGGAAGACGGTCTACCAAGAATGTTAGGCAAATATAATTTCCAACTGGGGAGCGATATAATGATTTCAACCATCCTGAAGATTGGATATCGAAAATCTCAACAATTTTTTGAGGCAAAGGAACTTTTTTATTGACTTTCTTGAAATTCAATTTTGCGGTCTTTTGAAAGTGAAATGTATAGAACTTTTCATGTTTTTTTTGTTATTAAGTCAACTTACATTAATTGATAAAAAAGAGGGAAGTAAAGAACAGTTCACCTATACAAAATAGGTTGAACCACCTGAAATCATCACATTAAATTCAAGCCCAGATTAGTCTGTTGAGGAAAGAGATTCTGCATTGTACACAGGGATTACTCTCATCAGTTCCAAATTGCGGAAAAATATATACACATAAAATTCCGGTTCATTAATTGATTTTTTCAATCTTAGAAAGCTGCAACATCGACAATAGTGAAGTAATAACTCGACAATATATATCTTTTTGTTGGTAATTCAAAGATCTGGTTGAATGTTCAGTGCTACCATATGGGTACTATTGGAAGAATGATTTGTTCTCTACAAAATCTGATTTTGTAATGCTTGATTAAGATTATCCCCTGTTTTATTTGGATAATAAAAAATATTACTATCGGGGGGTGCTTAGAGATCGATTGTGAATAAATGACAAAGAATTAAAATACAAGAAGTATATATTTCGCCCGATTGAATTAAAATATGCAGAAATATATGATGGAAAAAAATATATCGGGAAAGCTAGTTTCAGGAATAATTAGAGATAACAAAATTGAGCTTCTCAGGAAAGTAGGTAATTGTTTTTTTTTTGTGAATGTTTTTCGACCATAGATATCTTGTTATGTGGGGAACGAATCAGAACCAAACAAAAACTGAACTATTTGCTGATAAGTACTTTATATTTTTTGGGGTATTTCAATCACATGGAACCATTAATTCACTTGGCATAAAAACTAAAAAATATATATTTTCACAATTATTATTTCCATGGAAAACTGCCTAGAACAATCAACGGCAAATTTTATGTGAGCAGCAGTTCGTAGAGTAATATTTTTTTTTTAACGGAAAGTTTTCATTATCTTTTGAGTATTGATATTAATGAAATATTGAACAGAAATTTATTATCCACTTTTTTCCTATTTTACTTCCAAATTAATATTTATAACTCCGAAATTTCAGAACTATCAATTTCATGAATATATGAGATATATAATTTGTTGTTCCTCCTCTTCCCGCTAAGGAAGCGATCGACTATACAAAAAGCCTGCACAAAACAATGGGATGAGAGATTGGTCATCTTATTTTTACTCCATATTTGACCCTGAATGGAAGTAACATTATGTTCTCATGAAGTTCTGATCGGTGCTATTTCATGAATTATTCATAAAAATAATGTATATTATGCCGAATAGAATTCAATCATTCAGAAATACTTCCCGAAAATTCGGACCTGAAACAGTAATAGGTGTTTCTTTGTCGAGGAGAAGAAAACAAGGAGTTGAATATTCCAGTTTCTGATGAAGGTACAATTAATTTTTTTTGATTCTCCAATCTTTCAGAGAATTTTTTATCTATTGATATTTTATTGAAAAATTTTGAAGAAAAATATTCGTTTGGGAGTAAAACTTGAAATTATCGAAAACACAGTTTTGGTTCAATATTTTTTTCTCGGAATCATTTGCCGAATGATAATGGAAAACCTCATTAAAAAAATAATTATATATCACTCTATTTTTTTTATTTATTTGAGAATTAGCGCATCAACCACTAGAGTTATTAGCGCAACAATACATTACATTTAGATTGAGTGGAACATATTAATATCTGGAGTGTTTCTTTCTGTCACTAGGTACCGCCAGTTGAAAGTTATCTTTTCCGGCGTACCTACAGATGTTATAAGCTGGATGATGATTTGTTTGTGTTGTGTCTCGCTTCGGCCAGAGCTCTCCGATCTCTGGCTGGTGACTACTCGCACTGATGAGGGCCAAAAAAGCCTGAAACCGGTAAGCGGATTGTTAGGCGAACACGACATAGATTAAACATAATCGAGCTTATCAGAAAGAAATATTTGCAATCAATTTCCATTTATATGGAAGTTTGCATGGATTTTCAGGTGAATATCATTCAACGTTCTGCGTGGTATTTGCTAGGAAAGTAGTTCTTTTTCACCTGTGGTCTACCAATTGTATTCAATTTATATTGAATCTTTTGTGAAGATACTTTATTTCTCTCATATTGATATCAGTTAAGAATGACATGATATTAATAACATTACAGTTTCTTCCCAAGGTTTCATGTAGATTTTGTGAATTTTGGTATTTGTTTCTTGCTTCTTGAAATTTGGGACATATTTCCAGGATATGTTTCACAGACACTGTTGTATTGCACACTTCACATATTGTTTGTTCAGAACGTGACAATAGGTAGTCGTGCGAAAATTTTGTGTGGCCCATACGTAGACGGCAGAGATTTGTTTGATGTTTTCTCCATTTTGGAAGGTGACTCCAGGGTTTTACGTATGGTTTTATTTGCGCCAGTTTTGAACTTGACTGCTGCCATTCTCTTTGCCATTCTTCAATTGCTTTACTTTTGACGAATGATTTCATGTCTGAATTGGTTGTTCTGGATATTATCTTCCATTGATGGTCGTTCATTGCTTCTTTGGCTGCTATGTCTGCTCTCTCATTACCAGCAATCCCAATATGAGAGGAGGCTCACATCATGATAACTTTTTTCCTGAGTTCTTAGATACATTGTAGTTCGTTTTCCATCATAAGTAAGATTGGGTTGTCTGTGTATATTTGTTGCATACCCTTAAGTGCGCTCGAAGAGTCTGATATGATTAGAAATTTTTCATCGGGGTCATTCTTCACGAAATGTAATGGTTGTAATATAGCAAAAAGTTCAGCGGTGTATATACTCGATGATTGGGTTAGTTTGAATTTCAATGTTCCATTAGGTGTTACTAGAGCTGCGCCAACTCCCTGTTCTGTTTTTGAGGCGTCGGTATACAGTGCTACATTGTTTTGATATTCAGTCAATTTGTGGTGGAAGAGGTTTAATAAAATTTGGGGAGGCGTTTCATTTTTGTTGAAAGCGGATATGGTGAGGTCACATGTAGGGACATTGATCAGCCAAGGAGGATAGGAGGTAATACAATTCGAAAATACTGGAAGGAGGGTGAGTTCTAGACTTTGTGAGAGCTTATTGATTCTTTAGTAGAAAGGAGGGGCTGTTTTCGGGAGTCCTGTGAAATTTTGTTTGAAACGAATCGAGAAAACGTTATCAAAGGTTGGATGCGTTGGTTTGGCAGCAATAGAAGAAGCGTATGAGAGACTCAGGTGTTGTCGACGGTATCTTGAAGGGGGTTCGCTGGCTTCGCAGCAAATACTCTCTATTGGGCTTGTACGGTGAGCACCTGATGCTAATCGTAGTGCTGAATTGTGAATGACGTCAAGTTTGCGTGATGTAGATTGGCCTGTTGCTTAAAGGAACTCCATCATTGACTTTTAGAATTTGACTCTATTGTTAGATCATTCAATATTTTTTCTTACTTGAACTCCCCTGAATGGGTTCATTCTTGGAGTATATAAGTAAACAATCAGCACAGATGATTTTCGAACAAATATCTTATATGAAATGAGTTTTCGAGTTAAATGAAATGATTTTTCTATCATATATTTCTTCAAGAATAATGTTTGATGCGATATTATACACTAATGAAAATGGTAGCTTTTGGTGGTGGCACTTTCATCTTGCAAATTTAAATTGTGTTAATATTGTTTTTCTCAATATTGTACACACAGTGGAAAAACTTATTTATAGTTATGATTCTTGAACCCGTAAAATGAGGAAGTCACCCGAATAAAAAACACATTCATTATAAGAACACATTTATTGAATTTGAATTTATTGAATATTTGAATTATTAAAACAATTCAGACTGAAATAAAATAATGATTTGTTTGAAAATATGAACAGGATGTTCATAAAATCAAATGTTGAATCATCTGCGACTGAAAGATAAACTCAAGTCACTATCTTCCATCGTTCAAGATAACCTCTTGTGAGGTATCCATGTTGAAAAGGAAAATATTCTCAATTGAATATTCAATAGAAATATTTTTCTGTGAATAAAAAAATCCACGATGAAAATTAAGTTATTTTTGTGAATGACTAACAGAAAACAAGTACTTCCCCGACTGAAGCCACACAGGACATTGGACAACATCTGATAGATATTCTAAAAAGACCCTAACTGAAAAGAAAAAATCTGAAATTCAAAATTTGCCTTTTCATTGGGATGATTGTTTGATTTTATATTTCAGTCTTGATTAGGAACTCATAGAGATGAATGAGGCGGAAAACAATGTTTTCCCAAAGAGAGAACTCACCAGAAATCATTTGTAACATTGACGCGAGAGAGGCATCGCATTCACTAGTTCTTCAATACATTTTTGTCGACGAAAATCTACTTCACGCTTCCACGATCATCAGGAAGACCGGAAGAAATGGGAAACACATTTTTGGAAGCAATCTCACTTTGCAAAGATGGAAAGTTAGAAACATTTCTTTCGGAGAGACACCTTGAAATCAATATTTTTTGTCAATAAAACCTGTTATGGGATATGATAGATTGATTTGTTTGAAAATATTAACAGGATATTCATAAAATTAGATGTGGAATCATCTGCGACTGAAAGATAAACTTTAGTCACTATCTTCCATCGTTCAAAATAACCTCTTGTGGGGTACTCATGTTGTAAAGGGAAAAACACTCTCAAATGAATATTGAACAGAAATAATTTTCTGTGAAGTTATTTTTTGTGAATGTTCATCAGAGAACAACTACTTTCCCAGCTGAAACCACGCTGGGCATTGAACTACATCTGATAGATATTCTGAAAAGACTCTCAAAAAAAAAATCTGAAATTTAAAATTTGCTTTTCTACTCATGTTGAAAAGAGAAACACTCTCAAATGAATATTGAATGGAAATATTTTTCTGTGAATAGAAAAATCCACGATAAAAATTAAGTTATTTTTTGTGAATGTCTAACAGAAAACAACTACTTCCCTGGTCGAAACCACGCAGGGCATTGAACTACATCTGATATATATTCTGAAAAGACTCTCAAAAGAAAAAATCTGAAATTTAAAATTTGCTTTTTTACTCATGTTGAAAAGGGAAACACTCTCAAATGAATATTGAATGGAAATATTTTTCTGTGAATAGAAAAATCCACGATAAAAATTAAGTTATTTTTTGTGAATGTCTAACAGAAAACAACTACTTTCCCGGCTGGAACCACGCTGGGCATTGAACTACATCTGATAGATATTCTGAAAAGACTGAGGAAGCACGAAAGAAATGGAATAGAGAATGAGGCATAAAAACATGTTTTCCAAAAGAGAGTACTCACCAGAAATCATTTGTAGCATTGATGCAAGAGAGGCATCGCATTAAATAGGCCTTCAATACATTTTTGTTGACGAAAATCTATTTCATGCTTCCACGATTATCAGGAAGCCCGAAAGAAATGGGAAACACATTTTTTAGAAGCAATCCCAAATTCAAACCTATCATGGTATATGATAGATTGAATTGCTCGAAAATATGAACAGGCTGTTCATAAAATCAGATGTGGAATCATATGCGACTGAAAGATAAACTTTAGTCACTATCTTCAATCGTTTTGTAGTGCAAGAGCTGATGATATATTTTTCCGAATTATCTGAGCAATATGCACTCAAGTAAAGGAGTGAAGGATAGGTATATAGGAGTGTACCCTTGTTGAACATTCAAGGAAAAATACTGTCTGCCTAGTCTGATCAATATTCAATTAATTTACGTTTTATCGAGAGTAATATCATATGTGCTAGGGGTTTTATCGCAATTTTTCTGGAAATTTTACGATTAAATCCTCTAGCACGATGATATTTGGTGAGAATATTCCCCAAATAACATTTGAAATTGGATAAAATTATCAGAATTCATGTTATATATGAATTTTCAACGGGAAAAATTACAATTCTTCTCGTTCCAAAAATTGAAGGAATCGTGTGTCCGTTTCTAAATGCTTGACCCTTGACTAATGTGGCCATTCCATAGTTATCTTTGGTCAATCTATCTTTCCAATAATTAATTTGAGAATATCGAAATTCATTCAGCTATTTTTAGTTTCGTAAATAAAAATCTATTTTCTCAAAGAACTGCTGTGCTATTTGTTCATTTTTATTGCATACTTGGGAGTGTTTATCCACCCATACACTGAACACTGAAATATGTATGTCTCCATTTGTAACGAACACTCAAATTCCAATTCTCATGATCCTAACTTGAAAAGTAACGAAACCCCCATAGAAATTTCCAACCCCCTATATCACTCCTTTAGGGGTTGAATTTCGGAAAACACTGAAATACGTATTTATGTATTTGTAACTAAGACCTATAATTCCAATATTCATGAACTCCACTTCAAAAAACTAACGGTACTCCTATACAAACTTTCAACCTCACTAACCTAACCTAACCTTTACTGTTGAATTTAAAAAAATCCTGAAATTTGTGATTTATATTTAGAAAGATAAGCCCAAATACCAATTTCATTGACTTTCACACCTCTTCTCCCCTCCTCCCCTCTAAGGATGGAATAAGAATACGCTGAGGTTTATATGAAATACTCCATAATTCTCACATATCTAGTTTCTCCAGATACGAGAGTTTTCCTGAACCTGACGAAAAATCCACATTTTTGGAGCTATTTGGTTTCCTCATACGATAATCAACCTGATAATACAAAAAAAATATATTCATCAACTTCAAATCGAGTCGCTTATTATTAAACATAAACATTATACTGAATATGAATTATGTGCTCACCTTTTTGCCTTTCCTCAAGTTATAATTTTGAAGGGTCATCGCCACAATCTGTTCTCCTCTGCTGGACATTTCCGCAAGTCACCGCACGCTCACTGATTTGAAATCCCCAATAAATATTTTGAACTGGAAAACGCGCGAGGCAGTAGAGGCAACGCCGCCGGGACACACAGAGGCCGTTCTAATATAGGCAATATACGTTTGGGATTCATAGCGTAGTGAAAGCATAATTGGCTCTACAACGTTTCAAAGGAGTATACAAATGTTTAAATATTGAGAATTGTTACCCCTATAAGTGTGCTTCGACGAAAAATTATGGAATGATGTCATTGCACTGGAATATACTCTTCGCCCATTCTGAAAAGTGCGGGTTCAAGAGCGACCCGTTCATTTGGTGGGCTTCACAAGCTACCGTGTACAACTATATATATATATATATATATATATATATATACAGGGTGTAACTGAATAAGTGTAAAACATTCAAGGAGGTGATTCCTCATCGAAAAAAAGATAGGATCTTTCATATAAAGAAACTTTATTGGAGCATCCCTTGTTAAGATACAGCCCCTTAAAGGGGGTACATAAAATTTGTATAACAATTTTTCACAAGCACTGAAAAAGTTACAATATTGAAATTAACCTGACGTTTTGTACTACCGAAAAGACACTTAGCCAGTAATTTATTTGGTTTACTCCCATGGTTGTAAGGGTGAAAAACGCAACCCCTAAAATTTATTTCCAATGTAATTTTTTGTCTTATTATTTGTTTACCATTTAAAAATTTATTTCCGATAGCCTGTTTCATTCTAAACAAAAAATGTCTCTTGGGTTTTTTGCCCAAAATAAACCAGTAAGCAGCAAAACATTATTTTACTAACAACTACAGAGATACATCGTCATAAATGCGAACTGGATTTATTGTTATTTTGTAGTTAGTACCTGCATTAAACGATTAAAGGGTAATAAACAAAACTAAGTTATTAATAACAAAACACACAACATGTAGAAATCATAGTGAATGTTCAATATGTCTACCTTCAAACATTACGCATGTCCTAGACGCCGGCGCATTGAGCCATGATTCGCTCAAATATTCCTGAGTCTCTCTGATCATTCTGCACGCATCGATGATGCGGTTTCTTAAGTCCTCTACATCGCTAACAGGAGTACGATATACCAAATGCTGTGAATGGCCCCAAATAGAGAAATCGAGAGGATTGAGATCCGGGATCGAAGGGCCATTTATGTGGTCCTCCTCGACCTATCCACTGATTTGCATATGTTTCAGTTAAATGCTGACGTACTTGACTAAAATGGGCGGAGCCCCATCATGCATAAAAACATATCCCTTCTGACGCCCAAAGGAACTTCCTCCAGCAGTACTGGATGCACTTCTCTTAAAATTGAACGTATGCCTCACCATTTAATCGAGGAGGTAGAAAATGAGGCCCAATTAAATCATCCCCAATAACTCCGAGCCACACGCTAAGAGAAAACTGTTCTTGATGGCTAGTTTCGACAATAGCGTGAGGGTTTTCATCAGCCCATATGTGGTAATTATGAAAATTAATAATCTTGTCCCGAAAAACTACATTCGCTCTGTGAATTCTATCGCCTTCAGAAAGTCACAATTTCTTCTAATCATTTCCAGCATCCAATTGCAAAATTCAAGACGGTTCGAAAGTCTCAGGTAACAGTGCCTGTACTCGTTGCAGATGGTAAGGGTATAAGAGTTGTTCCTTTGAAATTCGAAATACCGCATATGATCAACATTTAGCTGGAAAGCAATCTTTCTAGTACTGGTAGTAGGTTGTTCTTCAATCAAATTAAGTACTGCTTCCTCAAGCTGTGGTGTTCAGATTTCTCGATGCGACTCACAATCCTCTGCTTTTTTTGTCGAATGAACCATATTCTCGTAATCGTGATGAAGTCGAGCAAATATTCTATGTGAAGGATGCTGCCGTTGAGGATACATTTCAGCATATCTTCTAGAAGCTTCTAACCCATTCCCTCGACAGACCGTAAACGTAATGCATATCAGCCATTTCCTCATTTGTGTATGCCATTTTATTAACAAGTGAATTATTAAAGTAACAAATTAAGAACAGAACAACAACACACAATTAGTATTAATTCAATTTCGAAAATTCCCAAACTGACAGCGCATACCAATTTAATTGTCACTATCGCTAATAGCACCTACTAGATAGATTAGTTTCGTATTTTCGCATTTATGACGATGTATCTCTGTAGTTGTTCGTAAAATAATGTTTTGCTGCTTACTGGTTTATTTTGGGCAAAAAACCCAAGAGACATTTTTTGTTTAGAATGAAACAGGCTATCGGAAATAAATTTTTAAATGGTAAACAAATAATAAGACAAAAAGTTACATTGGAAATAAATTTTAGGGGTTGCGTTTTTCACCCCTTACAACCATGGGGTAAACCAAATAAATTACTGGCTAAGTGTCTTTTTGGTAGTACAAAACGTCAGGATAATTTCAATATTGTAACTTTTCAGTGCTTGTGAAAAAAATTGTTATACAAATTTTATGTACCCCCTTTAAGGGGCTGTATCTTAACAAGGGATGCTCCAATGAAGTTTCTTTATATGAAAGATCCTATCTTTTTTTCGATGAGGAATCACCTCCTTAAATGTTTTACACTTATTCAGTTACACCCTGTATATATATATATATATATAATAATAATACAGGAACTTTATTGAACTGAAACAAATTCAATTCAACAGGCTATTGACCGAAGTCCTTCAACCTAATATATATATATATATGCCAGCCGTTTTGGCTATCGTTTATTTTTATTCAATTCCATGGCAAAAGAAGAATGTGCATACATTATACCTACTCAATGGGAAATAAGCACGAATTCACGATAATAAAGTAATTAAATAAAAGTTGAGAAACTGAAATTAATCCCAAATTCAATTTGGGTATTGTCGTATCAAAAAATTCATCTGACTAATTTTACCTGTCATATTTGCTATGGGACTAGTGCATCCATGAAGTAAACCCCCCATTATATCTCAAAGACAAATAGAGATATCGAGATGGGACAAAAGCAAGTTGAAATGATACCAGTTAAAATGAATATATATATATATATATATATATATATATATATATATATATATATATATATGTTTACTACTAAATACATGGCCATCTATTAAAACATTCAGATTTAGAATATCAGAGATACACATAAATTTCATTTTGTTGAATTAACATCCCAGTCATATATATTAGTAAGTTGTTAAATTCCTGAATGTAAAAATAATATCTACACAATTGGGAAAAAACTAAATAGTTGATAATAATTTGAACATTATCAAAGCATCCTAAATAAGTTAATTTCAAGTTTTAAGCTCCAATCATTAAATTTTTTAATAAGGTAGTATATATTGCAATTAAAAAACTTTTAAATCAGACGTAGGGTTATCTTTTAGCAAGATCGGAGGTCCCGAGAATTATTCTAAATATGTGAAAATATTCTGTTCACTCTTTAGTATAAGTTAGCCCATAATTCATATTATCATTTTACCAAATATTCCTACCATTTATTTCACATAAATTTCATAAATACAACTTAGTCGATATAATACTGGCTGGGAGCAATCAAAGGCTTCTAGCCTCTTTTCAAAATTTCCCGTGCAAATCAACAGTTGAGGTGACACCTGCAGACCTCGAGGGCCAGAACAGCTCAAACGGCGAGAGAGAGCAAATCGGTATTTTTTCAAATCAAGGTGATAGCAAACTCTTAAACGCAAAGGTGTGTGTATTTCCTCGTTTCAACCTGAGATCAACTGGAACTGGAGAAGACAAAAGGAAAGAAAATTCGTCTGGTAAGTGTTTCTCTCAACTGTCGCAAATATTTCTTATTTAACAAAATTACAAAGTTTAGTGGCAACCAGCGTTTCACCCAACATTTTGGCACCTTCGAGCCAAGGATAGCACTTCTCATTACCTCTTATTGCGCCCCAGTCAGTTGATTATTCAATTTTTCCATTAGATATAATCTCTTTTTTTTTGCTAACCTTCCTAAAGTGTGCACTTATCTTATTTCTCATTCATGAAAACCGCATTTACAGTCCACAAATTACCCGCAAAAAAACGAGCTTGAAGTTTCGTGTTTGGCCGTCAGAAGCAGTGCTTCTTTGAACGGTACAGGGACATAGGCGCACCAAAGAGAGTATTTATAACCTTGATTCAGCTATTCATTTCAAAATGTCTAGTAACGCAAATAAAATCAAACAAAATAAGGCCTTACGCCAAATGAATATCAACCAAATGAATGAACTAAAGGATTTGCTGTAATGGTTATTACCGTAAATTGTAATGGTTATTACCGTAAATAAATAAATAATAATGACAAAACCGCCAAAATTCAGTTCAAAATATCTCTTTGATATCTCTAATTGCCATTCAGGAAGGGGAAGATCTACAGGTCGAAGAAAGCATACTCAAATCGTTTGAATTTGACGCATCATATGTCTATGCAATTTATCTTACTCTTTTCGAAACGCCAGAGGATGGCAACCCAGCTGATACTGATCAGACTGACTTGAGTTCTAACTCATCTCGTCCAAATGTCAAACTGCCAAAAATTCAGATTCCCATATTTTCGGGTGATATAAAACAATTCAAAACATTCATTGAAATGTATACATCACTTATTCATGAAAATAGCAGTTTATCGCCAATTGAAAAATTCAATTATCTCCTATCTTTTCTACATGGTGAAGCATTAGCTGATAATCCTCGAATGATCGCATTTGCTCACTTACAAGCCATTGATAATGACGCACCAATTATCACAAATTCAAAAAATCTCAAAGCTTTTCAAAGTCTCGTCAATATTTTCAGTGAGAAACTTGCCGCTCTGAAAAATCAGGGTTTCAACGTTGAAGATTGGATTTTTTTATTATTTTACCTTTTTGAATTGGAGGAAGCATCTCCAAATATTCCAACGTTTGAATCCATAAAAAATGTCGTCCTAAAACAGTGTAAGGCTCTAGAAACCGTTAAATATGCATCTTCGGTTAAATTTAAAAATAAAATTGAAATTTCATCCATTCATTTTAATGCATTTAATCGCACCAAACAAACTTCATCATTTTTCTCTAACTCAAATAAATCTCTATACAAGGGTGACCACAACATTTATAGATGCTCCCAGTTTTCTAACAAATCTCCAACCGAACACTTGCAAATCGCAAAGAGTAATAATTGGTATACTAATTGTCTTAGTAGTCAACATATTCTCAAAAACTGCCAGTCTTCGAACAAATGTCGGTGTTGTAAAGCATCTCATCATTTATATTTACACATTGAGAGCGACAACTCTCTTTCTTTTTCCAAAAATCGGGACGTTACTGGCCACAATGTTTCAGTAGTAAGTCAGAATCGCGCAAGTCCTAACCCAAATTTGAATCATATGGTGACCGATCCAGCTGGCGATGTCTCTGCTACCAATTCACAATCATATCAGGAAACAAATTTTTGTGGAGTGGTTTCGTCATCTACCAGAGTTCTTTTATCCACGGCACTTCTTGATATTTTAGATGGCTATGGAAATTATCAAACAATTCGTGTTCTCTTAGACTGTGGCTCGCAAACTAGTTATATTACTCAAAAATGTTTTAAATGGCTGGGTTTATCACGTTTTGATTTTTCACTTTCCGTTCAAGGGTTAAGTAACATGCAAGAACGGACTTCTTCAGGTGGAGTAACGTGCAATTAATATAGATGCTTTTATACTTTAAAATTTATGTGCAGATATGCCACAAAATTCTATCAGATATCGCTAGGATGTTTGACCCCCTTGGTTTTCTGAGCGCAATCACAGTGAGGTGCAAAAGTCTCATGCATGGACTTTAGATCTAGATTGGAACGAGTCCCCTCCCATTGAAATAATTGAATATTCGTCAAAATTCAAATCCGAGCTCTCATCTGATATCAAAATTCCACAACTCCTCCCAAATAATGGAGACGCTTGCGAATATCAACTTCATGGGTTTTGCGATGCCTCAGAAAAGGCTTATGCCGCAGTTATATATATTTTAGAAAAAAATATATGTAAATCCAATTCATTCTTCGTTATATCAAAATCCAAGGTTGCCCCTCTGAAACAAATATCAATTCCTCGCTTGGAACTCACCCCTGCGACTCTTCTCGCTGAGTCAATGTCAAGGTTTATGAAAAAAGATTCACCTTTTCACAAGTTTTCTGTTGGTCAGATTCTACCATTGTGTAAACATGGCTACCTCATAGACGGAAAACATTCGTTAGTAATAGTGTGGCCCGAATTTAAGACAAGATTTCTCCTCAATGTTGGTGACATATAGATTCTCAAGACAATGCCCTCACAACTTTCAAGTAATAGCCAACGGTGGACAGGCCCTCATTGGTTATGTCAATCAGATTCGAATTGGCCAGTAGATAAATCAAAGCTTGATCAGCCACAAGAAGCTATTTCCTTTAAACAAAAAAATCACTTCTTTCATGTCAATTGTCGATGATAACTTCATACATATTCTGGTTAACAAATTTTCCTCTCAAGATATTAAAAATTATCACCTTCGTTAACCGCTTCATTACTAATTTAAAGAAGAGAGAGTCGCCCAAGAAAAATGTTTTAACAGTATTCGAGATTAATTATTTATTTATTTATTTCACGGGATAACCCAATTTACAATAACTAGAAAACATTTAATAAGATAAAATTAAGATTAACCTAGTTTGCTACTACTAATACATTTAAACTAAAATTGAATAACAATAGTTTCAAAATAACAAAAAACAAAAACATTAAAATGGATCAATTCTTAAGCACCAACATCTTTCAAGACCTTTCTAATATTACATACATTCATACAGAATAAATCAAGGCTATGAGAATACCTGTTGAAAGATATTTTGATTCTATTGGGAGGGGAGTGGTAGGCATAGTTGGTTGTATGGGGTGAAACAGTGAATATTTCAGGAGTGTGAGTATTGTAAGCTGGGATTTTCAGTGCAATAGTCTCAAATAATTTAGAGCAGTCGATGTTACCTGAGATCAATTTATGTAGGAATACTATATATACTAACATCCAATCACTTTCTCACAGAAGAGTTGTCTTCTGTGAGAAAGTGATTGGATGTTCAGCATTTCCTTAAGTTCAGCATATACATATTCTTCTCTAGTTAGTCCCAATTTATACACACAGCATCTCAAGAATTTTTCTTGGACTCTTTCAGTCTATCGTACATAACACACATAGTGTGGGACCATACAATTGAACCATATTCAAGAATAGATCTAACATGTGAACAGTATAGTATTTTCAAGGTGTTGTTATTGCATATCCTGATAGTAAAACCCAACATTTTATAGGCTTTGGTTGTGATTTCATCAAGGTATTGATCAAATGTGAGTTTGGTATCAATTTTTATTCCCAAATCCTTGATTTCATTGACACTTGATTATGCTCTACAGTGTTGTGTTAATTTCATACAAAATGAATGTTTCTCTGACATCATAGATTTTCTACAAAGGAAAAAATCGAGTCAAAAATTCTTTAGAAAACTAAACTGTTTCTTAGATTCTGATAATATTTTAAGAGTCGGAGGTCGACTTTCAAAGGCTACGCATTTATCTTTTGCTATTTTACCCTGAAAACATCGTATCACTAATCTTCTCATTAAATATTTTCATAAAATATATTTACACCCAGGTAATCAAAACTTACAATATTTAATCATGCAGCAGTTCTGGACTCTTTCTCCAAAAAGGGCAATAAGACGCGTACTTTCTTCTTGTCATAAATGTTGGCGTCTCTCCCCAAAGCCTTAACACCCGCCTATGGGAAACCTTCCTAAACTACGTATTTCATAAATAAAACCCTTTTCATGTGTCACAGGTCATTATGCTGGACCATTTTCGCTACTAGAGCTATACATCTAGAGTTGGCTTCGGATCTATCAACAGTTTTTTTTTAACCCCTGGTCATTTCTTGACTCTTAAACCTTTGTCAGCCTTACCAGATCCAGATTTTTCAAACCTGAAATTGAATCACTTGAGCCGCTGGCAGCATCTGATTCGCATGAGAGATCATTTGTGGTCAAGGTATCGCTCTGAATACCTGCATACGCTGCAACAAAGGGGGAAGTGGTTGGAACCCACTTTCCCGATTCGCTTTGGCACTATGGTGCTTATTAAAAATGAACTTACTCCTCCACTCAAATGGTGTTTGGGTAGAATTGTGGAGCTCCACCCCGGTTCAGACGGGGTTTCCAGAGTTGCCACAATTTTAACAAAAGGCAGTGAGATAAAGAAACATTTGGTGAAGCTATGTCCCTTATCGTCTCTGTCAATCGAATAAATAAAATATATCAACGTATATTTTGGTGGGCAGTCAATGTTCACTCTAGTATAAGTTAGCCCATAATTCATATTATCATATTACCAAATATTCCTACCTTTTATTTTACATAAATTTCATTTATCTGCAAATTCAAATTATACCTACAACTTAGTCGATATAATACTGGCTCGTTTCAAAATTTCCCGCGCAAATCAACAGTTGAGGTGACACCTACAGACCTCGAGCGACAGAATAGCTCAAACGGCGAGAGAGAGAGCAAATCGCTATTTTTCAAATTAAGGTGATAGCAAACTCCTAAACGCAAAGGTGTGTGTATTTCCACGTTTCAACCTGAGATCAACTGGAACTGGAGAAGACAAAAGGAAAGAAAATATCAAAGGTTTCTGAAATTGGTTCGAAAATATTATTATACACTGGGAAAAATTTGCAGTTATAGTGGTTGAAAAACTTGCCTCTCTATTTCTGTTGTGTTTAGCACACTGTTATGAGACTGGGAGATATATCCAATAGCAGAAATGTATATTACTCTGAGTGCGCAAAATTACTTGAATTTTTCCACACATGAAGCAAGTTTTTGATAAATCTTGAATAATGTTGCTCTGTAAATTTACAACATTTTTTCCAGTGTATATGTTTGATATACAGATAATGCTAGATATCAGAAACATATCAAACAAAAAATAATATTTCCACTGTAATCTAAATAAAATGTTGAAAAATCGTCAAAGTACAGTATAATGTACAAAACACAATAAAATTACATTAAAATTGGAATATACATGAAACAAACTCCTTCAAACATAAACCTGTTTTGAAAACCGAAGGCACAATTTAATATGGCTAGGTACTTTGGTGAAAAAGTCGATTTATTTATTTATTTGTCAATATTTACCTTAGATTCAGAAATTAATATTCAATTAAATGATTATCAAGTACTATTGCTTTTCCATTTTTCCCATGAGTGTTAAAGTCCATTCAGATAATTTTCATGTTGGTTTTTTAATCAGTTCAAAAGATAGCCTAAGTACCTCGGCCAAAGTTTGAGTGTTACATCTCAGAAGAATAAACAATAACAAAGACTCTTAAGGAGTTCTTACCTACATGTGAAATATTATCCTTCGATCAGAGTTTGTGATCAGAGTATAAACACATCATAAAAGCAATATGTAATCATTAAACTACACAATCAATTAACACAAATCAGCATTTTTTTTTTAGTAATTTGTTCATAAAATGAATACTCGTGATCCATCACAAGATAACCCAAATTCGAGCAAAAAGATTCGTGAAGATTTGTTGTCCTTCTCTTGACTCCTGTCATAACCTTTAATCAATAATTGATTTCGTGCACATTTGACAGATGACACCTGACAAAATATTATTCCAGTTTAGATGATGTTCACGGAGAATGGTATGAAGAAAAAAAAACTTGCATTTCTAACAGCACAATATGAAGGCATGTTCATATATGAATTAAACAATAACATATGTAATCCAACTACTGAATTCTTTTTGAAATCGGTAAAAATGTTCAACTCTCCAACGTAAACAAATCGGAAAAGTGAGATTGTTTTACCTCCAATGTCGACTATCTGTCAAATGTGCACGAAACTAATGGAATTTTCAAATGATCCTAAGATAACTAAGATAAAGACCAAACATTTTGATCGATTTCTTATGATAACAACTCACATTTGAATATTATTCTTAAATATATTGACCAAAAACCATGATCAAGCTGATGATATTCCTAAAATGCGATTTGACAACAATGGATGAAAATGAGTGCATAATAATATGAAATTTTTTTACCATAAAATATATTTATAATAAATATATAAAATGATTTCTTTATTCATATAGATTTAGGTCAATTTTAATGTGAAAGTGTTAATTAAAATGTAGAGTTGATGTGTGTTATGTTGAATTTTTTTGGTTACTAGGGACACCTTGCTAATGAACACAAATATGGAATAACTTTCCTTCTTTTAGCCGAGGTCCCAATAAATACACCCGTAATTGGGAAGATGAAGATGCCTATAACAAACCGCAGCCGGTGGTGCATCGACCAAAGAAATCAGGGAAGTCCAAGGAAGATGCAGAGGAATTTCCTCCTCTTGTGAAAGATGCCTCACCTGAGCGTCCCATGAAAGAGAGTAGTGGAAAGAAGGAACAGGAAGCTCAAGTGAAGAAGTCTGAAGAAAGGTAAAAACTGTATATTAATTTTTTATTCTAAGGACTGAAGCAATAAGGTTTTTAAAGCACGTATCCTACAAGGGTGATTTACGTAGTCTGTGCATTAGAGATTTTTCAACTTGGAGTTGGGTTTAAAACTTTATATTTGGTATGTTTTCATAAACGATCATGTCCGTTCTATCTAAAATATTTTTAGTCCTACAGGGTGTGCCAAAAGTCGCTAACAACTTTCTTATTTTAAATAGAAACCCAACATTTGTTTCACATGGTTTGATTGGCCTTCTAATTCTGAATTTAGACAACCTTAGTTATGTTAACTTACCTATTTCAGTTTTTGACATATGTCGATTTTTCTGAAAAATATTACCGCCGTAGTAGTTTACGAAAAAAAATGTATCTCGCAAACCGTTCAAAATTAGGAATCCAAATTTGTAGAGCAGTTAGCTGGAAGTCCAGACTAACTCCTGATGCGATTTTCAAATGTTGCATTAAGAAATTGTCAAAAACAAAATTTTTTCAAATGGCACCTATTTTTTTGACCATTCTGAAGAAAATTGAGTTTTAAAGTGAGTTACTTTAGTATTCCCTATACTTAATTTCTACCTCTATCGAGTTATTCAATAAAAATCAAGAAATGCCTTATCTTGTCAAGAAATTCTTCACTTTTTCAAGTATGCCATGGAAACAAAAGACAATTGTAATAATTGAATAAAAAATATGGATTCCCATTCAATTACAGAAGACACATTATTATTATTAACGAACAAGAATAATGTTGACAGAACTCCAACTCTACCCCAAATATAAAAGTCTAAAGGGGCAAGATCTGGAGATCTTGAAGGCCACAGAAATGGTCATCGATTTCCCCACCAATGGTGATCGAACAGGGATGTCAGTTTGGTATCTACAGTTCTTGTATTGTCCATCTGGTACCACAAACGTGCACCTCTAGCCAATGGCAAATTTTCAAAAAATATTTCTACTACATATTGAACAATTTCTAGGTATCTTCCACCATTCAAATTTCCATCGTACATAAAATAGCGTACCTCTTGGTTCATTACCAAACAAAACACATTTTTTATTGCAAGTTGTACTTGGTTTTTAACTTCAAGCACCATATTTGCATTTTCAAAAGCCCAAAACTGTTGATTTTATCTATTGTAAGCTCCCTGCCGACAAAACCCTGCCTCATCAATCCAAATTATGTTTTTTAAGAATCCGGCGTGCTCTTGTATTTTGAGTTATAAATTCTCGCAAAATTTTACCCTATGGGGAAAGTCACATTGTTTGTAGTGCAGAGTGTGAAAATCCCGATATCAAAGACGCCGTTCGTAATGAGGCTTGAGAATAGTAATTTGATTATCTTCATTGCCAGTTAGTGGTTTGACTCTTGTAATGGAGCTAGCCACTTTCCATGGATTATAAACAAGTGTAACACAACTTTGGATAATTTTCCATTTTTGAATCAATTTTATTTAAGAATTAGCACAACTCGTTTTCACTTTGACAGAATATCTATCACCTTCTTAATTACAATTGACTTTTGTTTTCATGGCATACTTGAAAAAGCAAAGAATCTCTTGGCAAGATAAGGTATTTCTTGATTTTTATTGAATAACTCGATAGAGATTGAAGTTAGATATAGGGAATACCCAAGTAACTCACCCTATTTATTTATTGTTCTCATTACAAACACCAATTGGTATTCACAAGTAATGGTAGTGGGGAAAGAAATATATATATATATATATATATATATATATATATATATATATATATATATCTAAATAAAAAATAAGAAATATAGCAAAACAAAAATAACAAACAACTATACAGACTATACCTAAACTAAGCTAAATAAAGCAAACACAGTCAGATTTTTTGTAGTTCTTTCAGGTTTGTGTCGAATAAATCTATGTGTGCTTGCTTGAGTTATTGATTGCATATCAATAACATTTTGTTTATTGGTGATATACTGCCTGGATCTGTTTTGAATACATCATAATTCAAAATTATGAAATTGATTTTAGGGATATTTATGTATATGTACTTAATTAGGTCACAGTCTTTGAATTTTGTGTAATTAAAAAGATGGTATACAAATAACACCGCCTATATTTCAATTTTTTTCCGAATGGTGTAAAAAAAAATTGTAGGTGCCATTTGAAAAAATTTTGTTTTTGACAATTTTTGAATGCGACATTTGAAAATTGTCCGCGTTCATATGGTTCAAAATGGGGACATCAGGAGATAGCCAAGGCTTCTACCACAAACAAGAAAACTGCAGTAGTCTGCTCTGTCTGTAGTGAAGAAGCACATGAAAACAAATTCTGTCTTAAGGATAAGACTTGGTGTAAAAATTGTGAACTCTCCAATACTATATACAATTGTGAACACTCCTCACTAGACATTATCTAGATCATTATATTTATACACTTAGTCTGTGAATGTAAATCAATACTTGTGTAGTTTAAATTGGGAGGTCGAATTTGAATCAATCTGTGATGTGAATTTGGCTGTGAATAAATTTTATTGTATCTTATATACGCCATAAATATTTTCATTCCGATAAAAAAAATTAAAACTGATAATTTTCCGGTCTGGTTTTCTAATGAGTTGAAAAGACTACATCCAAGAAAATTGCCCATACAAATTTTAAAATCAGGGGATCTGACCATGACTACGATATCTTTGCAAGCTTATGATCGAGGTGTAAGGAATTGAGTGAAATATGCTATTATAGATATCTACACCGAATGGAAAATAACCTAAACGATGATCCTAAACAATTCTGGAAACACCTTTCTAATTTGAGAAAAGGTTTTGATCTTCCTAGCAAAATGATATATGATAACCAAATCGCACCAATGGAAATGAGTGTGTATCATTGTTTGCGAATTTTTTCTCCTCTGTTTATGTTAATAATGACCTGGCTATTCTGGACTATAACTATATACCCCAAATCAAGAATATGAATATTAACCTGAATAACTTTACAATAAATCTTACTGATATTTTTGAACTCTTTACAACACTAAAACCAACACTATCATGTGGCCCAGTTGGAGTACCAGGTTTTCTGTTAAAAAAATGTATTTACTCTCTGTGTAAACCACTACACCATCTGTTTAACTTATCAATAAAATACTGCTCATTTTTGAATACTGGAAACACTCCTATATTATTACCATTCATAAATCCGGCCCAAAGAATATTGTTTCAAACTATAGGGGTATCTGCAAACAATCTGATATACCTAAATTACTAGATAAATTAATTTCGGTACAAATTTCATGGGCTTCCAAACACATCATAAGATCCGAACAAAGTTGTTTCTGTCAGGGTCGCTCAACATCGACAAATCTCCTAACCTACCAACACAAAATTCTAGAAGCCTTTGAAAAACGACAACAAGTTGACAGTATTTATACAGATTTCTCGAAGGCCTTCGCCCAAGTAAACCATGCTATTCTTCTGGCTAAGTTAGGTTCACTTGGGATGGGAAAAAACTACCTCAAGTGGACTGAAAGCTTTCTGCCTGGCCGTAGCCAGTGTGTACGCATATACAACTATTTATCAAATGCCATATCCGTTACATCAGGGGTCCCGGAAGGGTCTCATTGTGGCCCTATTCTCTTCAACTTATTTGTGAATGATATTTATGATGTAATAGTTAATTCGGACATCCTAAGTTTTGCTGATGATGTGAAATTGTTTAAGAATGTAAGTTGTTTTCATGATTGTCTACTCCTCCAGGCCGACTTGGACAGATTCAGTGAGTGGGCATCAATAAATATAACAAATGTTGAATGTTACAAAATGTTTTTCGATAACTTTTGCTCGAATAAAATCCCCAGTTGTTTTTGATTACAACCTCCGAGCAAAACCATTAAGCAAAGTGAATGAAATAAGGGATTTAGGCATACTCCTTGACACTAAATTGTTTTTTAAAAGTCACTACAACAAGCTAAGAAATAACGGAATGAGAAACCTGGGATTCATTTTCAGGAATAGTCATCCTTTCTCAATTGATACATTTAAATTACTCTACATATCACTAGTCCGTCCAAGTCTTGAATACTCATCAGTGGTGTGGTCACCCAGCTATTCATGTGATACTAAACTGATTGAGTCAGTACATAAAAAGTTTCTGAGACAGTGCACATTCAAAATAGGTATTGTCCGTGTGGACTTCCACATTGACTACACATTCATTGAACAGTCATTAATCATCCAGTCTCTGGAAATTCGTAGAACTTCTTTTGATTTCTATTTCTTATTCAAAATTGTCAATGCTCTGATCGACGGTAATTACATTCCGACACAGTTGAGGTTCAACACACACTTTAGAACTCGAGATCGGAAATTGTTTTTAATTCAATTTTATCCTAACAACTACACCTTTTATAGCCCCCTAGCAAGATTACCTCGGAATTTTAATGATATTCATGGTTCTATTGACCTATTTGATATTACGCTTACTCAATTCAAGAATAGATTGAGATCCTTATTAGAAATGCAAAATATATAATAATTTAAGGAAATTTATTTAAAATTTTTAAGGAATTCTATATAATCTATTTAATGAAACTTAGTCCTAGCTATATTTATTATTGTACTTATGTAAAATGGTTTATCCGTATAAATAAATGAATATATATTTACACCTAGGACCATTAACCATTCTGAGGAATATTATAGCTATTTAGGGGAGTGATATTTTAGAAATCATGTTTATATGTTTTTAATAATAGGTATAGTATTGTCTTATATTGAATAGTATAGGTACTCTGTAATGAATTAAGCTTTGTCAATGAGATTTAATCTTTGGATAATAAAGCAGAATCAAGATTCAAGTTCGACTCATATCACAGGATTTGGTGCAATACACTTTTGAAATTTGCCAGGCTTTGGAAATAAATATCACAGTCATGTTGAACATCATTGTAGGCTTTGCACATAACATTTAGGGGTGCTTCAGTCTGATAATTCGTACGTACCGAATCAACATAGAATGTTAGAGGAGATCTTGTTCTATATGCCGGCACATTAAAATGTATTATGTTATGATATAATAGTACTATCTGAATGTTTTCAATTAGACTCAACTTCCCAATTTAATTTACATGGCTATACTACACACTACAACAATAGTGACATTAATAGAAATGATGGAGTGGTAATTCTAATAAGATCAAATCTCAATGCAGAGGTAAATACCGTAAAACTTGAAATTTCAGAGGGTAAAAATAAGGTATAAAGTTAATAACCCTGAAAATGTAAAGATTGGCGTTCTGCAAGGGACCGACCTTCCTGGGCCCCGTACTGTTTAATCTGTATATTAAAGTCATCATATGCGGATGATACTGTACTCACCTTCAGTGATAAGGATTGGGAAAGTGTGAAAAATCGGGCTACAACAGAAATTAAACATGTCAAGAATTGGTTAGATACTCATAAATTGTCACTTGTTGTGAATAAAACAAACTATATCTTCTTTTTCAAAACAGCCGTTGATCGTCCTCACTTTAATGAAATTATATGTGATAACATAGATTCTGCATACATGAAACAAAAAGTACCATATATTTGGGCATTAATATTGACCAAAACTTAAAATGGGACCCTTATGTAACATATATAACAAAGAAACTAAAATTCCTACTTAGACCTATTGATAACACTATATCACAATCTAGTGGAATTCATTTTACGTTACGGAATCTTAGTGTGGGGAGGCTTGTAAGACACAGCACTAAGACCATTAAATGTCGTTCAAAATTTAATACTGAAGATTATTTACAAAAAAGATAGGTTTTATCCAACTGCTTCACTATACAATGAAAAGATCACAAATATTAGAGGTCTATTCATTCATTCAATATGTTATCACCTTGAAAAATTAGAGTCTCTGAAAAACCCTATCCATCATAAACATGACAGTAGAATGGTATCTAAAATGTACATTAAAGTCCCCAAGCCAAACATTGAGCTTTTCAAAAATTGTGTAAACTATTTAGGACCAAAATGTTATAATACTCTACCATTTTTTTTTTCGGAGGTGGAGGAAATCAGTTACGGACAAAGTGACCCTGACATAGGTTCACCCACTATCTTACCTGGTTCCCGATTAAGAGCCGCTTCGAGTTCCCTCCTAGCGACTGCATGTACTGCCGTGCGGCTACCTTGCGGTGCTGGAGGTCCATCTGGGCGGCCCTTATTGTTTGTTCAGCACCCTGAAGTGTCCTGAAAGAAACCGAGAAGGCCAAGAGTTGTCCTCATTCCCTTTTGGTGATTGTTCCCCCTTCTATAGCAGCAATTTCGTACCCTGCACAATCTTATACATGTCCTTTGAGGGATGTGTGCTTTACAGTCTCGGTTCACCAATTGGTTGCCCGAAAACTGACTGTATTCTGCAGTCCAAAGCCCTGCAGTTGCACAGTATGTGTGATACTGATTCTGGTTCCTTGCCGCATAGTGTGCATGCAAGGTCGCCATTAACCAGTCCATTTTATTAAGGTGCTCTTCTACTGGCGCATGTCCAGTCATGAGCCCCGTAATAATTTTCAGCTGTCCCCTGTTTGAATGTCATTCCAGTATTGTTTGTGTTTTTCCTAGATCCAGTCTTCTACTGACGCTCGTGACGTGCGCTTCGGTACCCCAAGGGTCTGTCCTGGACCTGGTTCGTTTTCCGATCCTCTTCTAGCGAGTTCGTCGGCTTTTTCAATTCCTGCAAATCCCTGATGTCCTGGCACCCAAATCAGCTTGACACAGTTTTGTTCTGCAAATTTCAGTTCCTCTTTGCAGGTCCATACCAGTTGGGACGTCACTTCCTGGCTACTTAGAGCCTTCAGTGCCGCTTGACTATATACTCTACCATTAGATATTAAACAATTAAAAAAATAAATTTACAAATGTGCAAAATACATATTTTTCGCAATAATGCAAATTTGTATAGACTTAATTTTTATTTTTAAAATTTTAGCACTTACTATATTTTCTTCTATATGGACTATTCACTCAGAAAATAAACTGAAATCAATCCTATTTTCTTACAAAACATCCATTTACTTGCCAAAATTTCCATTCATGACACATACAGGTGCTCTCACAGATTCAGAAATATTAGTTATATAAGATAATAGTTTTTAACAATGTAATCTATGAACTTATTGTAAAATTTATGAATTTGTGAATTGTGTGAATAAAGTCTGGAGTTGAAGCTAACTGTTTCAAAAATTTGGTTTCCCAATTTTGAACGGTTTGCGAGATAACCATTTTTTCGTAACCACTAGGCGGTATTTTTTTCAGAAAAATCGACATAGGTTAAAAATTGTAATAGTTGAGTTAACATAACTTAGGTTGTCTCAACTGTGAATTAGAAGGCCAATCGAACCATGTGAAAAAAAAAATAATTAATAAAAAACCCTTTTTAAAAACTAGCTTTTATTCAAATACCCTAAAAAGTACAAAATAATTGCTTTGGATGTGTGACGTAGGTTATTCCGTGAGTTATAGATTCAAGAGCTTGTCGCGCAAAGTTTTCATTTCGAATACAGATGCGACAAGCTTTTGAATCTATAACTCACGATAACCTCGCACACATCAACAATTATTGTACTTAGGTATTTGAATAAAAGATTGTTTTTAAAAAGGTTTTATTAATTATTTTATTTTGTGCTTTTTAGTAAGTACCCCTAACACCCACATACCAATTTTGAATCGATCAGACCATAAGTACAAAACTCGTTCGCCATCTTGAATTTGTGAATTTTGACAAAAAATTCATAATCTCCGACCCCGAAAACCCCCACATACCAATTTTGAATAGAATCGGTCCATAATCACAGAAATCGTCAGACATCTCATAGTCGCCATTTTGATTTTATGAATTTTGTCAGAAAATTCAGAATCTTCGACCCTGAAAACCCCCACATACCAATTTTGAATCGAATCGGACCATAAACACAAATCTCGTTCGCCATCTTGGAACCGCCATTTTGTTTTTGTTTTTTTCTCTAACAAATGCATAATGCATTGTCACGGGAACTATGAACACCTGCCAAATTTCACGTTAGTCGAACAACTAGAAGTGGGTCAAATTTAAATGACAAATTTGATGACAAACATCGGGACAGGTGACACCAAATAAAAGCTTGTAAAGCTGTAGGGCTAAAAAAATCTTAGATAGAACGGTCATGATCAATTATGACATCATACCAAATTTCTAATCCAAGTACAAGATGAAAAATTTCTAATGCACGGCCTACATAAATCACCCTGTAATTATTTGTTTGGCTACTAACAACAGAAATTATAAATATATAGGCCTATGTCATCGAAATTGCCGTCATAGCAGATTCGAAAAAGTTTAGTGAAAATTGACCATAGAAAACCATACGAATAAAATGAGCCCGGTGTGACGAGATTTTTCTTGCCGAAAGTATTTTTAATTAAATACATTATTCTCTAATACCCGCTCTGGCAAAGGTAATTGAAAAAATCGTAAAAATTAGAATAACTAAATTCTTAATAAAGCATAATATAATATCTCAAACTCAGTATGGATTCCAGGGAAATAAAAACTCATGGCATATCTTCTCATTTCTCCAGAAATTATACACAAATGTCAACTCCGGAGAGGCTGCGGCAGCCGTGTTCTTCGACTTCTCCAAGGCGTTTGACTGCGTTGACCATCGAATACTATTGGCTAAGCTTCACCGCTATGGCTTCAGAGGAGTAGTAAATAAATGGATTGAATCATACCTAACAAACCGCACACAAATGGTTAAAACCTCAACCATTTCTCATGAAGCACTGGTTGTGGTGTACCACAAGGGTCCATACTTGGCCCTACCCTTTTTTTGCTGTACATCAACGATCTGATGAGAATAGATATCTCGGGCAAATTTACAATTTTCGCTGATGACACCACAATATTATGGCATGACAAAAATAAAATTGACCTGGAAAGGAAAATCAACTGCGACATGAGCAAAGTAAAAAGTTGGTGTGACTCTAACCTTCTTGCCCTTAAGGTAAAAAAAAACAACATGCTATACTTTAAGAACAATCTTGGTAATGTCGAACTAGAAAATGGTTACATAGAGAGCCGTAACAACACAAAGTTTCTAGGGGTGATCAATAACAATAATCTAAAATTTGAAGAGCATGCAATTAACCTAAACAAAAAACTGGCCTCTGGTTGTTTTGCTGTAAGAAGGGTGTCATATGAACTAGGGTCTTCAGCAGCAAAAACAGTATACCACGCATTGATTGAGTCCCATCTGAGATACAGCACACCGTTTTGGGGTGTTTGCAATAATAATATTATGCAAAACATCTTGACTTCACAAAAAAGAGCAATTAGATATATTTCTAAAGCAAAGGCACGGGATCCTTGCAAACGAATTTTTGTCCTACATAAGTTGCATACTGTTATTGCAATTTTCATTTCGGAGACAGTTTGTCTAATCAAAAACCACATAAATAAATTCAGTACGGTTAACCGTTATCCTACACGCAAGGAAAACAGTATCAACTTACACAGACCAAACTCAACTTTAGTAAAGGACTCCATTATTTACAATGGCTGCAAGTTGATGTACAATCACTTACCTGATTACGTTAGAGATATTAACAACATGGATAAATTTAAAAAGGCTGTTTACTTCTTGCTATGTAGCCGACCCTACTATACCTTGGAATAATTCTATGCTGATTCCTTTTAATTCATTTTAATTTACTATATTTGTACTGCCTTGGATTATAACATCAATTAGCATATATGACGAAAAACCATATTATTTTATTTTACATATTTTACATGTTTTACTATTGTATTTGTTTATTTATCTCCTATATGTAATTGACCTAGTTGTAGCTCATTACACTTTTATTAACATAAGTTAGTGCTTTGTCCACAAGAATGTACGTTCTTCATGACAATAAAGTATATTGATTATTTAAAACAATAATGCTCTACCGTTAGTACGGAAACTGATTTTAAACAATATTTTCTCCTTGGTAGCGCAATGGTGAGAGCGTTCGCTTTCAAAGCAAATCCTGCCATCACCAAACTTTTTTTTTCCCCTTAAATGCACTGCATTATGACCAACATGAGGGCATACACAATAGATCTGCAAAGGTCGCAATGAAGTGGCTCCTAGCCCATAAGCCCCATACAAATCTAATCTAACAAATCTAAGACCATTATGAGGATATTTTTGTGTGCAAAAAATTGATTGCTTTGTGGATGTATAATTATTTTGTGGGTGTGTGATTAATGCAGTGTATTTAAGTAAAAAAAAAGTTTGGCGATGGCAGGATTTGAACATACGATCTTTTGCTTTGGACCAAGGAGACATGATTGTTTAAAATCAGTTTCCCTACAAACGGTAGAGCATTATTGTTTTTCAATAATAATTTATTTAATTAAAAATTATTTCGGCAAGAAAAACCTTGTCACACCATACTCATTTCATTTATGTTTCTCTACGGTCAATTTCACAAAAAAAAACACTATGACGATACTTTCGATGTCACGGGCTCTGGGCCTAATATATTTATCATGGAAACGAAAATATGATGAATGTTTATTCACTTTTTTCTTAAAATCCTGAACCCATGTCCAGAAGTAGGCATATCTATTGAGCATAAATAAATGAATGATTTGAACTGTCATTTCAATTTGTAATTTCCTCAAATATTCAGACAAACTCGGTAAAATGTATATTGAAGATGATGGTATCACTCCTTCTGAATTTAAAGAGTTTGTGTAATGCATTAACAAGATTTCATCACATATAGTTTTTGGACATTCCTTCAGATAGATGACTAAATCATCTCCATCTGTTCCAAGTATTCAGCAACAATCCTATTTCTCTTTGTGTAGCTCATACAGTAGTGTTTTTGTTATATGGTATTGATTTTTTGTTTTGTTGTTTGAGGCATCACGAGTATATCATCTGCTATTACAACTTTGATTTTTTTATCTCCAGATCTGACCTCCCTAGAGAAAAAATTGTTTCACAAGCCCCTCCCCCAACTGAACGCATCACGTCCAATACGAATAACGTTCAAGAACAACCAAGCAATAAAAACAATCAACGAGTCGGTTCTGGAAGAGTGGGCAAACCCGCAGTGGTTAACGGTTTCACTGCTAGAACAGCTGACAACAGGAAGTACAACAAGCCGGACCAGCAGAAAGTAATGCCGTCCCTTGACCAACCCAAAGGAGATTACATCCAATCGCAAAATTTCACCAACAAGAAGAACCTGCAGGAGCTGGAGCAAGAGATGAACAAGTTGAGTGTGGATGGAGTGTATAGGGGAAGCGGAAATAATAGGAAGGTAATGAACTTGAATGAAAATTGGCCATGGATTCAATGTTTTCTATTTTTCACACCTGAAAAACTTGTTTCTCAGAAGAGAAATGTGAAATCTCAGAATCCATTTTGGAATAATTATCATAACCATTCCAAACACTCAATCAAAATATACTTCATGGTCATAAGAATTAGATCTTGTGGACAAAGTGTGTACAATATATATATATATATATATCTTCATTTCTCGTAGAAATACCGAGGCGAATGTGGTGGGCCACCCTGTATATATATATATATATATATATATATCTATATAGACCAACTCAGCTTCCGTTTCATACTTGGCCCACCAAGCATCCACGTGTTTATACAAAGCAAACAGTTAATAGCCACTCAGCCTCCGCCACTATCTTAGGCTAGTTAGCCTCCTTTGTATATGTTACATACGTTTTTTGGGAGTTTATGTAACTTGGCCTCCTTTTGGAGCTATTGTGTATTTACTGAGCCTCCTGACACTGTTGCCAATTTTTCAGTCAATATTCAATTCCACAGCATGATAACAAATCACGCGGCCTGTTGAAAAGTTTATCCGGTAGTTGAAAGTTTGAATTTTGCTTCATACTCTGAAATAAAATTTATTTCAGTAGTATCGTATAACGAGAATATTTAATCTACCTTCGATCATTCTGAAAATATTCAAGGTATAGTGGCTCAGAAGAGTTCCTAAAAATTATACTAGACAATAAGTATTCCATGATGAAAGCAGTAAACTATATTGGGTATATTTTGTGCTTATTAGTCTTCATTGATAGTAAAAATTCCCGATTCAAATTCTAGCGTTCCACGATCTTTCACTACGGTTGACCACTCTTATTTCATTTTTTATCGAAATTTACCAAAAATCCAGTTGGTATCTATACATCAGTAAAATACCAGGAGAGGTCTTGAAACTGACAGATCCAAAGCTCTATACTGGTCACTGTTTTTGCCGGTCTTTGGTCACTTTACTGGTAAAAGGAAGTGCAAACTCAATACTATTAAAAGACAAGATGGAAATTTAAATATAAATTCAATTGGGGATTCGTGGATAATTAGTAAAATATTGCCAAAAGCCTTCTTTTGAAGACGGCCACTACTGTTCATTCCATCCCTCCTACAAGAATATAAATGAAAAAAAAACAGGAAGTGCAGAAAGAATATTTCTAGTTGTTCAGATTGTATAATGAATATTAATGTCAATGAAATTCAAAAGAACATTTGAATGTTATATTATATTTGTAAATAATAAAAATTGTAAAGAAAATTGTTTACTCTTAACACCAGCATCTGAAGTAATCAACTTTCAGTTCAATTGTCGACTTGAAGTTACATTTCTAAAACTTACTTTGAAATTTATACTTTCAACACTTGCTCGCAATAACATCATAGAAACGCGCGCCGTCGATAGCAATTAGTTGGTAAATAGCCGCCACTAGAGAACAGTTATATTTATGTGTTGCATTTCGAGAAAGAAGTGACATAACTGCTCTCAAGACATACCTAATATTTGAACTCATAGTCAAACTGCAATGCTCATATCATACACTTCCTCATTAAATAGTGCGATCCATTAAAACGTCAGACTATACCATTGAAGGTTGATTCTGAGTATCAATAAATACATTATTTAGATTTGGAGAGATTTCCATGACTTTAACTTCAAAACTAACGGTATTTTCATTTTCACCCCTATGGGGATGAAGTATCAAAAAACCTTCATAGTGGTTACTCATGTCATCATAGTCTAGTAGAGAAATGAGTTTCCTGCAAAAAATAGTTCCAAGCCTTCTGAATATATGAGCTATGGCTCATTCGATTCGGGATGTCATTCTGACGAAAATGTGCTAGTTTTTTAACACAAAACAAAAAATAGAAACAGCCTTAGTTTTTTGGTAGTAACTCAAGAACTCTTGATGATAGATGTAATAAAAAAACAGATTCTTGAAGACGAGAATATTTACTATGAAAAATTTTGTCCCGGAAATCTATATCAATTATTTATAATTTTGATTGAACGTTGAAAATAGGGCTACGCACGGGCGTTACGGCAGGAGTATAGCACCTCTCGAGAGAGCAATTCAAATACAATTTGAAAAGGGAAACATTCTCAATTGACGATGGAAGATAGTGACTAAAGTTTATCTTTCAGTCGCAGATGATTCCACATCTGATTTTATGAACATCCTGTTTATATTTTCAACAAATCAATCAAATACAATATTTTTTATAGCATCAAATATAAATTTAAAAATTCAAAAAAATCAAAGTATCACTTGAACACCTGAAAGAATATAATTTCGTTATTTTGTTTTCATTGAATTTTGATAATCGGAGGCTATTGTTAATTAAGTAGTTTTGTGGAAATCACCGTTTTTATAAAATCCGAATAATTGTTTAGAGAATGACTACATATTTTTTTTTGCTTTTTGGAGCACATTTTACATGTGTACTCAATGATATCATGCAGAAATTGATAAAAAATTGATTATTTTGTTAATTATAAGTTTCTAAAGGAAAAAAATTGTATTTTTTTTGATATTCCACATTATTATCAGTTTCATGTCTGACATAGGCATTTCACAACGTTTATTATATTCTTTTTGAAATTGTTTTCTTTTCATTTTCTCATCATTTAAATAATATATTTGGAATTTTTTCATTTCCAAAATGCGAGATTGGTTATTCTCCACCTTATAGGAAAAATATTTTTTTTTTATTAATAATTTTTTATTTATTTACAATTAGTTTAAATAAACTTTTTGGTTAATTTTTTTTATATACAACAAACTGTGTGTGTTTCTCATATTTTGTTATCTCTAGAAATTTATAATTACCAAACTAATTAACTTTTAAACAATTTTATTGCGTGATATTATTGAGTACACTGTAAAATGTGCTTCAGGAAGCAAGAAATCATGGAGTCATTCTGTGAACAATCATTCGGTTTTTAATGAAATCGGCTGGTCCAAAAAAACTACTCAAATAACAATAGCCTAACATTATCAAAATTGAATGGAAAATGATACATGATACAATAAGTTTTTAGAATTTTTAAATTCATATTTAATAATATAAAAAATATGTTATGTGAATTGCTCTCTCGAGAGGTGCTGTAGTCCAGCGTAACGCCCACGCGAAGCACTGTTTTAATTCATCGTTGAATTAAAATTATTAATAATTGGGATAGAGTTGCGAGAGTAACATTATCACAGGAAATTTCTCCTTTTTTTTAATTTTCCCGATAATCGATAGTTTTTGAGCTTGTTCTAAAAAACTAGAACCGTTTTTATTTTTATTTCTGTTTTTTGGTGAAAAAATCGAAAAATACGACTTTTTTAGAATGTCATCTCGAATCGATTGAGTTTGATACACTGATTTTTCTTGAACAACATATGTTATAGAAGGAAAAAAATTATTACCCCATAGCGCATGGTTTGGAAAATATTTTTATTTGTGGAAATATTGGTTGAGGATTCAGTAATATATAATGATATTACTTATCATTTCATTATGAAAAAAAAAACTTCTCGATACCTACTTTCAATTTCGAAAATGTGTTTTTAATGGTACCCCAGTTTATTTGGATCTATTTTCCTTAGTTTCCTTTCAAGAAGAATTGAATATATTATTCATTGAGCATAATGATTTCTATTCAATTTCATATTTCCCATTCTTTCAAATCCTCAATAACACAGTGAATAATTTTCTTCGGTAATATAAATAAATAATTTTGAGTAGTTTTCAAGATCTGTGAAAGAATGTTCCTCTTCCATTCGATTTTCTGTACCATTTAGAACTCTCACTTATAAGGTTTTCTTCCTAAAATATATTATTGTATTGTTATATAATCATCAACTAGCATTTTTCCATATGTTCTCATCTAGCTTATAGCTCAGGCTATTCCGTGATTTCGTTTCCCGTTATCCTGTTATCCCGTTTTCTCGTTTGGGTGGCATAATTGATTTGACAGCGGAAGTAATGCTTTGTGACGACTATTAAAAATTCACCAATCCCTTTCCACCCTTGTAGATATGGCATTTTGATTAAAGTTGAACACGATTTATTTATTCGTGACAGAGAGCCAAAACACCAATTTTCATTATTCTAACTTAAAAACTTACGGAACCCTAATAAACATTCTCAGCCCCCATTTCGCCCCTTTAGTAGTTGAATTTCTAAAAACACTGGAAAACAAATGTCTTCATATGTAAAAAGACCTCAAATATCCATTTTCATGATCATAACTTAAAATGTTTCACCCCCCATTTGACCCCTTTAGGGTTTGGATTGCTGAAGACACTGAAATACATATTTTTTTATTGTAACAAAGACTGCAAATACCAATTTTTATGAACCCAAGCCGAAAACTCCAGCACAAACCCTTTACTCCAGTACAAACTTTCGAACCTCATTCAACCCTTTTACCCCTATAGGGGTTGAATTTCCAATGATCTAAAAATACGTGTTTTGTTATTTGAGAAGAAAAGGCCAAAAATAGCAGTTTCCATGACTCTAACTTCAAAACTAACGGTATTTTGATTTTCAACCCTTTAGGGATGGAGTATTGAAAAAAACTTCTAAGTGGTTATATACTCATGTCATCATAGGAATACGCTATCAAAATTTTAGCTCTTTGTGTTGAGTTATTTGGTCTGGGCGTTCAAGTTAGTGAATCAGTCAGTCAGGACATGTAATTATATATGTATAGATTATTTCAATTCATTAGTGTCTATATGTATATGTTCTCTTGACTATTTTTTGTTGGTATATTTCTGGGCTACTGATTTTATACCATAACTTGTGTCACACACCCAAAAAATTCCATAATTTTTTTGTACATTTGAACAGTAGCATGTTCTGATTAAAATTGAATCCATTTGAGTTGTTTACCTGAAAATTTTTCATGATTCATCTGTAATCTTGAACCTTGGAATACCCCAGATTCCTACATTCAGTTAATTAATAATCCATTCTAAGCAACCTCATTTAGTGACTTTCGTGGTACACGATATAATAACCGAAACTGAATAATACAAATCAAATACAAGACACATTACGAGAATATAGATTTTCTGATATGTGGAAAACGATGCAAGCGTTTTTTCAGGTTCACAAAATACTCAACTCACACGAGAATATATTCAAGTGAGGATTCTATATGAAGATTGTTTTCATTAATGAAAGAAACAAATTGATTTTTTTTTGCTTGAGACGATAGCGAAAGTTTGGTGTCCTTTTGTTGAATCTTGCATGAGAAATTGTTTGAGTGATTTGTAAAAGTACGTTTTCTGAAATGGTGAAATATTGCAATATTCCAGTGGACTCCCGAATAAATCTTGACGTAATCACAGTAATATAAATTGCGGAATCAATGAGAAAAAGTATTTACCAGGCTCATTCTCAAATATTTGGGAGGCAATTGCAGCTTCCACAATTTATTCCGTTCGTTCGATGACAATCTAAAATAAATGATATTTGTGTGCATCCCCTGTGTTGCCAAATTGGGGGAAGCCCAGTGACCTTCGAAAGTATACGTTTCAAACACTATAACATAAACAAAGTATATAAGCAGCGCACTTCAGCGGCAAGGGACTGCACTGAATTTTAAATGGCTATCAAAAATCGGGCAACTTGGACTCCTCCATATTTTTGTGGTAAAGTGTTTGTTACTATGTTACATGTTGTATGCGACCTTTTTCAAAGGGTGGTTACCGGGCGTCCATATATCGGAGGCTCGGTGACATCGGAGTCTCAGTGAACCTCAAAATTAACAAGGCCGGAGGCCCACTTATACCGTATATATATATATATTTATATATATATATATATATATATATATATATATATATACAGGGTGGCCCACCACATTCGCCTCGGTATTTCTACGAGAAATGAAGAGAGTTAGGGAAAAACTTTTAGCACAGTTATATGTGGGTCCATGAGGAGCATATTCCAAAATTATTTTGAAATATATAGGGTGAAAAAATTACATACCAAAGTTATATTTTTTCTTATGGAACACCCTATATTTTTTTTTTTATATTTTTAGATACTATAGACAAAATAAAGGTGAGTTACTATTATATTTCCCATACTTAAAACTGACCGTTTCTGAGAAATTTTGAGAAATTTAAAAATACAGACCATAATTTGAAAATTGTTTTCACCCTGTAACGTGTAACGAGCTACTCGTGATTAGCTCAAAGGTTAAAGTTAACTACTACATGAAATTTTTAATGCAATATTATACAGAGTGGCGAAAAAAATTGCCTCAAAATTTGGACAGACATTTAATTAAATAACTTCTTAAAGTTGAATGGAACACCCCGTATTTAGTGGCGTAATTTGACGCAGAATTAGATTCCCTTCAAAACTATATTAGGGTTCCCTATACCTATCTCTTCTGCTTTTTACACAAAAGGCGTTTTTATATTTTACTTATGAGTAATTTTTTATCTTAAAAATGAAACACACTGTATTGTAATGAAAAGCTTAAAAAGCATTTTTGAAGTCATTTTATCGAAAAATTAAGTTAAATAGTTTATTATTTTAATAAATGCTCAAAATGGTGTCCATTATTCTTGATGCATAGGCGAACTCTTTCTTGAAATGAGTGCTGAACTCTGGATAACATATTTTGCGGTATGGAACGAAACGCATTTCTTATTCGTACTTTCATATCCTGAGGTGTCATTGGCGGTGTATCGTGAACAATACTTTTGATATATCCCCATAAAAAATAGTCGGGACTTGTAAGGTCCGGAGACCTGGCTGGCCAGTTCTGTGGACCTCCTCGTCCTATCCATCTATTTGGATATTGTCGATCTAACTCGTTTCTAACACATCTATCAAAGTGTGCAGGAGCACCATCTAGCTGCATCCACATCCGTTGACGAATATTAATAGGTATACTTTCCAACAGCACAGGCAAATTATCCCTAATAAATCCGAGAAACATGACGCCGTTTAAGTGACCATCAAAAGAGTAAGGACCTACTACTTGCGTTCCAATTACCACACATTAACAGACCATCTGTGCTGGTGATCAAGGGTTCTAAAAATATTAGGGTTTTCGTCACTGTAATAGTGAAAGTTATGTCTGTTAACTAATCCGTTGTTATGAAAAGTTGACTCATCGGAAAAAAGCACATAATCAAAAAAAAAATCTTTATCACCAAACTTTTCTAAAGCCCATAAACAAAAATTCAGTCGTCGATCATAATCTTCTTCAAAAAGCTGTTGATGTAGTTGAATGCGATACGGGTGGAATTTGTACTTTTTAATTATTCTTTAGATACTCTGTCTGCTTATTCCAGTTGTTTCACATATTTTTTGCTGACTTGTGTGAGGGTGTTCAACTAGAGATAACATCACTAAATATTCATTTTCCTCATTTCCAGTAACCGGTTTTTGGCGTTTTTGGTTATTATAAGATACACTGCCTGTTCTTCGGAAAAGCTGCAACAACTTTTCCAATGAACGCTTGTTAGGATGACTCCTGTTAGGATACCTTTGGGCATATACTCTTGACGCTAATAAACAGTTTTCTTCACACTCACCGATTATCAAAATCATATCAATTCGTTCTTCCTGGGGATAAGTTCTCATTTTACAATATTTCAAAAAGACAACAATTTTAAACTAGTTAAAACAATGATAATGGTTTGATTAACAAGTTGTGTCACTGTCAAATACTTTTTGTTTCATAATAATAATAATTAACGTCATCTAGGCCAGAGCCTACTATTATTAAAAAAATAGTATAATAGGTTTTATAGGAAATCGTAAATGTATGTTTTTATTGTCCCCATATTGTAATTTTGGTATTTATTTCAATATGAAGTCTAATTTGCTAAGAAACAAGCAAATTTAACATATTTCGCCTCAATAATTAAGACACGTGCATCTTCCTATTTTGAAGAATGCTTTAATATTTCAGAAATGGCAATAAATTTGAGTTTTTACATTTGCCTGCATTTTACTTTAGATACACCGTATTTTCAAAAATTTTAACTTCTGCTTCTAGCGAATCTACGTATTCCTTAATAAAAAGGTTTTTAAAACGCTTTTTAAGCTTTTCATTACAATACAGTGTTTAAGATAAAAAAATTACTCATAAGTAAAATATAAAAACGCCTTTTGTGTAAAAAGCAGAAGAGATAGGTATAGGGAACCCTAATATAGTTTTGAAGGGAATCTAATTCTGCGTTAAATTACGCCACTAAACGCCATTCAACTTTAAGAAGTTATTTAATTAAATGTGTGTCCAAATTTTGAGGCAATTTTTTTCGCCACTCTGTATAATATTACATTAAAAATTTCATGTAGTAGTTAACTTTAACCTTTGAGCTAAGCAGTACATTTAATCACGAGCATTTTTGGGGTCGAATATTATGAATTTTTTGTCAAAATTTATAAATTTAAGAGGTTGTTAAAGTCGGAAAGTATAATTTTTCGTTGAAATTCGATAATTCCAGGTGACGGATTCAATAACTAAAAAGAATTGAATAAAACATTATTGAAATTTTTTTTTAATGTCAATCTTTTATTCTAATGCACTAAAAAGGAAAAATAACGGCTTTTCAATCTGTTACTCACAGATTTACCCACGTCACACATTTGTTTTTTTTTTGTGCATTTTAATGACAGTGGTAGTCGAAAAGTTTTTTTTGATCATTTGATTTTGGAACAAATTTCATTGGTCTGAAAGTCTTATTATTATTATTACATGAAGGAACGAATCCAACAAGAATATATAGTTGCACTCTGTCTATAAGGTTCAAATAGTGCAATTGGAATTTGTCCCATTTCAAATAGACTCTGAATTCCCAGGTGCTCTCCATTCGAGTGACCATGTATTATGACATTTTGTATGACAAATTATTAAGATGGCGCCTCCAAAATGGTGGTGTGATTTATGGTCCAAAGATGTGCGATTCATGGTCCATTTCTTTTCAAAATTGGCATCTAGGGGTTGTTGAAATCAAAGATGATTTTTTTGTAAAAACTTAAGAATTCAAGATGACGGATTTTATTAATGACTGCAGAGAATCGAATAAAAATGAATAGAAAAAAAAAGGATTTTTTTTTTTTAAATATGTTATGTAAAATTTAAAATTAATTTTAAATTCCAATTTGAGAACATTGTACGGCTAGGTTTTGAATAAAGAAAATTATAATCTTTTTATTCATTTGAATGAAAGCTTGTATGATGATCATTTAAATGATGTTTGTTTTTTTCTAAATTACATTCTTCATGCATATGGAATCAAAGGAGAGTTAAATCATTTTCCATGTTTTCATGAGATCAAAAATGGAGTTAAATTCAATTATTGGAGAAAAAAAAAATCGGAAAAATAATCACGAACATCACTAGTCTACTCGGAAAATATTAAATATTTGTAAGGGTACTACACAAGTAATTCACAAATTATTAAAACATGTTTTTATTGAAAACCAAATATTTGCACTCGTATAAAATTGTTAAAATCAAAAAAGTCCCTTGAATTAGCAAAGAAAACTATATTAATTTGTTACGGTAGGTATTGAATACTAGGGTTTCAATTTGGATTACGTTCAAAATACTTACTTAACCACCTCACTCCAATTATTAACTAGTATATACTATAACTAGCTGGTACCAGCGACTTCGTCCGCGCTGAACCTTGTATTTTTTGTGACGACTATTACAAATTCACTCACCTGGTTAGGGACATAATTTCTAAAAATACTGCAACACGTATTCCTTTATTTGTAACAAAGACCTCGAATACCAATTTTTTTGCCCCTTACTTCACAACTAACGGGACCCTTACACAAACTATTACTCCCCCCCCCCCCGGAATTGCATCTATAAAAACAGTGACACATGTATTTATTTATCCCTTACAAAGATCTCAAATACCAATTTTTTATACAAAAACCCCCATGCAAACTTTCCCTTCCATTTCCCCCTTGGGGTTTTTAAAAAAATTTCCTATTTGTAACAAAGACTTCAAATATCATTTTTTATGACCCCATCTTGAAAACTAACGGAATTCTAATACAAACTTCCAATACCAATTTAACCTCCATTTTACCCCCAAATAACAAATTTCATGATCCTTACTTCGAAACTAACTATACAGACTTTAGGGTTGAATTTTCAAAAACCTTCTAAGACATTTATCTTCAATTGCGAAGAAGGGCCCAAATACTAATTTCCATGACTCTAATTTCAAAACCAACTTCACTTTCACCATCCTTCTCACCCACGTTTTCACCTCTCTAGGGATGAAATATCAAAAAAATATGCTGTCAAAATTTCAGCTCTTAGGTCCAGCGGTTTGATCTGGGCGTTGATCGTTTATCAGTCAATCAGTGAGTCAGTTAGTCAGGACATGTAATTATATATGTACATATCACCCCAAACACGAAGTAGCTGCTGTGAACCGTTGAGGAGATCCCTGGAAGTTTCAACAGAATTGGTTCACAGGTGTAGAATCAATAAATCATCCCCCATTTTTCTACCCTCAGAAGTGTGATTCTAAATTTATATGGGATCAACTAAAACAAGCATACCCTATACTATAAAAAAAGAATTATCTAAATCGGATATCCCAGTACAAAATTATGCGTGGTAAAATCGGTTAAAAAGGAAAAATTCAGTGGGTGAACCAACAATTATTCCTCATTTTCCTACCCTAAGGATTGGATTTTTTTCCAAATTCAACTGAAACGAACTTCGAAGTATACCCTGTCCACCAAAATGAAGATCATCAGAATCGGACTACTGTGCAAAAAGTTATGAGTGGTCATACATAAAAAAATATATAGCGTCGACTAGAGTACCTCCTCCTTGTTTTTTTAAAAAAAAAAGGAATCCTGTGACTAAAACTTATACGTATAAAAAGGAGTAAAGGTAGAAATGAAGTGTTTTACCATAATACATATCGAAAACAATTTCCTGATCTATTCTAATAGAAAATTAAAAATTGAACGCAGAAGAGTTTTGAGATGCTTTTTGAACATATTGGTAGGATAGTAAAAATATCCATACGAAATTAAAAGAATTCATCGATCTCATCAATTGCTATTGGAAGTTTTCATGTGGAAAATTAGTCTATTTCTTGTTATGTTGGGACTGCAATTAATTGAATACTCAGAGATTGGTTAGCGTAAACAAAAAGAATATCGGAAAATTTCCTCCGGATAAATAATCGTCCCAGTTTGTTAAGTCTGAGGTTCTCATCATGACATTCAAAATGCCGATGGCGAAAATGTAGTTTAGATTTTTGACAATTTCTTTCTGGACATAGTAGGTACGTAAGATGTATTTGTCATAAACAGGGTTCCATATATCAAATATACTTTATTGTCATAAGTATAACACTTGTCGACAAAGCTAATTAGATATACAATTAACAGATAACAATCAGTAAAAGAACAATACAAAATATCTCCATAGAGTAAGACATCAAACTCATATAAAATAACTTAGATAGTACATATAAAAATAAAACATGTATAAAAGATTTCCAATTTACAAATGAAAATTTCAGACTACCTTCTGCTAATTAAAACTTATGGTGGATATGTTAATTGTGTGAAAAAATAATAATATTTGCTTTATTGTCCAAAGAAAGTAATCTTATTGACAAAATAATTTATCGTTAAGGAAAGAAGTGGTATTAAAATTATTTATGGAAACAGTCCGTTAGTATCTCGAGAAATTAAAATTGTAGGGCACAGAACAAAAAAAAATTAATTCAATTAACAAAGGTAAAAAGCTACAAAAATATTTTCAAAAACTGTCATTGTAAAACTCTTGCAGACTATAATAGGGTCTAACACTGAGGAGGTCTTTTAGAGTTTTTCTGAAACGAATGTAATCCAAAGCTTTCAAGTGATGTGGTAGATGGTTATACATCTTGAGGCCATTAAACACAATCGAGTCCTTAATGAGGGATGATGTAGGTAAAGGTAGTCTGAGATCATTGGAATGTCGGGTGGCATAGGTAAAGGTGGCAGAGGGAAAATTTGTTCTATGTTTGTGTAATAGACAAACTGATTCTAAAATGAAGATAGCATAAACAGTTAAAATCTTGTTCGTCGCAAATAAAGGCCTGCAAGAGTCCCGTCGTCGGACTTTGCACAGGTATCTGAGTGCTCTTTTTTGTAGAAAAAAAACTGACTCAAATTGGGTTTTAGTACAAACGCCCCAGAATGGGATTCCATATCTTAAGTGTGACTCTATTAGTGCGTAATAAGCGCTTTTTGCTGCAGTTAAGCCCAATTCATTTGAGGTAATTCTAACTGCATAGCATCCTGAAGCAAGTTTTTTATTAAGAGATGCAATGTGATCATTAAATTTTAATTTATTATCTATACTAACCCCAAGGAATTTGGCGTAAGTTCTGTTCTCAATGAAACTTTGATTTGAAGTCAAAGGTATGTTGTCAATACTACATCGGAATGATACAATATTAGTGTTAGAGATATTGAGAGACAGGAGGTTAGAGTCGCACCAATCTTTGATTTTAATAATATCCGAACCGATAGTTTTGTGAAGATCCGAACTATTTTTATCAGTCCATAGTATCGTGGTATCATCCGCGAATAGTGTGAATTGACCTTTTATATCTATAGAAGCCAAATCGTTTATGTACAGTAGAAACAGTATAGGGCCTAGTACTGATCCTTGTGGTACTCCGCTGTTTATGTCAGCTGGCAACGAAGTTGTTGTAGACTTAACAATTTGACTTCTACCTGTGAGATAGGAATTAAACCATCTATGAGTATTTCCACTGATGCCATAATGATGCAGCTTGAATTCCAATATAGGTATTACCATACCATACCATATATTGTTACAACATAGAGATGACTTTTAAATTATTTGGTATTTCTCAGGATGAAGCCGACAGCTTCCAATGCCTTCCTAACGATAACCTCAACATGGCTTTTTAACGGATTTTTCTCATCCAGGATGACCCCTAGGTCCTTTACTTCATCTTCGAATTATAGTATCTGTTATTTATATAAAGATTCGTTGTCAAGGGAGTTGAACACTTCGATAAGAGAATTTGGGAACATTTCTGTATATTGAGAACAAGCCTGTTGGTTGTAAAGTATTTTGAAAAACGATTTAGATCATTCTGAAGGTCTAAGTAGTCCATGTTGTCTTTGATTCCTCCAAGAATTTTTGAATCATCTACGTATGATAATATTTTAGATGCAATTAAACATTTTCATATGATACTTAGAAAAATACTGAGTAGTAAGGGACCTAGGTGTAATCCATGTGGTACATCTGGGGTAATTACTATTTCATACGATTGAGATAGGCAATATATTGGTATCTGTCAGAAATATGAGAGTTGAGAAGCCTGAAAACATTGCCATATACACGAATATTTCAAAATTTCGTCATCAGAGTTGGATGATGTACTTTATCGAATGCCTTGGAAAAGTCGGTGTACACTGTACACATTGACACTCCATGTTCCATGGAGGAAAATATCTTGTACAAACGGAAAGAGATTAGTAGTGGCACTTCTCTTCTTGTTGAAGTGTAATGTTATGCAAACCATTTGAGTTCACAAATTTTATTCCATATTAGTAGGAAAAATTGAGATGCAAACAATTCAACTGAAGTTGATAATAACTAATGAAAAACCTTTCTGAAGACAAGCTTTTATTGAGGCCGTGTACTAAAACGTATAAAATAAGTTTGAGTCATTGCTGACAATGATTTAATTATATTTTTCTTTTAAGTAATAAGTTTCAAAAAGCTTGTCATAAAAATAGGTACCAAATAAGAACTTCTCAAAGTATATAATTTTTACAAATATTCATAAAAGTAGGTACCAATTAATTTCATTGGGCAATGATTGGTTGGTAAGTAACAATTCGTTGGAGTATTAATTTCATTACAATTCACGCGAAAAGCTTTTTGAAACTAAATAATTCAACAAAAAGTAATTAAATTATTGTCAGCGATGACTTAAACTTATTTTATACGTTTTATTACACGGCTTACATAAAAGCTTGTCTATAAAAACGTTTTTTATTAAATATAAAATTTTTTGCTTTTCAGTTAGTTCGCCTTGATCTGTTCATTCCCATTGTCAGATCAGAAAGAAATAGGAAAACTATGGAAAAGAGTGATGATTCCGAATCTTCGCCTTCCAATAGCGAAAGCGAAGGTGAAATTAAAATGAAACCCAAAAAAAGATGAAAGTTCCGCCTATTATCTAACGCGATAAATCTAAATGGATACCACCTGAGAGACTTCATAAACAAATGTGTACCAAAAATCGGTTACACAAAAGTCCAAAATTTAAATGACGGATTAAAAAATCAACCCGCTTCCCCTAATGACTACAAAAAGATTCAAGACATTCTTACTCGCAAAGATGTCCCGTACCATACTTTCACGTTACCAGAGAACAAATTTCTCAGAGTCGTATTCAGGAGCGTTTCCACTGAATTTGACGAGAAGGACATTTAAAAAGATTTAGAAGACCAAGGCTTTGACATAACTTCAGTCTCGCGTAAGAAAAAATACGATAAAACACCTATGCCCATGGTTCTTGTACTAAGTAGTAGAGAAAATAAGTCAATTTATGACGTTAGAGAAATCTTAGACATAATTGTCAGAGCGGAATCCCAAAAACCACGATTATCCGTGGCCCAGTGCTACAGATGACAAAAATTTGGACATGCGCAAAGTAAATGCTTCGCACAGCCAATGTGTGTTGAATGCGGTAATTCTCATGTATGTATGTATGTAATGAATGTAGGAAATCAAAAAACAGTGCTGTAACTGCAAAGACCAGCACACGGCCAACTACAGAGGGTGCACTTGTTTTCACAAACTACAAAGGAAAACAAGCAATAGAAATAATAATAACGATGATCCAAACCAAAATCGCGAAAAACGTCCCGTGGGTGCCGGTTCAACAAGACCAAGTATCTCTCATGCTAGTGCTGCTAAAAACTCAAATCCAAATGGAGAGTCCGATTTAATAAAAGATCTTGAAGAGTTGCCCAGGGCTAAAGCAATTTGTTAGCCTAAACGCCCTAAACCTCCGTAATAAGTAACACAATTACTCCGGACTTTCTGAACATGGTGACCTGGAATGCCAACGGGCTTATATCAAAGAAAGATGAGCTCATCGACTTTTTAACTGATTATAATGAAGATATAGTGTTCCTACAAGAAACGCACCTCAAAAACGACCACGTTGGCATCCCAAATTATAAAATATTCAGTAAAGATAGACTTGGGAGGCGGAGTTGCCATTGGGGTAGAACGAAACCTTTCCGTTGTCCAAGCCGACTTAGATTCAAACAGATTAAATACCACGGAGGCTATAGGCGTTGAGGTCAATACCCAAAGAGGTCGTCTTCGACTAGTGTCGGTTTACAACCCCCAACAAGTATACTATCTGAAGACGCTCTAGATAGCCTAATCGGTGAAGTTAACACGCCAACAATATTAGCGGGCGATTTTAATGCAGAGCACTTTTTGTGGAGCAGGGTAACAAACCCAAACGGCCCCAGACTGCGCAGACATTGCAATAACTCAAACTACATAATTGAAGCACCTGATCGCCCCAACTCATTGGAGCAAACAGACCGGGCATATTAGACATAGTACTATATAAAAATATTACTTGGAACATTAATTCAGAAAGCATCAGCGAACTAAGCTCGGGCCATAATCCGGTCTCTATAACCTTAGGCCAAGGACAGTCTGCACAAGTGGATAGCTATTATAATACAACAGATTGGGAAAATTTTAAACTCCGCTTAACAAACGAGTACTGCGCCCCCAAATTGATAGAATCACCGGACAAACTAGATAATGTTCTGAAAAAATTTAAACAATTATTAAAAACTTTCACGATTGCTCTATTCACATGAAAAAAAACCCTCCGAACTATAATACCTCACCGCCAAACGTTAAGCTCCTAATTAGGCAAAAACAGAGCTAGAAGACGCTACCAAGCGTCACTAGCTGGTAATGATAAAATCTTTTATAATAGCTCAAACCAAAGGGTGATCCGAATGATACTTAAAAGCTAGTGAGAAAACTAAAAAAAAAAAGGAAATTTACCTCCCATTCATGGACCAAACGGTCTGGAATATAGCGACGCTGATAAAGCCGAAGCCTTCGCTGATACCATGGAGCGACAGTTCCGGGTAAACACTCATTCAAATGACGATATAAATGGAGAATTAATGATCGAAAATAACATCAAAAACCGCTTGAGGGAGCATGATGATGACGTAGTACGTCCTGCCTCTCTTAACGAGATAAAAGGTCTTATAAAAAGACTGAAAAAAAAAAAGACCCAGAACTAGATCAAATTTCAAATGAGATCTTGAACAATTCACCTGAAACACAAATAACTCCTCTAAAGAACATAATCAATAACGCAATCTGCTTGAGATACTTCCCCAAAAGATGGAGGCATGCCATCATCATCATGATCCCTAAAACTGGCCAAGATCCAACATTTCCCCAAAATCATCGACCCATAAGTCTTTTATGCAGCGTCGGGAAAATAGCAGAAAGAGTCATCCTGCAAAGATTGCAGAAAGAAATAGAAGACCTAAATTTAATACCGGATTTCCAATTTGGATTCAGGGAATTCCACTCAACAGAGTTGCAGGTCGAGACTGGTCGAAAATGCCATCTCAGAATTAAACAAAAAACAATTCGTTCATGTCTCATTTCTAGACGTCGGAAAGGCATTCGACCGTGTCTGGCACGAAGGCCTTTTATATAAACTTAATGTGTTCCACCTTCCATTGGGTTCAATTAAAATAATTGCTTCCTTCTTAGAAGAAAGAACCTTCCAAGTCCGCGTTGAAAATTCACCATCAACATCTAAAGAGATACTTGCTGGAGTCCCCCAGGGCGCAATACTGTCGCCAACCTCATATAATATATTCACTAGTGATATCCCAGAGTCAAGAAACACAAAATTCTCCCTATTTTCCGACGATACGGCAATCCTAGCCTACTCTCGCAACAAAAATCACGCTGAAAGATACTTCCAAGATGCGGTTAATAATCTAGAAAGTTAGTTTTTCGCATGGAAGATTGCTATAAACCCTAACAAAACACAAGCCATCCCCTTGGGCAGATTCCTGAGAGGGAAATTAACATAGCAAACCATGACATCGAATGGACAACAAACATAAAGTATTTGGGAATTACTTCAGACCGCAGATTAACCTGGAATAAACATATCACTGGAATAAAAAACAGAGTCACACACAGAATAGTAGCACTATATTCATTTCTCAACAGGAAAAGTCAACTAAATTCAAAAACAAAAACATTATTATATGAAACAGTCATCATACCCGTCATTACTTATGCCTCCGCATATTTCAAACTCGAACATGCTGATCCTGGAACGGGCGCAGGGGAAAGTTATGCGGATGATCACAAATGCTTCGTGGTACGTGCGAAACAATAACATATTATCAGACCTCAATCTCACAAAGATTGAATACCTCATTCGTAAGCGCAATATTGAGTTTTTCGGTGAAGCCGAAACCCACGAAAACTTATTAGTTAGGGAATCTGTGAACTACACTACAGACGACCCCACTAAATATAAACGGCCAAAACTATCGCTAGTTTAGGCCAGAAACTTCTAAAAACTATCATTAAAGTATATCCATAGGATAATTCTCAACTTCAAAACGTTTCATTGAATTTTTAAGGAACAACAAAATCATCCACGCCTTAGCTGATAATTTCACACTTAACTAACAAAGAACACTAGAGGAATTCAGATATAATACTAAGATGAAAGAGTAAAGAGGCAAAGCCTCAACTTGGTAAATGGCCAACGATCACAAACAAAACAAACTGTTCATTCCTAATAGAGCATCGTTATTACAAGGTCTTTTCCCTGTAAGTTTTGAGCTGAAAGAAATCATGATCTCTGACACCAAAAACTCCCACACATCAATTTTGAATAGAATCTGACCATAATCACAAATCTCTTCCACCATTCTGATGTCGCTATCTAGAATTTATAGATTTTGACAAAAAATTCATAATCTCCGAACCTGAAAACTCCCACATACCAATTTTGATTGAAATATGACCATAATCTTGGGACCGCTATCTTGAATTTATGAATTTTGACACAAAATTCATAATATCCGACCCCAAAAATCCTCGCATACTAATTTTGAATCGAATCGGAATGAATTTATGAGTTTTGACCCCGAGAACACCCAAATACCAATTTTGAATCGGATCGGACTATAATCACAAAACTCGTCCGCCATATTGGAGCCGCCATCTCATGAATTTTGACAAACATTTCATAATCCCCGACCCCGAAAATCCCCACATCCCAATTTTGAATCAAATAGGACCATAATTACAAATCTCGTCCGCCATCTTGGAGTAGCCATTTTGTTTTTTTCTCTTACAAAAATTCCATAATGCATTGTCACCGGAATTACGAACACCTGCTAGGTCGGTCAAAATTCACATGCAAGATTTGAACCAAACTAACAAACGAACGAACTAACTAACTAACAAGTGAAACTAAATAAAAGCTTGTTAAAATCATTAAATATCCCAAAATTAAAATTCTGACTGAATAAGACAAAAGCCAAGTGAACAAAATTGAAAATGTTTGGCTAGTTAATTTTCCTCTCGTGTTTGTGTTGTGATAATAAAACATTCTCTGCGCAATTTGATCATATCTTGCGAAAAGAGCGGCAACACTGCCGGGTCTGTGAACGTGGATTAAATGTAAGAAATTATATGTAATGGCTTGAGAACGCGGTGAAATATAATGGGCTTGTGAACGTGACATAAACTATACAATTATAAATTTTTTCTCTTTTTTTACCCCTCTCAGTTCCAGTTATTTTTGGAGATTGTAATAACTGTAGAACACCAAAATGTTTGTTGAAATCATGAGTATTTCTAGTGGGTCTGTGGTGGTCTGATAATTGTAATGGTCTGACAACGTGGGTTGAATCTGTATATATATATATATATATATATATATATATATATATATATAATAATAATAAATGTACTTTATTGAATCAATTTGATCCAAAAGGCTATCGACCGAGGTCCTTCTGCCCATATATATATATATATATATATATATATATATATGAAAAGCATCAAATTATAGATAGTGACACCTATAATCTGTTCGTTGAAACTTAGACGAAATTTCGTGCCATTAAAATTCCACGACATTAGGTCTAAGCTTCACCACACAGATTATAGGTGTCACTATCTATAATTTGCTGCTTTTCACATTTTCGTACTTGCCGGTAGGTATTAGCACTATGAGATATTTTATACGAATTTGAAAGATACCACAAGTTGTCCTGATGATTGGGAAACCATGAAATAGCTGTTGGCGGATGGTGGGCTCTCTTGGATTCGTAACAAATTTCTCTTTGTCTCGTTATATATATATATATATGTATATATATATATATATATATATATATATATATATAAATAGAAAAGTATCTCGCCCGGCTTATTATTATAGAATGAGTATCTATCGGGGATTCGGTCTTGAAGAAGGTACACTCTTTTTTGCTACCCGAGCTTTCGCAAATCTTTATTTCTTTTTCGAGGGCTAAAATAAAAATATGGGATAAAAATATGTAAGCAATAATAGTATACATACTGTGCAATTTGAGATTTTCTTTGGACATCAAAGCTTAGGAACATACAGTGTGACCCTTTTAAAATGGAACCACCCCTGTAGAATACGCATTTTTCAGTCATTCTCAAAAAAAAAAAATTAAATATTAAGTATCAAAAACTGTATCTTGACACACATTTTCATAACTTTAGTTTCATTTCCAAGGCACTCTATGGTTTTTTTTCTTCGTCAAAAATGGCAAAAGTTTATTAGGCAATTTTTGTTTTGAAATTTGACTACACCACTGGATTCGTAGTCATTATAAATGAAAACCATGAAAATTTCATAAAAAAATATTGGTTAACGACGAAGTTACAACAACTTTAATTTTGGAAACGAAGTATTTGATTATACTAATAATCTTTATTAGCATCAGCTCTCAATTATAAATTGTATAAATGAATAGTATAACTAAAATAGCATAAATAAAGTACAGAACACATATAAAATACAATGCACAAACAATTTTCATTTTGAATGCCCAAATAATTTTCATTTTGATTATAGACATATTTAAAATCTGGCAACACTGCCGATACAAAGTAGAACACCAGTGAATTTGTACAACGAAAATCCGAAGTCAATATATGTAGAAGTTTCAGTCAGTACAGTACATTTAAATTTTGCTCCTGCTTTCAAACTGAATAACGTGAGTAAAAGTGGATGTTTTTTTCGGGAAAAATATCAAATTGTGCATCTAATTGGTACCTACAAAGTTAACCATAATAAAAAAGTTAAATCCAACTTCTAACATTAATAATTTGATGAGAAACTCCGCAATCAAAGAATAGTGTTGGAATAAAAAACAAAGCTAGATAAGCAGACTAAACAAAAAACCTGAACTGAGGAAATCACATTTACCTGCTCTTTTTGTGAATACAACAAAAACATGGAATCCTGCAAAGTTTGTAAACAGGACCTAGGTGAAGATGAATCTATTTTCGAGTGTGATTCATGCAAAAAACCGATTCATGCCACATCAGAATGCTCAGAGATAAAATGCATGGTACTCAAGAAAAGAGTGTTGAAATTCTTTTGTAAAGAATGCAACACAGGTTTCTCGCAAATCACAAAAATGATACAGGAGGTCCAAGAATTAAGGAATGAACTTGAAACTCTCAAAACAGCAATCTCGAGCATAAAACCATCTACAACTTCAGATCAACCCGATAATCAGTCGTCATTCGAAGAAATTGTTGAGGAAGTGAATGAAAGAAATAAACGAAAAAGCAACTTAATCATTTTGGTATTAATGAACAGGACCAAAGTCAACCACCAGATGCTAGAAGGGAATAAGATAAAATAGCAGCAAGGAATGTAATTCAAGCTATACAACCTGGGGTCCAGATTCAAAGCACGGACATCATCAGATTGGATCGGCTCATCAATGGTAGAAATCGCCAATCAAGGTCATTTTACAAAACGTTCAGGATGTTCATCAAATAATTAGAAATTCAAGAAATCTAGAAATTATGACGAATTTGGGAGAATATCCATATCATTCGATCGAACACGACGCAATTGGATCATTACAATTTGGTGAAGGCTGAGTTGGCGGACCGTCACAACAAGGGTGACACCAACTGCAGAATAAAATACATTAATGGAGTACCAAAATTGTGTCCAACACTTTAAACTAAATCAGCCCAACTTCACCCATTCATTTTCATGCAATTACCAAAACGTGAGAGGTATCGAAGCAAAGTTTCAAATTCGCCTGTGTTTGGAAGAGGAAAATGGCGTGGTTGCTCTGAGTGAAACGTGGCTGCAAGATGACATCAACAACAGTGAATTGTTTCCAGGTGGTTATATAGTTCATAGATCAGACCGTAGTTACATGAAACAAATCTTCAAACTGGTGGAGGGTTCTACTGGCTTGCAAAGAGGTTATGAACAGTAAAAAAATTAACCTGGATATATTCAAAGACAATCTGCCATCAATAGATATATTAGGTTGCAAGTGTTCATATAGTCACATTTCCTTATATCTATTTGTTATATACATTCCACCATATACTACCTTAGTACAATATGAACAGTTTTTTGAAATGTTTGAACAAATTCACGAGGTTTTCAACGAAAACATTGTAGTGCTAGGCGATTTCAATATAACACACTTCATAAACAAATCCAATGATGATACCAAAACATTACTGGCGAATAATTTTTCTAACTTTTTTGACTTAAAACAGCTCAATAATATTATCAACTCCTCTAACCGTTTACTAGATCTTGTGTTTGCAAATGTAAAGTGTGAGATTCTGCACGATAATGCCCCATTACTAACGGAAGACCGTTACCATCCAGCCTTAATGATCAACATTGATATATCTTCAAAATATAAAACATTCAAAGTAGAAAACTCTCAAAAACATATAACTTCAAGAAAGCAGATTATCCGTCTTTGTATTTGGCTTTGCAAGAATGTGACTGGTCATTTTTGAACACTTACACAGACGTGAACCTTGCAGTTGGTAAATTATATGAGACAATATACTCCATTTTGACACACATATACCACTATACAAAGCAATCAACCACAAATACGATTTGGTACTCTGCCGAAATTATAGAAAATATTCGTGAAAAGCCAATATTTGAAGAAATATAAAAAGACTAAATCAATATATTACTTAAACTGCTACAGAAACCTGCATTCCATCATAAAAACACAAATTGAGCAAGCCTATGAAATATACCTAATAAATGTACAGTCATCAATTCACAATAATCCAAAAATTTTTTGGAATTATGTCAATTCAAAAAAACAAAAATCAAGAATTCCTGGTAAAATGAATTATGAGAATCAAGAACTAGAGAGCCCTCAAGATATAGTAAATACGTTTGCTGAGTTCTTCAGCAGTGTGTATCTTCCTATCAATCCAAATCCAATTGATCGTTCAGAATTGGTAAATAACAGAGAAACTATCAATATCACAAACATTTCAGAGGATGAAGTGAGAGAAGCGATAAAAAAACTCAAGAATAAAATGACTGCTGGTTTCGATTCTATACCATCTTTCATAGTGAAAGATTGTAGCTCAATTTTAGTCGCTCCTCTCTGCTTCATCTATAACCTATCGTTAGAAACAGCAACGTTTCCTGATGTTTGGAAACTTGCCAAAATCTGCCCAATTTTGAAGAACGGGGATGTTTCGGTCATAACAAACTACAGAGCAATCTCAATAATCTCAAACCTCGCAAAGGCTTTTGAAATTATTCTGTATAAACACATTTACTTGTCAACTCACAATCAAATTAGCGATTCTCAACATGGTTTCATGAGCCACCGCAGCACGGCATCAAATCTAGCTGTGTTTTCCTATTATGTGTGCTCAGCATTAGATAAACAGGGACAGGTGGATGTGATATACACGGATTTTTCTAAGGCCTTTGACAAAATTGATCATAGCATTTTACTTTCTAAACTGGATGTCGTTGGCTTAGTCAAAACTACTGAGTTTCTTTGAATCATACCTTCTTAACGAAACCAAATAGTTCACTACAATGGATTCAAATCAAACACAATAATTTCCACGTCTGGTGTACCCCAAGGGTCGAACTTGGGACCATTGTTGTTTTTAATTTTTATTAATGATTTAAACTCACAAATAAACTCTATAAAGCTTTTTTTTGCTGACGATCTGAAAATAGTAAGTTCTATCCAAAATGTGGATGACTGCATAAAACTTCAGGAAGACATAGATAATGTACAGTCTTGGTGTGAAATTAATAACCTGCAGTTGAATATTGATAAATGTAAAGCGATGTCATATACAAGAAAACACACATATACTGAACATCCATACAATATTCAAGGTAGATTGTTGACCCGTTGTAATGAGACTAAAGACCTAGGTGTATTCTTTGACTCTAAAATGGCTTTTGCCAATCACATGAATAAAAAAGCTTCCGAAGCCACTAAAATGTTAGGATTCATCATAAGAAACTGTCAGAACTTTACAAATGTTAATGCCCTGAAAATATTATACTTCTATATGTAAGATCAAACTTGAATACTGCTCAGTCATTTGGAGCCCTACTATGTTTGTCATGAGTACACAATCGAAAAGTACAAAGAAAATTTTGAAATTCATGTACTTCAAAAATTGTGGTATCTATCCAGCTAGGGGCTCTGACCATAACAACCTTCTTGACCACTTTCAATTCAGATCTTTAGAAAAAAGGAGAAAATGTGCGTCAATAACTTTTCTTCATAAACTGCTGCACGGCCTAATTGATTGCAGTTTGCTTTTATCAGAACTGAACTTTAGGGTACCAAGGGCTCATTCACGGCTGAATCTCACATTTATGTGTGATAATTACAACTCCATATGCAGTTTTTGCGATATCAATACTTGTTCTGTGAAGCATATGAAAAAAGTAGCAATGGAAATATGGAATTGACTATAGTTAATCTGTTTTTGTTGTTTTTTTTTTTCCTTTTTTCCTTTTTTTTTACCAAAATTATAACATTTTTATCTTCATTATTTTTTTTTCCTTTTTTTATATATTAATATTGTATTACATGTTACATTTGAATTTGATATTACTTGTTAGTTATCTACTACTTAACAGTACTGATGTATTTGATTATGTCCTGTAATTGGGTTTTACCTGTTGGGCAATAAATGATTATTATTATCATGGTTTTGTAGAGTAAAGATCATATTAAAATTTTGTTTGTTACAAGTCCCCAAAATGCTGCCACTCCATACCTAGCATGTGATTCAAAAAGGGCATGATACACTATTTTTGCAGTTGCCACTCCTATTTCATTCGACACTACACGTAGTGCATTTTACTGAGTGCAACAACGTGGTACTTTAAATTTAGGTCCCTGTCTATGTGGATTCCTAAAAATTTATTTGTGTGGGATGGTTGGTTGGTTGAAAGCTGACGAACCAGAGACAGGGTTGGCACTTAGCTTCCCTTGACACTGCGACCAGCTGGGGTCTATTGTATCACTCTGTCGTCAGTGGTTCCTCATTCAAACAGGTTTGTGCCTTTAATTAGGTTTAGTAGCCTGTTAATAAGGTTTTTCGGATTCATGCCTGTTTCCGGGCTGATCTCTCCAAAGGTTCTGTGTCGCCTTCTACTTAGGGCGTCACAGTCGAAGATAATATGAGAGGCTGTTTCCTCCTCTTCATCGCATAGCCTACACTCCATGGTTTCCCTGCGTACTCCCATGGTGTTTAGGTGTTTTCTTAGGCCGCAGTGTACAGTCAAAAGACCTACTATTATACGTGCCTTCGTTCTGTTCAGGTTCAGAAGGTCAGCCGTCAGGGTCCGGTTTGGGTGCCCTGCTGTGCTGTGTATTTGCCCGACAGTTTGATCCCAATATTGTTGGTGTCTTCTTTTTATCCACTCGTCGATCAGGGTCCTGCATCGGTTTTTGCTAATCCCATGCACAGGTTCTGGCCCTGTGAATAGCGTTTCAGATGCGTGTCTAGCTAGCTGGTCCGCTTTTACGTTGCCTTCAATGCCTTTATGACCTGGCACCCACATCAAGGTGACCTTGTTGTGTTTTGCCAGCTCGATGAGGTTTTGGAGGCAGTCCCAGGCTAGTTTAGACTTTATCTGTATAGAGTTGAGTGCTTTGATAGCACTTTGACTGTCAGATAGAATGTAGATGTGTTTTTTCCTATAACCACTTTCTAGATTCCTCTGAATGCATACCATAATAGCATGTTTAGCATAGCGTCATTTGTGTTTCGTTATATTATGTTATTTTAAGAATGCCATTATTCTTTTCTTGGCCATATTTTCTAATATTTTTAAGAGGGTTGGTATAAGAGAGATAGGACGGTAGTTGCCAGGTTCATTTTCAGTTCCCCCTTTGTGCACTGGTATTATGACAGAAGTATTTAGGCAAGCTGGAAAAGTTCCACTTTCAAAAGACAGGTTCATGTTGTTGACCAATTTATTAAGTGCACTTTCTGGTAGGTTTCTGAATATTTATTTATTTATTTCAACGGATAACTCCAATTGTATAGAATACTTATTATAATACATATATATATATATATATATATATATATATATATATATATATATATATATATATATAGTAAAAACCGGATATAACGACATTGAAGGGACCGTATACTTCGGACGTTATGTCCGATAGTTGTTATAAGCAATATACACAAGTATGTATGTTTAAACCAAGTTAATAAAGCCTCTTCCATAACTTTATGTTCAGATGTCCTCGATCGTTTAATTTTCAAAGAGTTGTTCTTGAAAACAGCTTTTATTTTATCTCTATCTTTCCAAATCGTTGATATCGTAGATTGTGAGACTCCACATTCCTATTTGACTCGCCATTTTCTAATCTCCATATAATATGTTATTTTTCTTCAACATTAAACACTTTCCTATTTCTTTCTTGCGACATAGTAACGCGTAAACACACGATCTAAACCAAAAGTTTTAAAATCAACCTGTAATTCACGCGGTCAACTATCGCATTGAATAAGTCGTAAAACATGCAAGGTCAAATGGCAAAGAGCGGGAAAGAGGTTCGGATAAGCAAAATATTCCTTCATATTATTAGTATAAAGGTGAAAATTGTCCGTAATGTTTTGTTTTGCTGGAATAGGTAAACGGTTGGTCGTTATAGCCGATGAATATCGATGAAGTTTCGTCGTTTTAAGCGATATGTCGCTGTATCCGATGTCGTTATAGGCGGTATGTGTACTTACTAGTTTATACAGATTCGGCCGGGACCTTGCCATTCGGTTGTTATAACCGATCTGTCGTTATAAACGATGTCGTTATATTCGGTTTTTACTGTATATATGAAAAATGGTAATATTAAGAATAAAACATCGCAAAGTTAATATCAAAAATAAAACATCGCAAAGTTATGTGACAGGACAAAAAGAATAAAATGAGATCTAAATATATAGTAGATTACAAAATACAATGAAGTGTCTTCTTGAAGTTTGCATGTGTTTGTGAAAATAGATCAACCGTATCATGTATATCATTATAGTCTCTTTGCAATCTGGTCAAAGGACTGTTCATTCCATAGTTAGTTGTATGGAATGGAATTCTGGACAAAGGAGAATTACGTGTTCTTGATACAGCATTCAGATTTAACTGGCTCAGTAATTGTGGACAATCAATAGTTCCATTGACTAGTTTAAAGAGAAACACCTGATCCAAAATTCTTCTGCGGTTACTAAGGCTACATATATGTAGATCTGAAGGCAAGTCTGCCTTAGTATTGTGCTCTGTACATTGATTTTTACGATATGAATAAATTCTCAAAATTGTATTTTGAACCCTTTCTATTGAATTGCTATGAACGGTATAACTTGGTGACCAAACAATAGATCCATATTCCAGAACTGGTCGAACTAATGTGCAATAAAGTTTCGTAAAAGTTCCAGGAGAAAAGTTGTAGCTATTTCGAGTAATAAAGCCGAAAGTTTTGAGAGCTGTATTCACCATATTATTAATGTGTGATCTAAAATTCAAGGATGAGTCTACTAATATGTCCAGGTCTTTGTCATTCTCTTTCTGTATTAAATTGGTCTCATCAATTTCTATTGAAAGACCTTGGCCATATACCCGTGACATGTTTATTTTTTATTTCGGCAATTATTTCGTTCAATTCGTAGAGGTCTGTGGGGAGGAGATAAAATCTAACCCTTTATTGGGTGTGTCATATTTTCTCAATGTTGAATATACCAAAAATGTAAAAAAATAGGGAACTCAGGTATCTTTTTCGTTCCTCCTGATTTTCAATATCTTTCGATTTTTCAGCGGAACGACAACAATCAGCGTCATGGTAGTGCCCCACCCGACAACTATAACCAACGACAGGGTGGTGCTGCATCCAACAACGGAAACAACCAGCGTCAGGGTAGTGTTCCTCCTAGGCTGCAGTCATCAGAACAGAAGGGTTCAAAACGTTACAGTTCGATGAGGCAGAGATCTCTTCCTGAAGCCAATAATCCGCCACTGCCGCCAAATTATCAGCATGCAACTAGTTTTTATCCAAGTGGTAAGTTTTTACTTCATATATTGAAAATGTTGACATAAACTCTATTTTAATTTCATACCACTCTGCTCCATCTTGTACTTTAGATTTATGGTAGTACCGCCACAAGACAGTTGAATTAGGGAATTATTAAAATTTGGCATACGTATTGTTTAACATGTGAACAACACCTCTATAAAATTTTAACAAGTTTCACCATCCCGAACCCGAGATATATATAATTGAAGTTGACTCAATTAACACGTAACATATGGACCATGCATAGGCAAACAGCACATTATTAATTCTACCGTTAGTACTAAAATTAAGAAGTTTATGAAAAACGAGGAGGAGCTAGAGCAGCATATCACAGATATTGTGAAAAAAAAACAAAGTGATTGACCATCTAGTTTGACAGATATAATCAAACTACTCTCGTTATTCAAAATAGTCCACGGGGAAGCGCACAGCCTAAAGGGGGGTCATAGAGAAATGCGGATTGTGCCAGGGGACTTTTTAAAGAAGGACGGGGGACCATTTGAGGGTCTGAACGCGAAAAAATAATTCTTTCTCCTAGTTGACCTCATCGATACCCCCCTTTAACGGTAAAACAAGATAATGGGAAACACGGGATAACCGGAAAATGGAATAACAGGAAAACGGGAAGCAGGCAGAGTCAAAGGCATAAAATAGATGGAACAACACAAACAAAACATAGGGGAAAGAAATCCAACGCGGACGAGAGCATTCAGGAGAAAAAAATTAGGGAATATAGGAATTTGGACAGGACAACGTCTGTCAGGTCAGCTAGTATTATATAAATATTCATCTAGAGTCCTATCAATAAGGTGTCTTTTCAGTCGAGATGTGTATGTTGGAGGCTTCTTTAATATATGTGTCAAGCATATTGTACACTTTAAATGTTAGTATATGAAACTCTTTGAAAGCATTTCTACACGTATCCCTCCACCTCAGGGCAGCAATAGTCCTCACTGCGAATTTTATTGATACCATTGATACCCCAATCCAGAATGCTATATCTCAGGTGACGGGGTATATTTGCATAATAGAGAGTTAACAATACTCCAGAGTGGCAGTGACTTGAAAGAAATTTCAATACATAACAGATTTTCTGTAGTTTACCACATAGTGAAACAATATGGCGCTCCCAATTGATTTTGTGATCTAAGGTTATCCCTAGCAACTTAGTTGTTTCAGATTCCTTTCACTTTCACTAAGAATAGTGAAGTTATCTGGTTATCCACAAAGATTAAATTTCAGAGCACTTCAATATCTCGAGGCTATTTTTCAACCCTCTCTCCCCGTTCAATGACGTAGGCGCAAGATGTCGTAAGTGCATTAACAGGCAGGTCCGTTTTCAGAATATATACAACACTTGGTGATACAACCCTTGAGTCACAAGATATATACCAAACATCTATAATACTATTTAATTCCTATGTTAGATCTAAGTTAGAGTACTGCTGTATTATTTGGAACCCTGAGACCATAACATATTCCGATATGCTTGAGAAAATTTTAAAAAAAATTCTAAGATCCATGCACTTCAAAAAATATGGAATATACCCATTGTGTATATCCTACGAAAACCAAAGAAGAGATTTTGAAATTATGACTTTGAGCGAACGACGTGAAAGGATCCAGATTCTTTTCGTCTTTGATATATTACACAACTTGATCAATATACCTGATATACTGATGAACATTCACTTCAACGTACCAGACATAAGACTGAGAATCAGAAATAGCCCCTTTAAAATTCCCCCATTAACAACTGCTTAGTCAGTGTTAACAACCTCTTGAGAACAGGAGAAATTGATTTCCTTAATATCTCTAAGACCTCACTACTCTCCCATTTGAGATACAACCAGGATAGTATAAGTGCCTTGTGATGTTTGTACATTATTTTTTAATATTTTAATAGTTTTAATATTGTTTATATATATATATATGTTTGTATTTGTATAATTGTTATACTTCGCTTCTGTATGTTTGTAATTTTCCAACTGATACATGTTATTAGACATAGTCTGTTTGTAATCAGTATAAATAAATAAATATTAAAAAATTTGACGACAACAAAAGCGTTTCATCGCTAACTCTGGCGGGACCTCTGTATGGAGTCCTTTTTAAAAACGTGTTTACATTAAATGGGAGAATTTTCTTCTTTGTTAGGTCACACCATTTTTTTTTTCAGATTACAATCAACAGCCACCCCCTGCAGTCGCTCAACCACTGTTGCATCAGAACGCCCAGATGCTGCCGACAACAACACAAGTCCCCCAGATGCCTGCTCCCCTCCAACCGATACCCGCTCAGCCAGTGCCGGTGACGGCCGCTGCTCTCCTCCAAGCTCCTTTCCCGCACGCCTTTCCCCAACCCCCGCCTGCTTTTCTCCAACCCGGCGTCCCTACTACCCCGTTTATCGCCCCCCAGCCGCCGCAGATTATCAACTATGTCCAAGGTCAGGCAGCATTCCCGCCCAACTTTCAAAGTTTTCCACAGCAATTCAATCCCGTGGTGAGTGTTAAAAGGTTTTTGTGGGAGATCAATATGTCTCATATGGGTTTGGGGAAGGTGGTGAAATGGGTGTGAAATGTTGCATGATTTTATTGTTTATAGGAAGAGCTGGTTACCTGAGAATATTTAGGGATTGGTATAATTTTTGAATAAGGTGCTTCTTCTTAGAATAACTTTCAGTAATTTACATAACTATCAAACTGGCCAACTAGACGGGGCCATCAAGATTAATTCTATTCTTTATCAAGAATTCAAGAATCATTCTATTTTGCTGATCAAAGTACAAACGGTTCATAGAAAGGAACAATTTTGAAAGTTTTTTAGTTCAGTAATCTCAGAAATTACATTGTGGAATACAAAATGAGTAATTTGTATATATAAATAAAATCAAACAAAACTACAGTGTTTCTTATCTCAGCCATCTATTTGCAACAGCATGAAGAATTTGTTATTTTACCTTGTCTTTTATGTCTAGGTTTTTTTTTTCTTCTTCAGGCTGGTAGATATGTCACGTATTAATGATATTTTGTAACACAGATGCTTTAGCATCAAAAGGAAAATATCTTTTAATTTCTCAAAATAAATTCAAAAGTTCCATTATTCTTTTTTTTCGATTCCATCAGGAATTGTTATAAGCTTTTCATTTGCCGCCCTAAGCAGCTGCCTACCCCTACATGCAGACAGGGAAAATGGCTTCAAAAACTTCAATTTTTGCTATTTTTATCAGATTATTCTTCTTTATATCTTATGAAAACTTGTACAGGTTATAAAAAAAATATTAAGCTTAACAATGCAACATTCCCTATCACGTTGAAGCTTTGATGGTGTGGTCTATGAAGATTACTTGTAGTCTCAAAGCCCAAGCAAAAATTCTGTCCACGCAATGTTACAATTCAAGTAGTCTTTGCAAGGGATCAATTGAATAAATATTGGATTTGGCTTCTAGGCCAATATAAGCATCCGTTATATCGATACCCAAATAGAAACATGATTAAATACATGAATGTCAAACAATAGTAACAGTGAGCTTCACATAATTCATAATTGAATTTCTTAATTAGGATTTTGAAAGTGAAAAAATTGATTCTGGCTTGGTAGTCCTGTTTTGTTTTTTGATCATAGGCCAATCGATAGAGCAGAAAATTACTGATTCTGTGACAAAAATAGTACCAGGAAACCGACTGTGCCATCATTCGAAAGATATCCTGTTATGTTTCCTACTCGCAACTATCATTGCTTAATTTTTTATAAACATTTAAGAGCAAAAAATTGTTGTTTTTTTTTTCGTTTTCTGCTTATAACATGAAACCAATGAAGCAGTCTCGATGGATGGACGAATTGTAGAGAATCAAAATGCGAAAAAAATGAGCCCTGACACGACTCGATCGGATTATTAGTAACACCGCCATTTTTCAAGTTGTAGCGCAGGCTCTCTGCAACACAGTAGTGATTGATATGTAATTTATGTGTAAAAAACTCATGCGCTGTCAGCTTATTGGTTTTTGCATAATGGACTGCCTAAGTCGTGACGTCAAACACGATGGGCAGAGCTTACGAACCTTTCCATTAAATATGCAAATGCATGTTAAATGTCCCTAAGGAATTTTTATGTTTTAGTTTAATCGTGATTGTGTTATAAATAAGGGTGGATATACCAATATTTTGTTATAGTGAGGCCAAATTTCAGATTTTCCATCATATTTTATAGATGTTATAACATATTTATGATTTATTCAAGATAGTGTAGGTTATTTATTTATTTATTGAGGTATTCACCTTTTACAAGTAATTATAAATATAACAAATAGTAACTATAAACTAATATTCTTATATAATTCCTAATTAGGGCTAACATTTCTAATAGAACTTCTGAACCTACTTAATGTGTTTACAAAGGGATCAATTATGTCATTGTTTTGTTCTAATTCAAGCTACTTTTACTGTTTTTGTTTTTTGCTTGGAGCATTCCAAGTACACTCTTTATCTGTAATGGATATGTTGTAATGTCCAAACAGAGCCAGTGTGGCAATGTTGTGACATTTTATCATCCAGTGTCAAGAATTCTAGAATCTAGAATTCTGAAAATAAAACGAAATATTTAAGCAAAACATACAGAATAACAATGAGAACATCTCAACTTTTTTAAATAATCCATAAATATGTTATAATACTTACCGCTCCATCCATTGTCAACAATTGTTCTGTATGGAAAATTGTCCTCCATCAAATATTTTATGTGGACTTAGTGAATTTACATTCTTATCTATAATTTTATATGTACTTACTAAATTTACCCGAATTCTGACCTGCTACAAATATACATTGTATGTGATGTAGTTCTATCTATCTCTACGAAATATGATGGGAATTCTTAAATTTGGCCTTACTTTAACAAAATATTATATCCACCCTTATTTATGACACAATCACGAATAAACTGAAAAATAAAAATTCCTTATGGGCATTATTGCATTTTCGATGGAATGGTTCGTAAGCCCCTCCCTTTTGTGACGTCAAGACTTAGGTAGTCCATTGCAATTTGAATTTTTTAATGCACTTTATTGAAGCAAGCCTGGATGCGCCATAGGTGGTCCTTTTTTTTTTTTTTTAATTTAAAGTAGAAGTATAGTACTACAAAATGTCTATTCTCATTTTGCGAAATAGGTGAGAAATACTTGCAAATATGAGCGGGCGACCGCTTGAAAGTGGCTGAGTAGTGGGGGTAGAGCAGCAGACGTGGGGAAGCTTATATATAGTAATACAATCTGCTGCTCTACCCCACTACTCAGCCGCATATTTGCAAGTATTTCTCACCTATTTCGCAGCATTTTAACGCAAAATGAGAATAGACGTTTTGTAGTAGTATACTTCTACTTTCAACATCTTTTTGAAAAATTAAAATCGTACCACCTATGCATCCAGGCTGGCTCCAATTAAGTGCATTAAAAAATTCATATTTCAGTTATGCAAAAACTAATAATGTGACAGCGCCTGAGTTTTTTTACACATAATGTACATATCAATCAATACCATGTTGCGGAGAGCATGGCTCTATTGAAAATTGGCGGTGTTATGAAAATTAAAAAAAGAGCTATTTTTTCGGCTCCTTGGTCATTTCACGGGATACATTCTTGTAATATTAGTATTTTTCATTTATATTAGTAACATCTTTGTTTCTCACACTACTAACAATGCAAATTTCAAAATATTGTGTATCTGTTTTTAGACATGTACCGTACACACAATGTAACCATTTCTGTCGCTGGTACTCAATAAGTTATTATTATTGTTGTTATAAGCCAAAAACGAAAAAAAAACGCGATTTTTTGCTCTTAAATGTTTATAACAAATCAAGCAATGATTGTTGCGAGTAGGAAACATAACAGGATATAACTACTAATCATCTTTCGTATGATGGCACAGTCTGTTTCCTGGTACTATTTTTGTCACGAAAAAATCTCTATCACAGTATTCCCTATTAAGTAGGTTTGAATTTCAAAACAAGCAAAAATAAATATAGGCAATAGAGTAATAATTATGGAATGTTACTATCACAACAAAAAATAATTGAGAAATTTTTCGTTTTGATAAAATTTGCTAATTATTATCTCAGAAACTTTATCGGTAGTATCTTTGAAAATTCATATGGAAAATCAATGCATAATAGCACCATTTTGGCCAACACTGTTGTCAAACTAGAATATTTCAGCAAATTACAATATAATTAGTGGAAGGACCTTGGTCGAGAGCCGTCAACTATAAAAATACTAAAAAATTACCGATATTCTACCACACACATTGTCTATGGAGTTGAAGAACTTTGAAGGAAAATTGGTGGTCTTTAGTCACAGTTATCATAAACCTACATTTTAACTTTTGTGATATTTGAGACTGCAGACTGAATATAAAAAAATAATAAATTGGGCCATCTTGAAGTCATTTTGCCACTAGGCTTAGTAAAAATTGTCTACACTGTTAGTTGGGTTATTGTCATTATTAGCAAGAACCACACACCTTAATAACTTGCTCATTGTAAAGATCAACTGGAAAAATTAAGGCCACGTCTTAAGTTGAAAAAAACATAAATCTCTAGGTAACCATATCTTTCATTTGCATTTTTATATTATGGGAGAAGGCATGTTTATTAAAATGTATTTGCATGTGATGAGTTTCAGTTTTTAGCATTTTTTATTGATTATTTCATGTATATGTTTGCTCAAATGTACGAATAAATTGTTATAAAAGTTATTAATATTTGTGCTTGAATTGTATCATAATAACAGTTGGGGTTCCTGCTTTACTTGAATATAATTTAAGCCTACTTTCACCGCAAGCTCCTGTTAAATGCTAACATAACTTGTATAACCTCGCAATGAGTTAAGATATCAAAGAAGGAACTACTTGACAAGTTATAAATAATTACAAGGTAATTTGATTTCTAGAATGTCTATAAGATATGTTGATTTTTGGGTTGTTAATTAATCGTGGTGAAACTAGGCCAAGGGACCAGTCAATTTCCAAATCCACCAATTATAATTGGTATAACCATAAAAAAAATTATCATTTCGGAAAATTCACAAAGGGTGTGCTCATACAGGGTGACCCAGGAGTGCGTGCAAGCTCCATAACTTTTTTGTGTCCAAGATATCGACTTGTTTTTTTTTAATGATAGGTCCGACAGTGAGGGACATTCTAAAAATATTTCTATTTATATAAAGGAGTTCTGTTTTTTTTTTAATGGCAACCCCCTATTTTTGTTACATTTTTGGAATCACCACTAAATTGTCGATATAACACTCCCAGTTTTCTTCGACTCATCTGCAATAGTTTTGGACTTATGTCAATTTATGTGTCAAAATAGCGCCATGCATAGACCCACAGAAAAATTCATAACTATTCGTTGGCCCAGACCTTACTTCTATAGATCTCTTTGGTGGTACGTGAAGGAGAGAATTTTCAGAGATCGTCCAAGAACTGCAGATGATATGAAAAACAGGATCACTGAAGTCTTTCGTTCAACTGATGCTAGAGTTCGGGGCTCATTCGCTAGAAGACTAGCAGCTTGTGTGGAACATGGTAGTGATCTATTTGAGCATTTATAGGTATCCTTTCGTCAAAATGTTTACATTGTTTACTGTAAATCATCCTTTCCTGTTCTTGTAAACATTACAGGAATTGTTTCCTTTATAATGTACTCCTGTTTCTATTACAATTTCAATTTCAGGATGGCTTTTCAGGATTGTGTGGATGTGTAAAATTTTACGACAGCAACTAACTCAATTTTTAAAAAAATCATCAACATTTTATATTTTGCAACAAATCTTGCAATTAAATATAGGGTGTTGCATTTGAGTTATTGCCATTCCCATTCTCCTGCATCTCAAAAGATGCGCTAAAGCCTAAAGAATCGATTGGAGTTGGTTGAGTTACCCTGAAGTTATGAATTTTTCTGTGGGTCTATGCACAACGCTATTTTGACACATAAATTGACATAGTGGCAAATCCAAAAATGTAACAAAAACGGGGGAGTTGCCAGAACTTAGTTGTGTATCTTATTTTGGGACATGGAATATGTATATAAATAGAAATATTTTTAGAATGTGCCTTATTGTCGAACCTATCGTTTGAAAAAAGTCTATAGCTTGGATAGAAAAAAAGTTATGGAGCTTGCTCGCACCCCTGGGTCGGGTTAGTATATTATTCTTCAGGAAAAATTTTTGCTTTGTCACAAAACAACCATTTTTTTTTCGTACCCAGAATTGTGACATCAAGATATTTTTTTTACTTTGCTTACTTCATTTTTTTCTTCTTTCAAATCTTTTGAATTTGCTCTGTGATCAAAAATATAATTTCTTCTGGAGAAATTGAGAATTTCTTATTGACCAATTTAATATTTTTGCTTTATGAATATTATTTTTACTCTTCTCCACTTATACCGGGTGACACAGGATATCCGGGCCACCCCTGTAACTTCTGCATTTGTGAACGGATTTTTCTGAAATTTGGTACAGTTATATAAGCAACCATTTCGGATTTGATCACATTACAATCCAACCGGTTTTTCTGGAAATGCCAGTAACTTTGTTTTTTCAAATGGAACACCCCGTATATTTTTACATATTCAAGTTTAACAGGTCAAAACAAGTCCAAACCTTATGTCATATGTCATTTTTTTAAAACAATTGAAATTAAAATTGTTTTTTTATTTTACCTCGTGGATAAATGAGATTTGGTCGAAGCTATTCACAATGAGTCGCAAATAACAGAAAAACATAATTTTTTCTGAAAAATTATTTTTTGTGTCACTGGTTAATCAATTCAGTCACATCACATTTTGATCAAAAATTAATTTTTTTCAAATGGAACCCCTATGGGCCACCTACCTGTCTCTCTAACATACATTAAGGAAAAAAATGACATCATTTTTGTATTTCGGTGCAGTAAGAAATTGTATAAATTCAAAAATCTACAACTAGTTCATGAGTTTCCTTGCAGTTCGAATAATTGTTCAACTTAGTAAGCTGTTAAAAACAACATTTCTGAATCTTGTCAACTAATTGTGTAAGTTATACTTATAAGCACGATAATGGTGTTTTTTTTTAATTCTTCAAGCGTTTTCTCGACTTACATTGCATTGGTATTCCAATTCCCGCGTCGAAGCGGTTGGATCAAAATCAACATAAGCAAAACATTCATTTGTTGAAAATATAAACAGGATGTTCATAAAATCAGATGTGGAATCATCTGCGACATTCACAAATAATAACTTCATTTTAATCGTGGATTTTTCAATTAACAGAAAAATATTTCTGTCAATATTCAATTGAGAATATTTCCCTTTTCAACAAAACATTCACTTCTGCCTCCTCACTTACGATCATCTTCTCCATTGTTGGGTTCTTTTCGGAATTTTCTCTCCACATTTTTTAAAAAGGTTATTTGTGGGTGTCTTCAGTGTGGGTATCGTTCAGCTGTTTTTAAGACATTCTCCGTAAATTAATAATATATCAACCTGTCTTCTTGTGAACCTATAATTTTGATTTTACATTTCTACTAAACTAATTCTCGGAAGTTAACTAATTTTCGAGAGTTGAGATGAAAGATGACAGTGAAACACAATTAGTTGACAAGATTAAAAAATGTTGTTTTCCACAGCTTACTAAGTTGAAAAATTATTTGAACTGCAAGGAAACTCATGAACTAGTTGTAGATTTTTGAATGTATACAATTTGTTACTGCACCGAAATACAAAAATGATATGTAATTTTTTTCCTTAATGAATGTTCTAGAGAGACATAATAATAATAGGTGGTTCATTTGAAAAAAATGAATATTTGATCAAAATGTGATGTGACTGAATTGATTCATCAATAAATTACACAAAAAATAATTCTTCAGAAAAAATAATGTTTTTCTGTTATCTGCGACTCATTGTGAATAGCCTTGACCAAATCTCATTTATCCACGAGGTAAAATAAAAAAACAATTTTAATTTCAATTGTTTCAAAAAAATGACATGTGACATATGGTTTGGACTTGTTTTGACCTGTTGAACTTGAATATGTAAAAATATACAGGGTGTTCTATTTGAAAAAACAAAGTTGCTGGTATTTGCAGAAAAACCGGAAGACCGCCATATTGGATTGTAATGTGATCAAATCCGAAATGGTTGCTTATACAACTGTACCGAATTTCAGATAAATCCGTTCACGAATGCAGAAGTTACAGGGGTGGCCCGATATCCTGTGTCACCCGGTATAGTTTGTCTCATTAATTCTTTTCAATTTTGGGTAATTGAAGGTAATAAACCAAAAAACACATCAACACTAAAAAAACTTGATTAAGTGAACCAAATTGATGTTATTGTAACAATAATTTGAAATTTTTCGATATGTAGGGTTCATGAATAAATTTAACGGTTGATAAAAGTTATGGGGACACATATTTTCCTACTTTTCATTTGCCAGATGTCATAGTTTTATTTATTTATATTTTTAACAAATTATGATTTTAGTAGCTTTTTACTAACAAAACCTGCCACTGCCACGTAAGTAACATTATTTCATAGGGAACATCTGTGAATGAAATAAAAAATGTGTCTTTCGCATATTTTTAGACGCCACCAACAGAACTGTACCAACCCCAAGGCGGTATCACATACTATTCAACTGATCAACAACCAACTCAAAGACAGGCACCCCCAAAGCGCCCCAAAGCAGCGATACCGATAGTGGCACCTCCATTGAACAAAAAAATGGGGGAAAATGCAAGCTATCAAAATGAAGAAGTTGAAACAAGAGAAGCTAACGATACTGCTGATGTGCAACAATGATGAATAGGTACTTTTTTTACTCAATCATTTTATTTATGCCACTTAGAAATTCAAATTAGGTTTAGTCTACAAATATATATTTATTGTTTTAACCGCTTTCTTAGTTGTTTGACCCACCCTCGGAAGTTAATAAAAACTTGTAGGAGTTAAGATCACGGGGGCCTTACCTTTTATAGTGGGATCCGAAACCACTCTGGGGCCTTGAATTTTTTTTCGCCAGCTGATAGAGTCGAACTGTCTCTGGTGGAAACAGTTGACACAAGACTAACGCTCGTACCACTGAGTGACTAGCCTATATAGTGTCTCACACATAAAGTTCGCAACATATGGAAGTTTTTTTTATTAAGAGGTATAATGAAAATTTGACTTCACAATTAGTTTGTGCTTGAAAAATGAGCAAAAAACAGCATCTTTCCTTTTGTCATGTGCTACTCTAAACCTGTCAAATTTGACATTTTTTTCGAAAATCCTCAAAAAATCAGTTTTTTTGTTAGAAATTTCGAAAAACGCCAGTTTCCAATTTTATACCTTTCCTCCAAATTTGGACTCTCTACTGTCACTTCGACTTTTTTCCATTTTTTTTTATTTTTCGAATCTTTTGCTTTACCGATTTGAACGAAACATGACTCAAATTTCATAATTTTGATGACTACGAGACTTCAATATCATTACTTGCCCAGAAAATACTCACATTGGCCTGTTACCAGAAAAAAAAATGCACCTCCAGAAATTTGTCTTCGTTGTTGCAAAGTTCATCTAGTTTTTTCATTTCATTGTGAAACTGATTCAAATTTTCGAAGTATGGACGTTAATGTCGGTAATCGAATTTCTCTTCATTCTTATTACACTCGTATTTCTTTTTTTAATAGATTTTTATCCAGTTTGATTATTTTTCTGACCAATAATTCAGTTACAAACAATCCTGAAATATACTTTTCTGTAAACTAAACAATGACCTACAGTTCCATAACTATTCAAAAAACTTTCGTTCTAGCGATTTGTACTAAACATGATATAAAATTTCTTGATTTTAAACAATACAAGACTAATGCAACATCTCGGGAAGAAAATAGTACAATTGATCGAATCAAAATAAAATTTTCCCTTACTAGGCTTTTGAAACAAATTTTTTGTTTTGGTTATTGTCAAATAATTGCGTTTAATAAATCGAGTTGTTTTGTGTACAGATTTTCCTACATTTATAATTCACAAATAAGTTTTATCTACAATGTTATCCACACAAGACAAAGTGGAAATCATTCTTTTATGTGGTGAGAATGTGCCATATCCAGATGTTGCTTGTATTTTCAATCACCAGCATCCAGGAAGAAATATTCACTTTAGTACCGTGGGAAGGATATTGAAAACATTCACAGAAACTGGCTCTGTGGACAATCGTTTCAAGAAACCACATAATCCAATAAGGTATACACACTCTTAAAGAAAGAGATTTCGATATTCGAGCAGGATTTTCATTTTGCTTCCAAGGTGAGAGAGAAAATGATATCACATTTCCCTACAGGATTTGATGGACAGACGAGGAAACTTTCACGGCGAACGGAAAAGTTAGTTGCCAAAATTGTCGCTGGTGGTCCAACAATAATCCAAATTTTGTAATAGAATGCCGTGACCAATATTCATTCACGACAAATGTGTGGTGTGGTTTATTACATAACCAAATAATTGGACCATATTTTTTAGAGAAAATTTGAACGCAGACATTTACAGACATACAGAAATTTCATTATGAATCAGTTGTCTGAAGTTTTGGATAATCTGCCTCTGATGAAATTTGTGGTATCAGCTTGATGAGGCACCGATCCACAAAGATTGAGAATATTATTGGCCACCAAGATCACCGGGCTTATCTCCAATGGACTTTTTTCTATGGGGTTATCTGAAACAAAAAGTGTATGAGCACAGACCATTTGCAAACAAAGAACATTTAGAGAATACCATTCGGGAGTGTTGTGCTAATATAAATCCCCTATTTATTAAAAATGCCACAAATTCTGTGAATGAAAGGACTATAATTTGTATAGAACGGGAAGGACAGCATACTGAATGATGAATTCGGGTTCTTTATAAGATTATTGAGATAAATCAATGAATATTACGATGTTTTGTTGTGAATTTGGTTATAGTTATTTTGGTTTAATGTTTTTTACACAACTAATGGTGAAAATAAAGAAGATGAGATTTATAAAATTAATTCAAGAAACGTTGCGAAAAATTATTATTTGCTCGAAAATTACATCAAACAGTTTACATCCAACAGTCACACTGTTGGGTGTAAACTACATCAAAATATTTCGAACTCATCTGCAGCTAACGGGATACAAATCTGTTAAAAAAAGAAATACGAATGTAATAAGAATGAAGAGAAATTAGTTTATTCGATTACTGACATATTAACATCCATACTTCGAAAAGACGAATTTCTGGAGGTGCATTTATTTTTTTTTGTGGTAAAAGGCCAATGTGAGTATTTTCTGGGCAAGATATGATATTGAAGTCTCGTATTCATCAAAATTATGAAATTTGAATCATGTTTCGTTCGAATCGGTAGAGCGAAAAAATCGAAAAATTAAAAAAATTGGAAAAAAGTCGAAGTAACAGTAGAGTGTCCAAATTTGGAGGAAATGTATAAAATTGGAAACCGAGCAACTTTTTTCTTTGGCATTTTTCGAAATTTCTAAAAAAAACTGATTAATAAAAAAACTTCCATATGTTGCGTACTTTATGTGTGACACTGTATATATATATATATATATATATATATATTGGTTTTTTTATTTTTTTTTATATATCTTTGTCTAACACAATTTTTCAAGAAAATGATATGTGCTCGTTTGACACCTGCACTTTTCCTGAAATGTTTTAATGTCTCACTTAGAAGTGATGTATTTCCTTGACACATCGGCAGTCCTAGACTGGCAACCCAGTGGCAGCCTTTGTCATCCATATTTAACTTTCACAATACATTTTTTTGAAGGATATCTAATAAAAAAGTTTGAAGGATATCTTATGGTCGCCGCTTAACCTATGAACTCGGCTTCATGAACAGCTATCTTAAATTTATATAAAATGTCAAAAATGAGCATTCAGTTATGTGCCTCATAAATCATTTTCATTCAATATTTAATCTTATTTGGTTCAATATATAATTGTGGATTAAAAAACATATTTTTGGTTAATTTTTCCCTTAAAACATTGGAAAATGGAAATCCATTCATCTATGTAAGGGTCATATAAAAATACTGCAGAAATAAAAAGATGTCCAAAGAGATTATTTTTCCTACCTGTTTTACTCATTCTGAGGAATTGTAGAAAAAAATTTTGGATAGCTGGCTTTTCCCACCTATACCACTTTTAATGCAAGAACATCGTGTCAATGTGTCTTATGTAAACAGAACAAATTTGTGAGTTATTGATAAAAACTAAGATTGAAGTAAACAAAAGACACTCACTTCACTAAATGATTTTCACTAGACTGGGTTTACAAAACCATGACACGTGTTTCGCTTCTTCAGGTGGAGATAGTATCCAGCATCAGTTATTGATATCATACAATAATCCCTACTTGAAGGATTTCACCAGTATGACTTTTTATTACAAATATATGTGCACCCGCAAAGTTATAAAAATATAATTAATTCACTTAGAAGCTCTTTTATTGTTGAAACTCTTCAATATGACACACTTGAAAATTAATATAGTGCTTGTTCAAAGAAAGATAAGAGAATAAGCAATTTTTCATTGGCATTAGCAATATTTTCCAGGAAAAAGATGGACAAACCAATCACTTAGCAGTTGAATCTCCTTTAGAAATATGAATATAATAATTTCAATGAAAAAATCAATCATTACACATATTATTCCTCTTACATATTTTATCATTTTATGTCAAGCATACCCATTCACTAAGAAAGGTTTGCCAGTTATATCTCTCACATGCCAGATTCAAATCAAAATTTTATAAAAAAAAATTATACAAATGCGTTAAAAAGGAAACAATTATTTCTTCCATTGTGATCTAGGTTATTCTATGATTCAAAATCTTGTCGCACAATATTACCTATTTTGTATGTGCGGCAGCTTTTGAATCTGTTACTAACAGAATAACCTAGATCAAACAATGAAAGAAATTATTTTTTCTTTTTTAGTGCATTTGTATAAAAGCTTGTTTTTAAAAATATTTTTTTTTATAATTTTTATTTTTAACTTTTTAGTTCTGTTTTTATCAACAACTAATATAAGCTTGTTTTTAATTTGGTTTTCCGTTTATTCATTTTTAATTTTTTTAGTATTTATGATGCTAAATAACTAGTTTAGTAATTTCTATCTAATTTATTTTTGAATTTTGACAAAAAAATCATAAAACCCCTACATGCCAATTTTGAATAGAATCGGACCACCACAACATAAATTTCATAATGCATTGTCACCGGAATTATGTACACCTGCCAAATTTCAAATCAATCGGACGATTAGAAGTGGGTCAAATTTAACTTGCAAAATTTGATTACAGACACACCAGGACAGGTGAAACCAAAAATAAAAGATAGTAAAAAAAATATTTGACGCAAAAAACCCACATACCAATTTTGAATAGAATCGGACCATAATCACAAAACTCATCCGCCATTTTAGAGCCGAATTTTTGAATTTTTACAAAAAAATCATAATCTCCGACCATAATCACAAAAATTGTCCGCCATATTGGATCTATTATTTTGTTTTTTTTTTTTTACTAACAAAAATTCAATAATGCATTGTCACCGGAATTATGTGCACCTGCTGAGTTTCAAATCAATCGGACGATTAGAAGTGGGTCAAATTTAACTTGCAAAATTTAATTACAGACAGACAGACACCGGGACAGGTAAAACTAAAAATAAAAGGTAGTAAAAAAAATATTCGACTCAAAAAACCCACATACCAATTTTGAATAGAGTCGGACCATAATCACAAAACTCGTCCGCCATTTTGGACCCGCTATTTTGAATTTTGACAAAAAAATCATAATCTCCGACCCCGAAAACCCCTGGATACCAATTTTGAATAGAATGGGACCATAATCACAAAAATTGTCCGCTATATTGGATCCACCATTGTGTTTTTTTCTAATAAAAATTTAATAATGCATTGTCACTGGAATTATGTACACCTGTTAAAGTCAGTCAAATTTAACTTGCAAGATTTGATTACAGACAGACAGACAGACACCAGGACAGGTGAAACTAAATAAAAGCTAGTAATAACTAATAAAAAACTTTTTAAAGACAAGCTTTTATTTAAGCCGTGTACTAAAACGTATAAAATGAATTTAAGTCATCGCTGACAATGATTTAATTATTTTTTGTTGAATTATTTGGTTTTAAAAAGCTTGTCGCGCAAAGTGTTCATAAAGCCGGGCTCAAACGACTCGTGTACTTGGCAAATACACAATTATTTGCGTACTTGGCAAGTATACGAGCTTTGCGAATTGCGATGGCAAGCAGGGCACTCACACGACGTGTACAATTTACCAGTACTCGAGCGTGAACATTTGGCTTAAAAACCTTGACAAATCTGGTTGTTGCTTCCACGGTTTTTGTTGTGATTAGCTCTGCTTATTTAATTAAATTAAAAAAAAAAGAGAAGAAGACAGATATGTTATCTTATATTCTTTTCCACGCATCATTAACTGCATTACAATTTTTATGCTCTTTATGTTTAGCCATCCAAATGACCGGCTCATTTTCATAAAAATCAAGAAACTCCAACACAATGTCATTTGTCCAATCCATTTCAATTTAAAAAAAAACACAAACAAAACGTCTTTACGCTTCTGTTAGGTCTTTGAAAACTAATGAATAGTCGCAGTAAAAGCCAATTATTTGTGCATTTCGTTTGAGCGCCTCTACAAGTATAGACAAGTATGTACTTGGCAAGTGTTCGAGTAATCATGATCCCTTTGACTCGGGCCATTTTTACCGACCACAAATGGAAAACCAACGAGTGACAAATAATTCTACAAGTAACCCACTCACACGACATGGCAAGTATACGCAAGTAACGATTATTCGTTTGAGCCCGGCGTAAATAGTAGGTTACAATTAATTTGGTTGGGCAGTGATTAGTTGGTAAGTAAGAACTTGTTGAAGTATTTGATTTTTACAAAGTATTCATGAAAGTAGATTTCATTGTTCAATGAATGGTTAGTAAGTAACAACTTGTCAAGGTAATAATTTTATTACAATTCGCGCGACAAGCTTTTTGAAACCAAATAATTCAATATAAAATAATTAAATCATTGTCAGCGATGACTTAAATTCATTTTATACGTTTTAATACACGGCTTAAATAAAAGCTTGTCTTAAAAAGTTTTTTTATTAGTTATTTAATTTTTTGCTTTTTAGTTAGTTCACCTTAATCTGTTCATTTCTAATAGAGCATCGTTATTAAACGGTCTCTTCCCTGTGAGTTTTAAGCTGAAAAAAATCATGATCTCCGACCCAAAAACTCCCTTACCCTATTTTGAATAGACTCTGACCATAATCATAAAACTCGTACGTCATCCTGAAGTCGCCATATTAAATTAATAGATTTTGACAATCAATTCATAATCTCCGAACCTGAAAACCCTCAATTTTGAATAAAATATTACCTTAGTCAGTAAACTCGTCCTCCATCTTTGGTCCGCCATCTTAAATTTATAAATTTTGACAAAAAATTCATAATCTCAGACTCCGAAAACCTTTGCATACCAATTTTGACTCGTCCTCCATCTTGGGGCCGCCATCTTGAATTTCTACGAAATTCCATATTTCCGACCCGTAAAACCCCCACATACTAATTTTGAATCGAATCGGACCATAATCACAAAACTCGTCCGCCATCTTGAATTAATGTTATTTGACAAAAATTTCATGATCTCCGACCCCGAAAACCCCCACATACCAATTTTGAATCGAATCGGACCATAATTACAAATCTCCTCCGCCATCTTGGAGCCGCCATTTTGTTTTTTTCTCTAACAAAAACTCCATAATGCATTGTCACCGGAATTATAAACATCTGCCAAATTTCAAATCAATCGGAAGACTAGAAGTCGGTCAAAATTCCTTGCAAGATTTGACCCTAACGAACTAACAAGTGAAACTAAATAAAAGCTTGTAATAAAATAATTTATAAAAAAAACCTTTTTAAAAACAAGCTTTTTATTCAAATACCCTAAAAAGTACAAAATAATTGCTTTGGATGTGTGACATAGGTTATATATTATTGTAAAATACCTTGCATTTTTCAAATTAATACTCTACGCTGATGACCTCTCTATACTGGTATCAAAAGACTCTCCCAAACTACATCAACAAGTATGTAATGGAAAAAATTATCTTATGGTTCTCGATTAATAATTTATACAATAATGCCAGCAAAACACAGTTTCAAATTTACCATACAAAACAGAGAACGGTCGAAAACATAGAAATACATTTAGGGGAAATGACTCTAGAGAAATGCCACACTATAAAATTTCTAGGTATAACTATGAGTGATACACTGGACTGGGAATCACATATAAGTGATATAATAAAAAATCTGAACTGTAAGTTGTATCAAATAAGATGCCTTCAGAGAGTGCTCAACCTGAATGTTTTAAAAAACTTTTACTTTGCTGAAATACAGTCCGGACTATCATCAATCAAAGAGAATCATGCAGACCTCTTTTCAACAAATTAAAAATACTTCCCTTATGCTGCATATATATATTGGAAATTTCCTGTTACATACATAAAAACAGAAACATCATTCCCTGCCATAGCGACATACACAATTACCCAACGAGATTTAGCCATCACCTGTGCGCACCTCAAAATCATGTAAATATATGCCTGAATGGCCCCATAACTAATGGGATTAGAGTATACAACCACTTACTTCCAATTATTAAACAAGAAGCATATGACGTCAAATTCCAAAAAGCGTTGAAGATATATTTATTGAACAACATGTTTTATACAATGGGTGAGTTCCTTTCATCATAATAGGCTCTCTTTGTTCCTCATACTCTTTTATTTATTGAAATTTAAATTATATCCATGGGCAGAAGGACCTCGGTCGATAGCCTTTTGGATCAAATTGATTCAATAAAATACATTTATTATTATTATTTAAATTATATGTACTTGTTGGTTTTACTTATTTTGAATGTTCCATTTTGACTTGTTTTATACTTACCATGTAGGTCTTGGAAATCAATAAAGATTATTATTATTCCGTGAGTTCTAGATTCAAGAGCTTGTCACGCAAAGTTTTCATTTCGAATACAGATGCGACAAGCTTTTGAATCTATAACCTACGTCACACATCCAAAGCAATTATTTTGTACTTTTTAGGGTGTTTGAATAAAAGCTTGTTTTTAAAAAGGTTTTTTTTATTAATTATTTTATTTTGTGCTTTTTAGTAAGTACCCCTAACACCCACATACTGATTCCAAATCGGACCATAATTACAAAATCGTTCGCCATCTTGGAGCCGCCATTTGAATTTTGAATTTTGCAAAAAATTCATAATCTCCGACCCGAAAACCACTACCAATTTTGAATCGGACATAACACAAATCGTCGCATCTTGAGCCGCCATTTTGTTTATGAATTTTGTCAGAAAATTCATAATCTTCGACCCTGAAAACCGCCACGTACCAATTTTGAATCGGATCATAAACACAAATCTCGTCCGCCATCTTGGAGCCGCCATTTTTTTTTCTCTAACAAATGCATAATGCATTGTCACGGGAACTAGAGTAGAGTTTATTTTCCATCAATTTACATTTGTTTGTGACTGGTCAATTGTTAGAAAAAAATAATATAAATATATACATATATAGATAAAGTGATTTAAGATACTATGAACACCTGCCAAATTTCACGTTAATCTAACAACTAGAAGTGGGTCAAATTTAACTTGCAAGATTTGATGACAAACATCGGGACAGGTGAAACTGAATAAAAGCTTGTAAAAATAAGATAGTTTTCAGTATATTATTTAGTAGGTGAGTGACAGAAATTTTGTTTTAAACAGGAAAAGGACACACCTGCCACCAATTTCAATAACCCTGCAATGAGCCTGATTGTGGACACCTAGCAACATACCTTCTTCGTTATTTATAGCATTACAGAGAGGGTTGAAACAAGGACGAATGAGATATTTATCACGAAGGTGATATGTGCAACTCCTGTGCTAGACATTTGCTTAATCACTCATACTGATTTTGGCGTTTTTCCTCCCATATATATACATTGTCAAAATGAAAGGTTTCTTTCTGACTCTGGATTATCCTAAGAGTTGGAAGTTTGAGCAAAAAGATAAACATTTCGTTATCTGAATGCGCTTTCTAGCAGTGAAATTGGATCGAACTATAGAGGATATTTATGGGGAAAACTAATACATTTCTTTTTTTTTTTCATATTCTGTAATTTTAGAAAATTTTAAATAAAAAACAGATATTTTCCATTGGATATACAATATTTCTTTCTTTGGGTCTCTCCCTCAATTTATTTATTTCAGTATTTATGACATTATAGATGGGGTCAGTTTTTACATATCTGGGATCTCGTTTCCCTCTGTTAGCTAGCCAAACATGATGAAGTCATAGAAAATAAGTTAAAATATCCAGGTCTGCACTCTAAAAATGAGGGTGGCTTTGAGAGTGATAGATGGATTCAAAATCTGATAACTTATTCGTTTGAAAATAACCAATATCATTCAAAGATGAGGAGGCCCGTATATGTTTGATAGCATGATATATATCATGTTGAGGAAAATTATGAAATTATATGTAATAATACAGGATTGTAAAATATTCTGCAACAATAAAATATATCCAAGACATCTTGTATATTTTTGCTCAAAGATGTTTCAAATTCCAATGTCATGTTGAAACATAAAAACGTCAAAATTGGTATGCAAGCTCTTGTCTGACTCTGATTTTATTTTATGGATACATAGTACTCATACACAGGGTTTGCTAGACTATTAGAGATATTTTCAAATTATTGGAAAATGCATAAGAGATTTTATAATTGTACATGTTTGTCATAACATAATAAATTTATTTTTTTTCATTTGGTTTCTCAGTTCATTTGTATTTATATTATTTAAGCTAAACTTACATATTAAAATATAATTTAAAATTATTTATTGAGTTTTTAAATATATGAATGAATATTTTTAAAATGTATATAATAATTATAAAAATTTATTTTTATTCTAACACAATTTAAGTTTATTTCTTAGGAATCAGCTTGACATTTGTAGCATGGCTCGCAAAATAACAGGATTAGGATGCGCTGAAAAAATATATGTAAAGAAAAGGCTTGTTTGTCATACTACTTTTTCCAAGCTTCCTATAACATATTTATATTTTATCTATGAATTATTTATTTTGAATCCTTTGTTACATTATACGGCTTCAGCCAATAAGGAAATGTGTTTTCTTTATTGAGATGACATCCAGATTTGAAAAGGAACAATACAAACAAAAAACCAACCTCAACTGTATCTTCAGTTATACATGAAGTAGAATCATAATCATAAAGCCTCTTTTAATAATGGTTGGTGATACTAGTGTATGTGTATGACAAGTCAAGTATTAAAGCATTATAATCGATGAAATCCTCAGAAGGGAAATTCACATCAACTATTCAACATCAAAAGTTGGAAAGCTAATCTACAAATTCTCTATACTGAGAGAAATACTATCGATAAAACTATTACTAATAATATACTAGCCCCCAATGTTTTTAAAGAGATACTATGGCTACTTATTGTAACTTGACTATCTTCATTCAGTAGGTTTAGGACGTTTTCATCAACTGAAACAGAAGTCCTAAAAATATTCATTGTCACTGAACTACACACAAAATTGTTCATATCAGAGTATTCCTGCAATATACAGAATACACACTAACTTTTCGAATGGTATCAACTATTGAAAATAGTTTAACAAGTTAGTCGCCATGTGAACCGGCCTTTTGTTCTCAACACAAAGAGCCGCCCAGCCCCTGTGACATGACATACGGGCTTCACTACTTGCTTTCACTTTATGCTCTGTGAACCTCAGTAAAGATCACATATTACATTGCAGCTTATGGAATATTGAAATATGGGGCCTGGAGGTCCCAATCAACTTTTAAGCCTAGAACTTTTCTTTTCTATATCAAGGATAATGCAAAAAGAAAAATATTAATTCAAAAATAACTTTACTATTCTCTCAAGCAAGCAAAAATAAGGGCCTGAGAGACAAATTTTTATTGTCTTATTTGGGCGATTAACGTGTTAATACACGCGAATAAACTAACCATGAACACTGTATAGGTTATTCACGTTCTAACCTATAAATCATTACTTGAGAACAGTGGTTCTGAAAGGTATAAAAGTTGACTCGTATTAACGTACTTGGAGGTATCGATGCAAAACAATTCAATAAATTACCTTGGACTGCTCTAAAATAGCAGAGGATTTGTAACATGGAAGAGACGAGTACACCATTTCATTTTCCACATCTGGTAAATCACTTACTTTACAGTAATAATCATAGACATACTTTCAAATCACAGGGTGCATCATGTGATGTATATACTGAAATATACGTATTGAGACCGAAAACCTGGAATATTTTTAATTTACTTTCTTGATATGGGGTCCTAAAGAGAACAACAAGAATCACGTAGGAAGGTCTGTACTACCCAAAATTGTTGATACTGAGGAAGAAATCTCAGAAATTGTCAAAGATGATCAACTGGCACTAAGTTAAACATTTATTTATTTTCATATCTGAGATTACAATAATTGTATATAAAATTGGAAATGGTACATGTAAGTTTAAAAATATACATTTATTGACTGTGTATTCGAATAGCTCAGTGGGTTACATCATAGACTAGCAATCTAGATGTCGCAGGTTCGAATCCTGCTAAAATATTTTTTTTTCTGGAATTTAAAATTTTGTCTGCGATGCCACAGTTTTCCTTCACTTATGAATGATTAATATTCATTGAAATCAATTATTATATAAAAAGATTATATACAATTTTCAATTGAAGATAAGGGATTTAAAAAACGGAATGCAATAAAATTGAGTCTGGTCATTAAGGGAAGACAAATTAGTTTCTTTAAATTTGATTTATATGGAATATTTCACTAACATTAAGATTCTTTTCTTTTGAGTTAGGATCTTTTCTCAATATCTATCAGATGTTGTTCAATGTCCAGCGTGGCTTTAGCCGGGGAAGTAGTTGTTTTCTGTTAGATATTACAAAAAATAACTTCATTATTGTTGTGTATTTTTCAATTTTCAGAAAAAATCTTATTCAATTTTCAATTGACAATGTTTTCCTTTTCAAAATTAAAAAGTAATCCCTTATTGCAGATCTGTAGAAATTCAATGTTGGTTTCAGGATTGATTTATACTGTTATCATTATTTTTTGTATTTACCAATCATTCTGATGTGTTCTTTAATCCTAGTTTTATAATTTCTCCCAGATTGACCCATATTCGCTGTGTGCATTAGGCTAGAGGGATAGATGAAACTATGACAGCGCCCATGGTGGCAGAAGTAGGTAATGATCCTGGTAAGCACAAGCTGAAAACTTTCAGTTTATGAGGTCTCCCTGTTTATTGACAAATCAATCAAAATATTGTACCATACTTCAGATGAATAAACATTATTATTATCGTAGAGGCAACGGTCACGGTTGGGTAGTATAATGACAATGAGCCCTCGCTATTGCTGAGTCGATTGCAAAAATGGTACGTGTAATTTTATACATTTCCAACTGCATCACAAAAACTGCAGCAAAGAGATAAGTGTTCTGTTATTCCACGATATTTCAATCTCTAATTCCGGGACTTGAGGTTTTCATTCGATAAATATTTGAGATGTTTTCCGTTTTCTATTTGATCGTCTAGAAGTGGATAGTAAAAGTATTAACCAAGTTCCATGGGACGGTGTTAGCCGGTCATGAAAAACAAATAGCGACTTAAACTGCAAGTTTAGGAATGCCTGGACGGTGTTGTAAACTGATCAATCAGCCTTATGAACAGAGGAAAGAGATACTTTTGATGTCTTTTCGAGTTGTCTTTCATACACGGCATTCTATCAGGACAAAGTACCTCGCAGAGGATTATTAATTTGTTTTAATTTTCACGAATTGACGAAAGCAATTGGCCTTACATATAAACATATATATATATATATATGAACAGCATCAGATTATAGATAGTGACATCTATAATCCGTGTGGCGAAGCTTAAACCTAATATCGTGGAATTTTCTTTTCTATATATATATCACAACAAAAAATAACAAATATAGCAAAACAAAAATAACAAACAACTATACAGACTATACCTAAACTAAGCTAAATAAAGCAAACACAGTCAGATTTTTTGTAGTTCTTTCAGGTTTGTGTCGAATAAATCTATGTGTGCTTGCTTGAGTGACTGATTGCATATCAATAACATTTTGTTTATTGGTGATATACTGCCTGGATCTGTTTTGAATACATCATAATTTAAAATTCTTAAATTGATTTTAGGGACGTTTATGTATATTACTTGATTAGGTCACAGTCTTTGTATTTTGTGTAATTAAAAAGATGGTATACAAATAACACTACATGTTTATTTCTTCTATCCAAGAAACTCTTAAAATCGAAGCTATCTAGCATGCACCTATATGAGACCATATATGGGTATGTGTTATTTTTCCTGACATAAAGGTATCTTAAGAACCTCTTTTGTACTTTCTCAATGTGGTCTATGTGTGTTTGGGCTGAAGGCATCCAGATTTGTGCTGCATATTCCAGATGTGGTCTCACTAAGGCATGATAGAGCTTGATAATTGTTCCCAGTTCGAAGGACTTGCTATTTCTAATGATAAAACCTAAAAATTTAAATGCTCTATTGACCGTCTTGGTGTAGTGCGAATTGAATTTCATATCGCTCTAAAAGATAACTCCCAGATCTTTGATTTGACTCCTTTTTTCCAACTCGACCCCCGTCTATCTTATAGGTATGTTCAATGATGTTAGTTTTCCGTGTAAAGGTCACTACAGAGCATTTTTTTATGTTTATTGGCATTTTATTATCTTTGAACCAACGACTAATATTTTTTATATCTGTCTGTAGTAAAAGGCAGTCTTGGGGAGAAAATATTATTTTGAAGAGTTTAGAATCATCAGCAAAGAGCAGTCAGTCCCATAGATTCAGAAAGGCAATCGGGTTAATATACAATGTAAATAAAAGTGGACCTAAGGTACTACCTCGCGGTACACCTGAGATAGCTGTATACTTGTTTGAAGTATTTTTGCCTATCTTCACCGTGAGGGCCCAGCTCAACAGATATGATTTTAAAAACAGACAAGTGGAGTGTGATATTCCCATGGCAACTAGTCGATCTAGGAGCAGCCTGTGGTCAACCTTGTCAAAGGCTTTCTCACAGTCTGTATAGATGACATCCAGTTGCTTTTTGTTTTTTATTGCTTCGGAGGCATATTCTGAAAATATGCAAAGGTTTGAGACTGTAGATTTATCAGTGACAAAACCACGCTGAAATATAGAGATATTTGGTTTTAGAGCGCTTGTTAAGTTGGTACATACAATTGGTTCAAAAATGTTTGCCATTACGTTAATTATATTTATTGCTCTATAGTTGTTTATTTCATTTACGTTGCCGTTTTTTTTATAAATAGGCGTGACCAGAGCTGTTTTTAGTGCATTAGGAAATTGCTTGCTTGATATTGATAAGTTGAAGATGTGCACTAAAGGCTTAACTAAAAACTCTGCTAGACCTTTGTAAATATAGGAAGGTATATTGTCTATGCCAGTTGACTTTTTTTGTTTTAGTTCTTTTATGCTTACTAGAACAAAAAATAACTCCTATGATAGGAGCCCATTTACAGATGTAGATCCTACATAGATGAGAAAGCCAGATATTGTATATAAAATGCTTATTTTTCTGTTATTTTTGTTAAAATTTGTTTTTAAATTTATTTTATTAAATTTATTTTTGATTTCTATGCATTATGTGTAGATAAAGTAAATGAATTATGTTTATATTAGGCTAGCCTATTTGGAAATAAAGTTCTTCTTTTCTGAGCATATATAGATACATGATAATAATATGGGGTATATCTGGAATAACAATTATAAATAAAACTCAAGTACTACAAAATATAGGATGGTAAAAGTTTTATTCAATTTGGATTATAGAATGCCACAGACAATGTATATGCACAAGTGAAACTAAATAAATTAGAGCTTGTTCTCAAAATTGAACAATGTTTATTTATATATAAACTGGTAAATAGTCAATTAAAAACGAATACAGAAATGAGTCATAGGAACCAAATGCACACACATGATACAAGACAAAAAAATTAACTAAATATACAGAAGCCCAGAACAAATAAAACTCTTAATAACCCAATTGATAGGGCAATAAAAGCATATAATGAAGTACCGAAAACTATAAAGAATACTGCAATTTGTAATAAATATAAGATTTTACTCAAAAACTGGTGCTTGTCAAAACTACAAAATTAATGTACCTGCTATAAGTTGATTTTAAGTTTAATAATATTATCCATAAGATGCAAGAGATGTATCATACTAAAATTATCTTTTAACTATAGACACTAATATGTTATCAAACACACTTGATGTCAATACTATGTGATCCCGAGACCGACCATACCAGGCCGATTTGGTACTATTATCTGTAATAATATTGTAATTACTAAATTTAAATAAAGGAATTTGAAAAAAAAAAAGTGTTTTCTACTTGAAATGTAAAACAGAATTTTAAAGTTATTCCATATTTCCGCCATCATTCGAAAAAAAAACTTGACTTTTTCAAGTATTCAAATTTATATACCAAATTTTTTTGTCAGATTATTAATATCGAAGGAAAAAGTCCATTCTCAAAGTGGAGTTGTGATTTTTTTGGGGAAAAAAACACTCAAAGTCGTCTCCACAAATGTATTATCCCAGCGGGATTCATAAAAAACAGTAAGTATTAATATGGGTGTTTCACTTCAAGTTGCTGTCAAGCGTAATACCTAGATATTTTACTGTGTTGAACGATTTAAGCTGTTGTAATAGTAGAAGAGATTTGATTCAAAGCTTTTGAAAGGTGTGTAAATAATTTTCTTCAGATTTACCGTGTGAGTAGTTTGCTACGAAATATTCCACAATTATGGGAGAAAGAAGATGTCACTTGTTACTGTTACTTGCCATGCGAGTATTTTCAGCGTCGATTTGGAATCATTCTGTTCATATTGTTCGGTAGGAAATGGATGATGTAATTTGTCAAAATGAACACATCTTTGACACTATTTGCTTTTTTCAATTTCGAAAAAAGATTGTTATTGAACTCTTCTAGCATCTTGATCTGTTAGATACTAGTAAGATAATAAACAATTCTTTAACCATATCAAACACGAGTAGTTTCATGTCTGGCTATTATCTTCAAAATATCCACTATTTATGATGTTATTGATGAGAAAACAGTAGAACTTCGAAGGCTTTGAAGGATAAAAAATATTCTATGAATATGGTTGATTGGTTAAGGGCTGATGAACGAAAGAATTGGCTTTCCTTGACACTGAGTCCTGCGTGGGACGATTGTATTGGTCTGTCGTCAGTGGTTCATAATCGTATAGCCCTGTTTCTATTTACTAGGTGTTCCAGATCCATACCCCTTTCTGGGTTGATTTTTTCCCCAAATAATCTTCATCCCACGGTTTCTCTTTACATACCCATAGTGTGCATGTGTTTTCTCAGGTCGCAGTGCCCAGTCAGTAAGCCGGTTATTGTGCGTGCCTTCTATTTAGTGAGGGGAATTAGTTTGGTTTTGTTGCACAATTTCTCTACTAACATCAGTGCGCCTAGCATGAGCTCAGAGGTGGTTTGTCTGTACTAGGATGATAATATCATCTGCATACCCTTTGGTGTAATATCTTACCAGCAGATCGTCCACTAACATGTTAGTAACAGTATCCCGACCCGTGGACTTCCTCTGGCCATTTTAAGCTACACAGTATCTTCAAACATACTTGTTTGGACCTGTCGCTTTTGTAGTATCCACCCACAAGTGGTTTCATGAATATTTCTCCGCAGGAGGTGTTGTCAAAGGCTCCTTCAAAAGGTGTATAAAGCATTTATTCCGAGAGCCGTCTCATGCGATATTCCTAGTAGATAGGTTTGGGTGAAAAGGCTGCTTGAGCAGAGCTGTCCATATCTATCAGTTTTTTTAGTCCTTTAAAAAAACGTATAATTGGTCTGCATCTTATGCCATATGAGTTTCGCCCAGGCTTATGGATAAAGACGGCATTCCAGGTTTGAGGAGGTAGCCAACCAAATGCTAGGCTCATTCTGTAAAGCTTGCACAGTAGGTACTTGTGCTAGATATTCTATGCCTGCTGGAGTAGATCAGGGAATATGACATCTGGTCCAGGTGATTTATATGGGTTGAAAGGATGTATAGCCACTACTACTTAACAGTTAACAGGGGTCTCATTGCTGGCATTATCAGTTTTGATGGCGTTAGATCCTGGGAAGTGTGTATAAAGCATGATCTCTATAGTTTCTTTCCCAATTTAACTTCAGCCTCCAGAGAGTTTTTGAGTGTCACCACTGGAAAGTGTGCATGGAGTCGATGCCCTCACAGAACTTCCACCATGCTTTCCTTTGCTCTCCCCTGATTATTTTGTTGTATTCTCATGGGGTTTTAGAGTATTATTTCCACTCCCCAGATTTGTTCGCTATATTGAATAGCTGTCGCGTTTTTTTTTCCCAAGTTTGGTGAGTTCGGTTGTCCACCAGTGCACCTTACCTTTTATTTGTCTGTTTTTCAAAGGCAGTTATTCTGATATATGTTATAGCCTCTTGTAATATTACCAAGGTTTCCTCTATATCATGAGTAGGTATTGATTTTGGCATTTATAGGTTAGAGAGGTTTTTCCTAATTTCCTCCCTGTGTTTCGGCCTGTTGGTTATTCTGGGATCCCGACACATTTTCTCCGATTCAATGATGTTACCAATCTCTAGATAGATGTGCCGATAATTCGAGTTTGAGGGCTCTTCCAAGACTGACCCCTTGTCAACTTGCCGACTTACCTGGGAGGAGCTTCTTTGGGTTACAACGGTTGGCTCATCGCCCTTATTTAGTACTCCCAGGCTACGGAGACAATTAATTCAAGCAGTTACTCACCTCTTAGTTCGTGTCGGTGCTTGCTCTCACTGTATTGTGTGTGTTTGGCTTGATCTGATGATTATGAAAATGTATATAATTGGAACAAAGTTCCTTTACGCGGCTTGCGGCACATGAGCAGATATTATCGTTGAGTGGTAATACGTGGAAGATATTTTTGTTTCTTTTATATTTCTATATAAGGTATGTTTAGATGATTATATCCTTTTTTAGACATAATTTTTTATGTTTTTTGTATGCCAAAGTTGGATTAATGGTTTACATTGAATATGTGGTACGTCAATTTGATATAATATAACGGATAGTATTGTCAGGAATAAAATACCTTTTACTGTGGCGGAGGAGTTTGGAAAAAATATATATTGGTATAGTATTGCATGGTATAATGACAATTAAATGTGATGGATTAGAAAACGTCAACTTTTAAAGTGAAAAATATTGAGAAACAAGAAACACAAAATGGTGGATACATGAGATTGATGGCAACATATTCTGCTACCTCAATATTAATTGATTCATTGGATCGTTTGGAACCAAGAAGGGAGCATAATGATTTTTTCTTACGTGACGAAAATATACAAATATAATCAATCTGAATCTCCATATCGAATTACATTCGGAGTTGAAGAAAATCTCGGGCCAATCGAGTAACCGAATGTTTAGTACTCACAGCAAACATGAAATAGAAATAAATATTTAAAAAAATGGTCGTGTTGAGGATTGAATCCCGAACCTCTGGCTTGTTTTACGGCCGTTGGGTCTTTGAAATTATTCGTGTATTTGTAGGACATGAGCGTTTTATTGTGGAATTGAATATTTCTAAGCAAAGTAGAAAATATTTTTGCACACGCTTTTTCCTTACGTGATGATAAATCTCCATATCGAATGAAGAAAAAGCGTAAGGAACTTCATTCCTGACTGGGGTCCCACGACCACACACGATTTTTTTACAAATCTTATAGGCATAAACACTTGTGTTTTTGTCCGCCATGGTGTTGTGTTTAGCTGAACTTTGAAATTGTAACAAATAATCAGACGCAAACAGTTATTTTTCACTTTTTTAATCAACACATAATTATATCTCAGAAGAATAAAAAAATTAGGAGTTTCTTATATAGCAATATTTAGAATCATATGAATTTTATATTAATGGATATGAATGGTATTTTAATATGAAATATATAATTATTATAATCAGAATGACTCTAATAGTGTAAAACTTGTCCAATAAGCTTGTTTCATTTCTATGGACTTTTTACCTACTTTAATTTCTAAATGCTAATGAAATGATCACCAAAGTAAAAAAATATATTGCAAACAAATCATATAAGTAAATCACTCTAGAAATTATTTTGATCCAAGATTGAATAAATTATATTCAAACTTTCATTCACAAACTTCTAAAAATAAACAGTAAAAAGTAATAGATCTGGCAAAATTAAACTCCATATTCTACTTTCAAAAATACAATAAATATTCGTTAGAACCCGCCAAGTGTGAAATTTTCAAAACTTCATTTTTGTAATCATCGAGCTTTTGCTATGATAATTTCCCTAATTTGTTGTGTCAACCATTCTACCCCCTCTTGCAACCCTTCTCCACTCAGTGCATTGCTGGCAGAAATGTGCCATGGTTTATCCATTATTTTGTCTAATCCCAATCCAGCGGCGATCTTCACGCTGCTCAAAGCTTCTTTGCTGTCCATTTTATTGGCGAAAAATAGTACGGGAAGTTTCCTGTGGCATATATCGGGATGCTGGAGAAGTAGATCAAGTTCCTCTTTCACTACTACTAGCCTTAGTCTGTCACTACTGTCGATAACAAATATTATGCCGTCACATTCTTTGTAGTAGTGTTCCCATAGATCTCTATATCGCCCATGTCCTGACATGTCGAACGCCGTGAAGGATAAATTTTTATCTGAAAATAAAAATAAAGAGTTGTTGGTGCTCCTAGGCGGTCTATGAGAAAAATGTATACCAAAAATTAGCTTTCTTGATAATTAAAATTTATTTTCCACTCAGTATCACGGATTATTTATTTTTGAAAAATCTGCTCATAGATATTACTGAAATGGCAAATTATGAAACACCATGTTTGCTATGAATTTTGATGGAATTCACAAAGATGTAGATTTTGAGTATTTTTTTTAATTGTATGGGTTGATATCGATGGTGATAATTTGCCCTTTTCTCGAAAAATTACCCTATGAAACCATAATCTATTAGACAAAATGAAAGATTGACCATTGCAATGAAACCATTACTAATACAATTGAAATGACCTGTGAGATATATCAGTCCTACACTTCATAGAACCGTTAATAAATACACAGAAAATTAACATTCACTACCTAATGTCAAAATATTACGAAGAATAACAAAAAGTTCATAAAATCCTTTTAGAGTTGAATAAATATTTCATCCTTTTCATTATATACCTTGGAGATATATAGATTATCACTGAAGAGAAATTCTGAATTTTCAAATCAATAGAACCTTAGATTACATTAATCTAAAATTAGAACTCCCCAAGATGCAATCAATTATGTAGTATTATAAAATCCCCTATATTCTGGTAGCATATATTCATTGATGCGTTTTACTAAATGATAGTTTTCCAAATTGAACATGGGTAATTCTTGAAAAAATGAAGAATAAAGTTCCCCTAGAAAATTGAAATATTTACAGGGTTGTCATCAGTAAACACTGATAGTAGTTTAAAAATATTTCAAACATTTTGTCAATCCGTTTATGTTTCTACTTACGAATCAGGGGCGGACGGGCCAGTTGGGAATTCGGGAGATTTTCCGAAGGGAAATAATATTTGGTGAATTTAATAATCCAAAGTCTGGTCTTTATGTGCATCTTATATCTGCTTTGGAAGCAATAAAAAATAACGAGAAAATTGCAAGAGCTACTGCCAAATCATATAAAGAAAATTTGGTAAAATTCAGCATTACTGGTACCCTTTCCAAATATTTACAGAGCAAAGGTTTAGATCTACTGAAATGCAATGCTATGGTAGAAACTGCTATTAACGATTTCAGCTTAACTCAAAGGGATTTTGATAATATAGAAAACGCCTTAAAAACCTTCGTAACATGGGCTAAGACAGAATTTTTGTCAGAGGACATTGAAGTCACTATTGAAGAAAGTTTTCAACAAATTCGTAAGAGAGTGGTCAAATTTTTCGATGAGAGGTCTAAATGATGGGCGGCATAAAACAGAAATTGACAACTTTAGAATAAATACTTTCAACGTTATAATGGATGTGACAATGGAATCCATGAACGCAATATTTAAAAAAAATAGATTTATGCAAGGATTCGGCAGTATTGGACCCAAAAAACTTTTACCAAATAACATCTACTGACTATGACAAATTCTTTCAGGAAGTTGCATAAAAAACTTGTCAGCAAAAATTATTAAATATGATCCCTCTGCTACTCCTGAAAATTTGAAAGAAGCAATTATAAATTTTGAAAAAACTGGGATGGATTCAAATTAATCATCATAAATACAGATACCCATAAATATAAACCAGACATTGGCCCACTAGATGAGAAAAAAACTGAAGAAAAATTTCAGAAGATCTGTAAAAATTGTGCATATATTTCAAAATATAATATGTTTTAGGGAGCATACCCTTCACTTTTTACTGTTTATCCAATATCTTCTGACGCTGGCCATTTCCCAAGTAGTGTATGAAAGATCATTTTCCATTTTAGAATTTATAAAGGATCATTTATGCTGATATGAATATGAGGAAGTGATCAATGCTTTGGCCGAAGAAAGTGATTTGTTCGAAAAATCACTTTTATATTAATCACCGAGTTGTGGAATGGTAAGTTGTAAGGCTTTTGGTTGTTGTTTGTCTTGTTTTATAATAAAAAATGAGACACTTTTTCAAACATCCGTTTTTATATAGGTAGACCCATTTTGTATACAGTAATCGTATATTCAAGATATGATCATAAAGATTTGTTGTGGGTAAGTTTTATCTTTTCTATTTATTATTTCCAAAATTATGTTCAGTTGATGTAATGCATTGCTATATAGATATATTTAGCACCTTTTCAAAAATTGTAATATGTTTGACAATTTTTGTTCTGTTCAATACTAATAACCAGAACCAGGCTCTTAGTTTTTAATTATCGTCTGTACATATTATGTCTCATTATTAAAAGCATTTGGGAAGTACCTAAGTAAGACGACTTATTTTCATTTATATAAATTTAACGATTTCTGTATAGCTCGTTGAGAAGTTCCTTCATTTTATTTTTTTACAAAAATGGACTGGGCCGCTTTTAATAGTTTCCCGGGCCGGTTTGCCCCTTCCCATCCGCCCCTGTTACGAATACTTATCTGGATTCATTGTAATGTGCAACTAGAATATTTAATAATTTTACGAGAAAATATGTCAAGAACAAAAAAAAACAAATGTTCATTATTACTATTGTAAATACCTACTCTTTTAGATTCATAACATAGGATGGGTGAATATCCATTCCTATCTTGTCAAGAATTATATTTTGCCTATTTGGGAATTTTGATAAATTGACTATTGTCGACGTTATTGTTGAAAAATATCGAAATTTGTTATCTCTTAATATTCACTTCACTCAATAGACTACCTAAGTCGTGACGTCAGACACGAAGGAATAAATGATATTTTTTCTATTTTTATGGAAAAGAGAATCTACTTTATTGAGAGAAAATCGTAAAGAAAAGTACTAGTTTTATGGTGAGCAACACTTTTATTATATAGATCATTATGATGGCCCCTCGTATACGACATTCGTCAGATATATTGTTGATATATAGACGATTCTACCATAAAACTAGTACTTTTTTTACAATTTGTAACATTTTCTTTTGACTTAGATGGTAATAGATTCGATGTAGCTTCAGAAACTACCTTTAAAATGTCATGGGTAACAATCATCTGATGCATTTTGGAAAATTAAAAAATAATTGTTTGTTTACTCGTCTTCATGTTGTTTTGTTGTTAGCAATGTACAATTTATATTTAAAGTCACATACTTGCAGGGCCGATCCTAGCAGGTATGCAGCGCGTGCACCGCACGCGGGCGGCCAAACTAAGGGGCAGCCGCGAGGCGGCCGCAGGCCGCATTCAGTTATAACAATCAGCTATTTTTTGAAAGAAGAAAAATGAAACGTTAGTGCTCAGTTGTGTTGTGTGTTGGTCTATTGTCCATTAGTATCTTCTCCTACTCTCATCTACACACATTCTTCATTTGAGAGCAAAATTCATGGCAGAGCCGGCAAAGCAGCATAAAAAATTTAAATTTCTATAAAAAAAAAACCAAGGACCATATTTTTGACAGGACTAAGTATGTTTGGTTCCTGTGTGCGGCGCGGCGGCTTATTTATGTACGTATAGTCTTGACGATGTCAGTTGGAACAGCGAAAAAAAATTTAAAGGAGGTACCAGCGGCGAAACCTTTGAAAAAAACGTGCTGCTGTTCGCCGGGCGGCTTTTTTTCAAAGGTTTCGTCGCTGCGGCCTCCTTTGAATTTTTTTTCGCTGTGCCAACTTACTTGTAAAGACTATATATATCACAGTCGGCACGCGGCTCACAGGTCAATGGTCAAAAGAAACTTTATTTTAGCGGTTTTCTTTATAGATAAGAAATGGATTGTTTCGACAAAGTTAAAGGGATGCGGCATCGGATTTTTTTTTGCTACTTCACCAGGATATATAAACCATTTTCATTTCAAAATGTTCATTCAATTTTGAATCAACATACAATAAGACTGGTCATAAACACAATCAAGTGCAAGTGTAAGATAATATTGGAAATTAGTGACAAGGTGTTGCTGTTGAGTATCCTTTAAATATTTAAATCAGAACTGTGGTAAGTACCAAAGCTCTTAACTAGATTTATGAACGAATGAAATGTTGTACAGGGTGTTTCATAATTAGATAAAAAAAGTGGGCATATTTTTAAACTAATTTTGTCGCGATGATTCGTTTTGAAAATAAGTACAGAATGTTTGAAAATTCAAAATTTATTTTCAATTCTTTCAAAATTCGTTAGCACAAAATATAATTTTCTTACAAAATTATAGGTTACCAACCGGGGGAGTTTATGAAAATTTTAATTTTTACCCAGATTTTGAAAGAGCGCTACGAATCATTATTTATTTTAAATAATTTGCTCTAACTTTTTCAACAGGAATGGGGATTTCTTATGAATAACCCATATTCTTACACTTTAAGTAAAAAAAGTATTAACAATGGTAGGTACTTTTAGAGGTCATTTCGATGAATTTCAAAATTTCTGAAGAATTCCTATTCATTTTATCTGCATCTGTGAGCCATGATATACTTATCGTTCTTCTTACCTTTTACCTTTAGATGTCGTCCTCGTCCAAAAACAGAAAAACTAAAAGAGAGTCAGGTGCCTTCTATAGAAAAGAGAAGAATAGAAGAAATCTCAAAACAAGCGGGAGCATTGAAAAAGTATTTTGGAAAACCGGATAAAAGTGAGCCCGAACAAAAAGGTTTGAATCAAATCGCGGAGTTTGATTATTCTCAACCATCAACATCCACCAGTACTAGTGAAACAAACAATAAATCAATAGACTTCACACCCGATGAAGGTGATAAAGCTGCAAGATCATCATCAAGCAGTCCCATTCCCAGTGAAGCCGAATTGTGAAAGCAAAGAGGAAGAGGGCTCTGCTCAAGTAGCACTAGATGATCCAGGTACTTGGCCTAACATTTTGACAAAAAAATATATTGATTTATTGGTAGAACACGGTCCCAAACAAGTTGCAGATTTCAAATTTCCGATTGATGAGAGTGGCAGAAAATTTAGCTGTTCATATTATAACAAAACTTTAGTGAACGGGGAGAAAATAAATCGCGCGTGGCTCTGCTATTCCATAAAACTAAATTGTATTTTTTGTTTTGCATGTAAATTGTTTAGTAGAGATAGTTCAACACAACTTCTAAATACTGGCTTTTCTGATTGGCGTCATTGTTCGGATTACCTCAATAAGCATGAAAATACTCTAAAACACGTTAACTCTATAAGATCGTGGTGCGAAATAATGACGAGGATGGAAAAAAATTGTGCCATTGACACGGAACAACAAAATGTTTACAATAGAGAGAAAAAGCGATGGCGCGCTATCATTGAAAGAATTATTGCTGTAGTACAATTTTTAGCCAGTCAAAATTTAGCATTCAGAGGAACTAGTACGGAGTTGTATCATAGAGATAATGGTAATTTTTTAAAGGCAGTAGAGATGTTGGCCAAATTTGATCCAGTTATTTCAGAACACCTTAATAATATCACTAAATACAAAGATAAAAAAACACGTATTCCACACTACTTAGGGCAGCATTTTCAAAATGAAGTAATTCATATTTTAGCCGAATCTATTCGTAATGAGATAACACGCATTGTCAAAAAAGCCAAATATTACACTATAATTCTCGACTCTACGCCCGATATTAGTCATACAGAACAAATAACGTTTGTAATTAGATGTGTGAACACTTCTGATGGTAAAAGTAAAGTAGATATTTTAGAATTTTTTCTAGGATTTCTTTCAGTAACTAATACCACTGGAGAAGGTCTGTGCAATTTTCTATTAGAGAAGCTATTACCTAGTCTGCAGCTCGAAGTTGAAGATATACATGGTCAGGGCTACGACAATGGATCGAACATGAAGGGGAAAAATATAGGGCTTCAGAAACGGATTCTCGATATCAATCCTAGAGCATTATAGGTGCCGTGTGCGGCTCATATCTTAAACCTCGTCGTTAATGACGCTGACAGCTCCAGTGGTGAAATTTCTGGATTTTTTGATATTGTACAAGAGGTATATAATTTTTTTTCTGCGTCCCCATATCGATCGGATTTACTAAAAAAATACGTGAAAAGTCTAACTTTGAAACCATTAAGTGAAACAAGGTGGGAAAGTCGTATCAATGCTATCAGACCTCTAAAGCAAGACCTCAAAAACATTATTACCGCATTAAATTCCTTAATTGAAGATTCCACCAGAGACGCGAAAACAAAAAATGGTGCAAAATCAATAATAAAAAATCTTGAATCATTCAAATTTTTGTGTTCAATTTTGATTTGGCATGATTTATTATCAAGAATCAATGTTCTGAGTAAAATGCTTCAAAATCCTAAATTAAACATCGCGGAATGCATTGAAGGCTTAGATAATATAAAAAAATATTTTGTTTCACAAAGATCAGACGATAATTTCAAAATATTTGTCGAATCAGCCACAACACTTGCTAGAGATTTAGGTATTGATCCCGAATTTCCAAGTTCGAGGCTCAGGAAAAAGGTCCGTTTATTTGATTACGAGGGCAGTGATGAACCCTTTTTGAATCCCTTCCAGCAATTCAAGACTTCTTTCTATTTTGCAATTTTTGATCACGCGATCTCTTCGGTAAATGAAAGATTTACATTATTATCTGAGTGTTTTTCAATATTCTGCTTTCTGTATGAGTTTCACAACATTTCTAGTGATGATCTCATGAAAGCCTGCATGGACTTAGATATTAAGTTACAGGTACAGGAGGAAGGAAGTATCGTGAAAGATATAGACGGTATACAACTGTTTAATGAAATAACTTCATTCAAAGATATTTTTCCAGGTAAGAAACAGCCAATTGAGGTATTAGAAATCATAGTCAAAAATGATCTCATTTCCTGTTTTCCTAATTTTGCTCTAACAAGAATTTTTTTAACCTTACCTGTTTCTGTGGCTTCAGGAGAAAGAAGTTTCAGCAAATTAAAAATTATTAAAAATTACTTGAGAAATAATATGACACAAGAAAGGCTTTCAGATTTGGCCATCATCTCTATTGAATCCGAAATCTGTGAAAAAATAGATTTTACGGAAATTATTGATAAATTTGCCACTCAGAAAGCCAGAAAGGTTGATTTGTTGAAAATATAAACAGGATGTTTATAAAATCAGATGTGGAATCATCTGCGACTGAAAGATAAACTTTAGTCACTATCTTCCATCGTCAAGATAACCTCTTGTGGGGTATTCATGTTGAAAAGAGAATGTTTCCCTTTTCAACCAGAAAGGTTATTTTATAATTAGGTAATTATAATGATTAGGTACCTAGTCTGTAGACTGTAGAACAACTGATTTATATACTTTTCGTTGGTATACGCACTGAGTATGTCCAAAATCGTTGTGTGTGAAATAGACGTTATACAGGTAGATGAGTTTAAGAGTTTATAACGTCAACGTTAAATATTAGTCAAAATAAGAAAAAAATCTCTGGAGGGGCGGCACATCTGGTATTTGCACGCAGGCGGCCGATACCCTAGGATCGGCCCTGCATACTTGATTGAACTGTTTAGGCCCGGTATTTTCACCTCCGGTTTTACTAGGAATAAATTGACCAATGGTTAGGATGTGCTTTTGCTTATCAATAAACGTTTACAAAAGCATATCCTTAACGTTGGTTAATTTATTCCTAGTATAAGCGGAGGTGAAAATACCGGGCCTTATTATTTATCTATTTGGCAGATGTCTACCTGACGGATTTAGTATACGAGGGGCGACTATAATGATCTATGATCTGTTTTATTACCCGACTACGGCGAAGCTAAAAGGAGAGTTATGATTTTGAGCGGTATGTATGTGGGTATGTTTGTATGTTCATCTGTTTCCTCATAACTTCTAAACTACTCATCATAATTTGACAAATGAGGTATCGTTGGAAGCGTCTTGATCGTGCGCTGGTTAAAGGCTATGTGACGTCACATTTAATTGAATATGGCGCCCTCTAAAGGACATAAAGTCACCAACTAAAAAAAATTATTTAATGATGCCGTGTTAGGTATCAAATGAAAGGACTCAATTAGCGCATTTCAAATATATATATATATATATATATATATATATATATATATATATTTATATATAATTTCTAAAATCACACCTCAGATGTGAGCCAAACATATTTTCTCTCCAAACCTACCCAAAATACATATATAATAAATACATATTTCATTACGGACTATAGTACACATGTTAAAATTATATTAAAAAAAACCTGTGTAATAATAATGACATAAGCTGGGAGTACCTCCACGCGGTGTATTACCTTGGCTAGGTACATGTAAAACAATAAAATCTAAACAAAAAAAATGTAAACTGTTCGCAAAAAAATCAAACTATTCAATATTTATCCTCTATTGAATAAACAACTCACACGTAATATATTTTAATGTGTTTAATACATATTCATAGTGATGTTCAGAGAATAGCCGTGGTCATATGCCACCTACCCTAACAAAACAATACATTCTAACAGTAGTAAGCGATCATAAGCTTTAGGGCAAAGTGGCATTTGACCACGGCTATCCTTTGAACATCACTATGAATGTTTCAAATACATTAAAATATATTACGTGTGAGTTGTTTATTTAATAGACGATAAATAAAAGAATAGTTTGTACATAACAATTTCAGATAAGAATATTTTCTTGTTTCATAATTTTTAGATCGTGATTTTTCAGTAGTCGGGTTTTAGTTTTTAAATTTATTTTTATTTTATTATGCATTTAAAATAGGAAAAAACAGCGTGTTCAATGCGTAAGAAAAGTGAATTTTCTACCTCTTGGAAATTTTCCACTCAATAGAAAACTATCACTTTTCTTTACTTAAAGAATAATTCTACATAATATTCTACATAAGACAACTTAAAACTCAAGCCTTCAACACTACATACGATTTCGAAAGTGACTTTCAATCAATTTTTAATTGATTTTTTCGACCTTACCATTTATGTTGGCAGTATTATTCTAATTCCAAATAAAACATAATTCAGAACTGGCAACTGTGCCTATTCCAATCTAAACGTCCGAGGTCAATGAAGCGGCAAACCAAACATCATAGGAAATAGGCGGAGCTTTCTATCTGTGTGTAGAGCTCATCCAGTATTGAAACGACCGTTTGGTAGGTAGAGAGGGGGAAAACACGAGTGGACACGATTTGCTGTGCTACGGAGAATCTTCACCAGTGTCTTGGCATGCAGCGTTTGAAAGGTTAGGTTTGTTTAATTAATAAATAGGTAGTGCAGTTATTTATTCAACTTTGCAATAGTTTACCTGTTACCTTGCCAAAATGCCCAGTGGTAAGTACTATTCAGTAGCGGAAAAAGAAATAGGAGTGTTAGGAAAGTTATAGGAGGGTAAGTTCTCTACGTCTCGTGAATCGCCTATACCAAATAATTTGGTACGCCTATGGAATTTCTATTGATAGCCATAGTTAGACAATGGTTCGGGTATCTTCGATAAAAATTGGTTGTTAGGTGGGGAAAGGCCAAAGTGGTCGTTTCAATACTGGATGAGCTCTATAATCTGTGCCATGTGAATAATGTTCCTAATAAACTCGTTGGCAGTAGAAAATCATCATGCTGTGTGGCGAACACATTTCTGTGAATAATGTGGAGGAACGCGGCGTGTGAAATTGTTTATAGACAAATATTTAATTTTGAGCGATTTTAGCGATATATACCAGGATCGTAATAGATTAACCGGTGAAAGTGTTTTGCAACTTTCATATAGGTGATTTTTGGTTTGGAAAGAATTTCGCCTAGGGATTTGAGAATTTCGAGTGATGAAAAACTAATAGAAACTTAGGAATAAGTGTTAGGATTTTGACACTTGAGGTGGAAGTCTCAGTGTGTCTACTTGCGGGGTCTTGACACTATAGGTAGTCGAAATATGTTGACAGCGCCACCATTCGGTGAAATTTTTGAATTTTGGGGTAGACTGAATTCAGTATTGAGACAGCACAATGGTAAGTATAGAGGGGGAAAACACGAGTAGACAGATTGTCATCCTATACAGTAGTGTCATGTTGAAAGGTTACGTTTGTCAGGTCAATAAGTGGGTATCTAGTGTAGTTTATTCAATTTTGTTTACTGTTACCTCGCAAAAGTCTGGGGTGAGTACTTTTCCATAGCGGAAGAAGAAATTATGGCGAAAGCTACCAAATTCATGATACGTCTGTGTACGCTTTAATAATCATTTGGTAAACCTTTGGAATTTCTCGTAATAGCTTCGGTTCGGACATCTTCGTGTCTTCATCAGGAACTGTTCATTAAGTGGGGGAAGGACAAACATGCTGTCTCAATAGTGGATGCATTCTAGCTTGTCGTCTCTCCAGCATGGATTCCAGTGCAGTTTTTGTGAAAAAAAAAATGGATCAAAAAGTATTTGTAGCGTCGTTGGTTGCTCGAATTCTGAGTCTGAAAATCGTGAGCTCAGTTGTAACGTTTTCCGGGGCAATGGTGGCTGAAAGAACGGAGATAAAAGTGGATAGCCGCTGTTTGCAGGCAAGAGTAAGTATTGATGTTCAGTAACAATAAAAATTAAATTAAAAAAATATTCTAGTTTTAAAATAATGGAAACTATAAATTTAATAATTCGTTTTTGAACTTTGAGCTCCTGGAGTTTCCCGCAAAACTCTTCCACAAACGATCACAAAATTGCCATCAGCTCGTTCGTAGACGTTGTCTATGTGGCAACTTTTCAATAAACCGGCCCCTTTGGAAGGCTCGTTTTTCGAAAAACATCCGCATTCTCTTCTTGGAATCCGCTGCGGATTATAATTTATAATTGACATTTTTACATGATGTGAGATTCACAGCGTATAGGTTTAGGCTACCTCAACGTTAAAAAAAACCGCTAGGAGCGCTGTGTATTTCCCGGTCGAGTTACTTCGACTCCCTATATAGTTCTCGTTTAGAGAGTAGGCAGATTAAGGCCTCAGTGTAAAATCACCCCCTTTCTTCCTAAGTGATTATACCTGAGAACTTTGCAGATTGATGAGCCTTCAGTGTGAATCCACTTCTTCCTTGAAATTGAGACCTAACTACACCTGAGGAGTTGGACCTAGCTCAACGTGAAAATCCCTTTTTTTATCCTAATTCAGAGACAAAACGTCAGAATTCTCAAATTCCTAGACGCGGTTCAACCCGAACTTTGAGCATTCAAAATGATTCTGACGGCAGATAACCTATCCGGACACACACATTATTATTTTCATATTACTTACTTTGAAATTTCTCGATTGAAAATCCAACTGTTGGTACAATATCTGTAACTCTCTCTTCCTCATTTTTGAACCTATTCACAACCGTTGTTTTTCCACTATTATTCAGACCTACAACCAAAACATTAACTTCTTTTTTTCTGACCCCTAAGAAGTGTGCCAATTTTTGGAAAAGTCCCATAATGTTCAGATATTATATATGTAAGGAGGGATTATGTTATTTGCCATTTTTATGGTGATCAAGTGTAGGTATATGTGTTGGTATTTATTGTTGCATAGCAACGTGTCAGTTGTGAGTTCAATAAATAGAATATTATGGTAGTGATATCTACTGCTACTAAATTTTGGGATTTATGCACGAGCTTCTCAACGAATGTACTTTAGTTGACATCATTTATTACAGGAATTTTTCAAAATTTTGCACTTTCAAGCTTTTTTGACATAATTATGGCATATAATATATTATTAGAGTGTATCTTATCTCCTAGTAAAACGCCAGCCAGTGCTCTATTTTTATATATAAACTAGCACTTTACCCGGCGCAGCTTCGCTCAAATTTCTTTTATCTCCTTTTGAAATGTAGGTCAATGAGTCTCACCTCTCGTCACACAATAAGGAGGGGAATGCATTTATATTTTAGGCATTATGAAGAACAATATGGAAAAAATGAAATCAATACATTAAAACTATTAATTATTATTATATTAATTATTAATATTTTTTCTCAAGTTGATATCTTCATCAGATATAATCAAAAAGAACATTTCTTAGTGAGCGCCACATAGAACACTACCAATGAATTAAATCAAATTTGTAAAAAACTCCTCTTTCTTACAAGTCTAAAGAAGTTTAGAAGGTGGCATCTTCCTACTGCGATCATTACATTCTACTAGATTTTGCAAGTTTTCAGTCAACTTGAGGCAAAATAGTTTGCAATAAAGATAGAAGAGAAAAAATTGTGTGTGTCGAACTACTATCAACCTATTTTCTGACAAAAAAATCATAATCTCCGACAAAAAAAAAACTCTGGATGCCAATTTTGATTTAATTCGAATCACACACAAAAAAACTATCTGATATTTTTCCATTGTAATGCACTAGCTAGCTCGCGAACAAAATTTCAAGATATTTGGATATGAGTCAAATCTTAATTGGAAGATTTGACCTATACTTACTTCAATCGGCTCATCAGAATGATTTTCTACAAAAAATATTCAGTTCAAAAGGTTTAGTACTATGGTTATAACTGCAATAATGAGCCTTTTTCCTCAAGTGCAAAAAATTCCCCACTAGCTGCGCTAGTAGTCCGGTAGGGACAAACATTACCTATCTCACATTAAGATACATGTGAAAATAAAAAAAAAAAAAAATGTTTTGGCAGAAGACGACGTTCAGGAGCCAAATTAAAATTTGCAAATGTGAAGGATAATAATGTAGCAACATTAAAACGGTGGTTTGCTTGTCGAAATCTTAAAATTTCCTGAAAAAAATGAATGAGTTACAGTGAATATGATTCAAGAGGTCATTTTTAGGCACTGTTTTTGCACACAAAAATCACTAACAATGCCACCTTCTTTTAACCAGCTTAAACTATAAACACCAAATCACTCATTTTCGGTACAACTTTGCACAAAATGTCGGTTTCATCGAAAAAATACTCGTTCTTCAACATTTACACCTAACCTAACTTTTCACATTTACTAAATTTTATCTGTCAAAGGTGGAAAGTTAATATTTTTTCGATAAAACCGGCTATATTTTGTGCAAAGTTGTACCAAAAATGAGTGATTTGGTGTTTGTAGTTTAAGCTGGTAAACAGAAGGAGGCATTGTGAGTGATATTTGTGCGCGAAAATGGTGCTTAAAAATGACCTCTTGAAGAAGGAGGTCAATATATCTCGGAAAGAGACCACCGCGTTTTTCTTTCGGATTCGTGTTCAGGAGGCAAAAAGACGTAATAAAAGTCAAACAGCTATTTTCAGGGAGCGTGAGCATGACACCCCTTAACATTTAGCTAACCTACCTTTATTAATTGTAATCAGGATTTTCTTCAGTTGGACGTTGGACCTTTACCACCAATAAAATGTTCAGAGCCAACATATGAATATTTATTTTTTCTTTTGTTAAATCCACTCTCCTCGAGGCATGGATCCATTTATTACATCTTACCTCATCAATATGAGGTTTTACGAATGGTATGAAAAGTATCTGATCTCTAGTGTGATTTTCTATTTCAATCAATTCCTGGTCAGATTTCCTGTAATTTTTGTCAAAATATGAACAGCAATTATATGCATAGTCAGGTATATCATTAAACTTCACAACAGGATCCGTATCAGTTTTGCAAAACTTACAGAAAAAATCACCACTCAAAGTTGTGTCCAAATTTTCAATACACACTAGATGTACCCAACCATTACATTCATCACATTGTACCCAATCAGCCTCAAATTCCAATTTTCCCTTCCCGCAATAGATACATAAATTTGGATCAATTTTCATTCGTTTGGTAACCAATGATTGGGGACTTTCCAGCGCCCGTTTCAGTAATGTTCCTGAAAAATTATTATGAAGTACCTTCTCTCTTTTCTCCCAGATTTCTTGTGAAGCAAGGCCTTGATGACAGATGCATTCTGTTGATTATTCCAAACGTTTTGATGAAGAAAATTTTTTAGTTCGTCCAATATTAACTTTGACATATTCATATTTAAAACCGTGGCGCCCCAAATTGATTTGAGAGTATAGGTGCATTCAATAGGTTATTCAGATTGTTTTGTCGAAGAAATTTTTTTAGTTCGTCCAATATTAGCCGAGATATTAGCGAAAATATGTCAAAAATGACAGCTTCTATTTTCTGCTGTCTTCCGAACGGTGCCCCAAATTGATTTGAGACTATGGGTATATTCTACGGGTTACTCAGATCATTTTGATGGAAAAATTGTTGACGTTCGTCCAGTATTAACCGAGATATAAGCGAAAATATGTCAAAAATGACAGTTTCTATTTTCTCCTGTTTTCCGGACGGTGCTCCAAATTGATTTGAGGCTATGGGTGCATTCTGTTGATTATTCCAAACGTTTCGATGAAGAAAATTTTTTAGTTCGTCCAATATTAACTTTGACATATTCAGATTTAAAACCGTGGACAGAAAATTTTGATTGATTTGAGATTTTGTTCATTCTTTTATTTTGAAAAATTTTTCATCATTATTAACCGAGATATTAGCGAAAATATCAAAAATGACAGTTCTATTTTCTCTGTCTTCCGGACGGTGCCCCAAATTGATTTGAGACTCTGGGTATATTCTATGGGTTACTCAAATCGTTTTGGTGGAAAAATTGTTGACGCTCGTCCAGTATTAACCGGTTAAGCGAAAAATATCAAAAATGCGTTTCTATTTTCTCCTGTCTTCCGGACGGTGCCCCAAATTGACTTGAGGCTATGGGTTCATTCTGTTGATCATTTCAAACGTTTCGACGAAGAAAATTTTTTAGTTCGTCTAATATTAACTTTGACATATTCAGATTTAAAACCGTGGAAAATTTTGCGCCCCAAATTGATTTGAGAGTATAGGTGCATCCAATAGGTTATTCAGATTGTTTCGGCGAAAAAATTTTTTTAGTTCGTCCTATAATAACCGAGATATTAGCGAAAATATGTCAAAAATTACAGCTTCTATCTTCCGGACGGTGCCCCAAATTGATTTTAGACTATGGGTATATTCTATGGATTACTCAGATCGTTTTGGTGAAAAAATTGTTGACGCTCGTCCAGTATTAACGAAACTTCCGGACGGTGCCCCAAATTGATTTGAGGCTATGGGTTTATTCTGTTGATCATTCAGATCGTTTTGGTGAAAAAATTGTTGACGCTCGTCCAGTATTAACCGAAATATAAGCGAAAATATGTCAAAATGACAGTTTCTATTTTCTCCTGTCTTCCGGACGGTGCCCCAAATTGATTTGAGAGTATAGGTGCATTCTATAGGTTATTCAGATTGTTTTGGCGAAGAAAATTTTTTAGTTCGTCCAATATTAACCGAGATATTAGCGAAAATATGTCAAAAATGACAGCTTCTATTTTCTGCTGTCTTCCGGACGGTGCCCCAAATTGATTTGAGACTCTGGGTATATTCTATGGGTTACTCAAATCGTTTTGGTGGAAAAATTGTTAACGTTCGTCCAGTATTAACCGAGATATAAGCGAAAATATGTCAAAAATGACAGCTTCTGTTTTCTCCTGTCTTCCAGACGGTGCCCCAAATCGATTTGAGACTATAGGTATATTCTATGGGTTACTCAGATCGTTTTGGAGGAAAAATTGTTAACGTTCGTCCAATATTAACCGAGATATGAGCAAAAATATGTAAAAAATTATGGTTTTATCCATTTTCTGTCTTTCAGACGGTGCCCCAAATTGTTTTGAGACTATAGGTGCATTCTGTTGATTATTCCAAACGTTTTGATGGAGAACATTTTTCAGTTCGTCCAATAATAACTATGAAATATTCAGATTTAAAACCGTGGACAGAAAATGTTGGCGCCCCAAATTGATTTGAGAGTACAGGTGCATTCTATAGGTTATTCAGATCGATTTGGTGAAGAACATTTTTTAGTTCGTACAATACTAACCGAGATATTAGCGAAAATATGTCAAAAATGACAGTTTTTATTTCCTCCTGTCTTCCGGACGATGCCCCAAATTGATTTGAGGCTATGGGTATACTCTATGGGTTATCAGATCGTTTGGGGAAAAAATTGTTAACGTTCGTCCAGTATTAACCGAGATCCAAGCGAACATATGCCAAAAATTATGTTATTAGATTCAATGTTTCCACTCATAACCATAACTCATAACCACGAAAGATGTATCCGAATTGACTTCTAAGAATTAATCTATGAATCATGGTCGAAAATTATCAACAATCATTCATTATTGGGAAAAATATGCACAAATAAGCATCAAACTCGCGGCTATGATATCTAGGAAACTTGGCAACGCTGCGCGTAAAATTTCCTCCATCCCAACTGCGACTCTATACACGTCACAAAGCGTGGACGGAAAACCGTGGATAACTTCACATTAATGACTCTATCCCTGTCGTGACGGGACCCCACAGTTAACTACAATGCAAATAAGGGGACTTTTTCTTCAGTTGAAGCACAAATTATAATCCAAAATTGAAAAAACTACTCATATTCGCACAGAAAATCACAAAATAAACACTTTTACCACTATGGTCGCTTATGACGAATTACAATGTGTGCCAACAGCCGCCATATTGCTTTCGTTTTGAGAGGTCGATGGAACATAACCTAAAAAGTTATTGTCTTGTACCTACCTCAAAGTGAGAGCTACTCTCGTTGAAGGTGGTATTGGCTCTTGTACCACATGTAATCTTTCTAGTGATGGGCTTATCAACATTATGAGATACTTAAATTGATCTCTATTTACCGTGAATACATTTTTGTAACTAGGGGTATCATACAACTGCATTTCTACCATCAGGTTTGCTGCACCTTGACCTCTTCTGGCTTCTTCCTCATTAATTCTTGTCTCCCATAAACTCATGTGTTTCCTATTATTCATTATTTTACGGTAATAATATAAAACTACTAATTGAATTATATGTATGTCGCTTTCGAATGTATAAGCCACAGCTGTATTCTTTCGACTCTCAGTTCAGGAACATTCGGAACGTGATTATGAAATCAAGTTCGTGAAATACTGATCCGGATCACAAATATGATTCTTCGAAAGATGAAAAATGGATCGGTATATTGAACCAGTAATAGTGGTAAATCGATAATTAATTACATTACATTAACTTTACTCCTGATTATTTACATCTGTCAACAAGAACTGATATCAACATCTAGCAGTTCAAATGATGAAGTTAATGAAATACTGAGACATAAAAAAATGCAAAAATACAATGAAAATGTTGTACGATTCTGCTCTGAAGCAGAATTCAAACTGCATTTCAGAATGGACAGGCAAAGTGTTCAAGATATAATTGGCCGTTTAATTTTTATGCATAGAACACAATTGGCATATGACACAAAAACATAAAAGTGAAGTTCGATATGTTCGGAACATTCCAATCACGAATTCCGGTATGTTCCTCACGGGCAGGGGGATTACGGACACGTTCAGAAAAAAACTGTGGTGGGGATGAAACACATTTCGAAAGAACAAGCACATCTTGATCATGATCATAATAGCGCGTTTTGTTCAGAACATTTGTGTCGAAAGAATACAGCTCATAAGGGAACTTTCATTTGAAGAAAATATTAATCAAATTAAAAACTCACTTATGACCATAGAATTGTAATTATAATATACTGTATATTATAATTACAATTCTATGCTTATGACAGATTTCATATGAACAGGACGCGCTTGATATTTAAGCTTCCCGCGGAAAGCGAAAGCTTGCATATGAATTCACCTTAGGTTTGTTGCTGAGCTTTCTAGGTGAATCTGTATGAACAAATAAACATATTTTTGAAAAGGGGCACATGCGTGAAAACTGTCATATGAACTCATCATTAGATTGTATACCCTTTTGATTGACTGTTGAATGGAAAGTTTTTATACAGTTAATGTAATTAATTGAAAGAAACAGTAAGCATGAGCTGTCTGTACTTTGAACCGTATCTTATATGTAGCAAAAAAAAAAACTATTAACAGCTTTCTTTTTGGCCATGTGTGGCCACGGAGCAGCACCAGGGCACGAAACACAGACACCGACCCGTTCTTTTTAGGTCGTGCTTGAAGCCCCGTAGTCCCGTAGCAACACCAAGAACTTGGTGCAACAAGCCCTTTTTGGTTATGTATAATGTTTATATGTTTGACTAGCATACACAGATTGCAACAACTAATTTTATAATGTCTGGTAGAATCACAAAATAAAATGCATGGTGTGACTGAAAATAAAGAGTTACAAATAAATGATTACGGGAAAAATGTGCATGATATTTTCGACAGCAAAGAGGATTATAATCGGGCTCTATAGGTGTGACCAAAATTCATACCCTAGTATATTGTCTGGAATTTTATAGTTTTTTTTCAACAATCAACAAATATCGAAGTTAATATTTATCAATTATTAAGATTTATAAAGTTCTTCGAAATAAATGCCTGAACAAAATGAAACCTCGTGCGCATGTGCAATATATTTATCGTAAATCTTAATACTTAAAATGCATTTTATTTGGGAGTAGCTCAGGTGCCAGAAACACGGTACAGCTCCGGTGCACGAAGCTCCAAAAAGAAAGCTTCTATTGTCAAATAACTCCTCAAACCAACGAACGAACCTCTACTTCCTCCAATGAGATATCTAAAATCGGAATTCCCGTGTCTGTTCCGATGAGAAAAAAGGAAGCAGCAAATTCGATACAACTTGAAATCCCCATTTTGTCGTGTGCATTTTACATTTTACGCATTGAAGTGAAAAAGTTGTTGCGTGAATCGTAATATTTGTGAATATTTCGAATATAATAAATAAGAGTAAGTAATTATTTTGATCATTAATGCCTTTATTGCCAAAAAATGTATTGGTGATATGGGTTAAATATGTTATTTATATTGATTCCAAATCTACTATCTTTTATCTTTGCATTCATCATATGCCAGCCGCCAGACAGTAGAATATTTCCGAGCAATTATAAGGCATTCAAAGTGTTCTTAAAATATGTTGGTTTCAAAACTATAAGTCTCCGGAATATATGTTATTCTTCTAGAATTTCTTTATCTGCATTCTCCATAAGCTTGGGTGTGGCTCGACAATTAACGAACAAAGGAAAGGGGAACAAGAACAAAGTTCGGTACTTTATTTCCTTGCTGGCTGTTAAATGCGATACTGTTTTGCATTTCACTCAAAATGGTTTCCTAGTAACTGTTTCTTTACTCATCCAACAAAATTTTCGTTTGTGATATTTCTACAAACAAGACATTTCTCAGTTCCGTAAGTATTGACAAAATGATATATTGATATAAATTTGATTAGGATATTCATCTCTTTTATGAATTCATTTGAGCAATATTGACTGCCGATTTCTTTTTCTGTCATTGCAAAATGTATTTTCTTGAGGATTCACAAGTTGAGGTTGTTTGAACTAGGTATAGACATTGAAAAAAAATCTATCATTGAAGTATGTTTTTCTTGGCATTTCTCAAGTCGAAATTGTTTGATTTGAACTAAATAGTACTTGGTTTCCTCTTTTTACTAAACAAAAAAATGGATTGTGGATATTTTATAGAGCTAGATTAGCAGTGTTAGGTTATGGCCCATTGATAAAGTAGGGACTGGATTAGTTAGTCTGGAGATAAAAACATGCCTTTTGACAGTAGAGCACATTCACATTAAGACACCATGTTTGGCCTTAAGGAACAGTTCTCGAAGGAGTCCGAAGCGAAGCTATTACGAGAAATTCCATATCCATAGATTTACCAAATGATTTAGATATAGCGAACTTAAACCTCTATAACTTCAGACTGGAAAAAATATTTGTCAAATCTGTCATAGGGATCTAGATAAAATTTATAAATAAGACGGTTCAATCTAAATGAACGACTTCTGGTTTAGAAGTCTTTAAACTAATATCTAAATTTTTAAAAAGGTCAATTCGATTGTTCGTCATTAAGTATTGAAATTTGTGTCTGGGGAGTTGAAGATTATGAATTTTTTGTAAAAAAAATACGATTATTTGATAATTTTTTTATCATGAATGACTTGAATATTCCTCTGCCATATGTAAAGATCTGATGACTCACTTTTTCTGTCTGGTTCTGCCAATAACAATTTAAAATTATGACTGATTTTATTATTAACATTGAAATGAATTCTTGATAGATGAATAAGTAATCAAAACATTTCAAATTGTTACTGCCCAGCAAAGACCACAGGGAGGTACGTGTAGCATTTTTTGCCACGGAGGGAGAGGTAAGGATTGTTAATACTGGTGTTAGGTTATAAATATATGAATAAATAAATATGTAGATATTTTTTTTATCGCAGATGGCATTTTTCGTAATAAGAATCACAGGTATTGGAAAATTATAGGAAAATATCACACCTTTAATTGCAGACAGCTCTTTCAAGATAATTTAAAAAATCTCATGTTAGCGTGTAGCACTCAAATTCAGTTTTTAAAGAGTGAAGGAAAAGAAAGATTGAATTTGAAGAGGTTTTCTGTCTTTTTTTCTTAAAATTGAACACTTGTGCCAGTAGTTGGCCGTTAATATTTCACTAGTCGGGCAGGCGTGGACCAGTAGTCGGCCCTGGTAGTTTTGGCGATTAATCACCAGGTCCGTACAGAAGTATTTTGCCACTCGTCACCTGCGGTTTATTTATTCATGAAAATTATTAAGAACAAGTATCCAAGTGTAGGTAAGTAATAATGACAGTCAAAAGAAAATATAAAACAAAAGAAAAAGCTTAGAAAAAAATAAAACAAATAACTAATATCTTCAGCGAAAATTCTTATCCATGGGTAGGTAGTCAATTTCACAAAACCAAAGAAAATAATATCACTGACTTGTAGGTAAATTGTGCCCGTGATACAAACAATATATAAAATATTTGTTTTTTAATAAAACTCCTTAAAAAAAATGCAAAAAATAAAACCTTTATAATAATAAAATTAAACAAAACGGCGAAATAAAAACTTGTTGAACTGATACTGATTAGGTATACTGATATATAATACTGATAATTTGTCAGGGTTTACCTTCTTTAAATGACATTTTTATTTTTTCTTCCCCAATTATTTTTTGGACAGTTTGAATCAATTCTTGTTTTTTAACTAGATACCCACATTTAGCTAAATTGTTTATCCATTTAACCAATTTATTTTCGTTCTCCAGACTTAAAATCGGATCTGGACCCATTTTACGCGGCTTGTTGGCAACTCGGCCCTTGATCCGATCCTGTAGTGTTGTACGCAGAATCCCATAGTTCCGACAGGATTTGCAAATTTTAGCACCATTTCTTACAGCTTTGAGCGCTCTTTGCAAATTTTCTTCAGAATATTGATGAAACTTTCGTTTTTGCTGGTTTTCCATCATCTAAAAGCTGAAATTTCAACCGAAAAAATTAAACTAAAACCAGCTTAAAATGTTACGGCCGACTACTGGAGAACTCTGCAATTGATGCCTATTCCAGTAGTCGGCCATTCAATTCTATCCGCTGTCACCTTTTCATTTTTAAAAATCCTCACGGCCGACTACTGGTGTAGATAATCAGCTCATTTCGTACTGTATAATGATGACGGAAATGAATTGATACCTGAATGCACAAGGGTGAAAGGGACAGACAGGGCCGCCGAGAGCTAGTGCGGGCCCCGGGATAGCTATATGTTTTGGGCCCGCTTAAATAATGACCGTTTAAAATAATCATGGTAAACCTTTTACTTACCCATATTACTCCTGATTTAAAAAAAATTAAATGCTTGATGATCTGATCATTAAATGAAAATGCTTGAAAATCAAAATAAACATGTATTATATTAAAAATAAAAACAAGTAAACAAAGAATAGAAAAGAAGACTCTTATCCTATAACTAATAACAATCATACATATAAATGAACAAAATAAATAATAAACCTTATGGTTCAAAGGTTCAAGACATAAAAGTAATTCTCAGCATAATGGAGCTTTACGGGCTTTTCGGTGTGCAAAGTTTCGGAAAAATCACAATTTCTGGCTAATTCCGACTATATTGATAAAATAGCTAGGTCACATAGCCGCTGTTGAGTCATTGTAGACCTCAAAACATTTTTAATTCTAGATAAATTACTGAAAGATCTTTCTCCTTCTGCAACAGTAACAGGCAACATGCAGAACAGTCTCAGAGCAATTACAATGTTTGGAAACAAAGTGTCTAGATTTAATTTGCATATTTTATTTAGCAAATTTAATGGTGTATGTTCCATATCTACAAAATTTGCAGTATAAATATTTTTAAGTTGTCTAATTTCATCTATTAATTGGGGGTTAAGAAGATCCTCAAAATATATTCTGTGTAGATTGCCGACTTTTTCTTCAATTTCGTTGCATTTTGAAAAGTCCAAAGTATATCGAATAAATTTTTAATATTTTTTGCGGCTTCAAATCTGGTCCGAGCTCCGGGCCCCAGGAATTTGTCCCCGCTTCCCCGCCCTCTTGTCAGGCCTGGGGACAGAAACAAAATATAGCTCATATTCCAGTAGTCGGCCGCGGTGGCCAGCTTCTGGCTACTCTGACAAATCTTTATGCTAGTGGCCGGCCCCCCTGTTTTCAAGAAAAAATTAATAAAATATGGCTGTACGAACGAAACAATAACATTTTGAAAGTATTTTCCACCATCTAAACACACCAAAATACATTCAACAGTTATGTGTGAAATTAAACTCTCCTTGTTTAAAAACTAGTAATTTAACACTGTAAAAATGGCTTTCAACACTCTTTTCGACGATCTCCCAGAATATAAAGCAAAAACTTATGACTCAATTGAAGAAACTAACTTATTCAATAACCCTGAAAATGATCTCAACGTTATTCACCTCAATGTTCGAAGCATTTGCTGTAATTTTGTGAACTTGACCTCATATCTATCTTCACTTAATAAAGAGTTCGATATTATCGCACTCTCAGAAACTAATAATGTGGTATACAAATTAAACAACCTGAAGCTTCCAGGATATACATTGTGTTATAATGAAAGTGTATTAAATAAGTGTGATGGATTTATCTTTTATATCAAAAGTAACCTGCTTATCAATTCAGAGGTTGTTTCAATTAATAGTGCAAAAGTTTTAAGAATGTTCTTAATTAAAAATTATATAAAAATAGGCATTAGTGGTATATACAGATGTCATAGTATAAGCCAAGAATTGTTTACTGATAGTATAAATGTATATTTACACAATTTGGTTTCATTAAATGAGATAGAAATTTTTTGCGGTGATACAAATATTGATCTCATGAAACAGTCTTTTGTTACTAATAATTATTTAAGTTCATTAATCTCAAATGGATATGTTACTAAAATAAATAGTGCTACCAGGGAAGTTGGTGGTAGTCGCTCCTGTATTGATCACTTTTTTGTTAAATCTAATTTTAAATCTGAGGGTATAATTTTAAGGGGTGGATACTCCGATCATCATTCCATTCTTCTGAATATAACATTAAACAAAAACAAAACTTGTAATTCCAAAAAATTTACAAAAAAACTAGATGAACAAAAATTAGCAATTCGTCTCAGCCTGGAAAAATGGACAGATGTGATCGGAGAATCAGATCCGAATGTTTGTGCTAATAACTTTATAAATAATGTATCTGAACATATTGACTATTGCACTAGTGAAAAATATATAAAATGCAACAATAGAATTATAAAACCTTGGATAACAAAAGGATTCTGGCATTTAATTAAAAAAAAAGATTACAGGAAGATATTAACCAAACTTTTAAACTCTGCCAAAGCCAACTATTTTAAAAATCTTTTTACAATACATAAAAATGATCCTCGCCAAACTTGGAAAACTATAAAGCATGCTACTAATGAAATTGAAGGCAAACAAAGTATTACTAGGTTTATTGGTGAAGATAATAAAGCTTACTTACACGAAAAAGATATCGCCCAAGAATTTAACAAATATTTTAGCTCTGTTGGAAAGAAATTAGCGTCAAAAATAAAAACCCCAAAAAATGTTACACCTAATTTAAATAAGGTAGACCAAAAACTTATTTTAGACAATATTAATGAAAATGAATTGATCATTATTATAGGTTCACTCAAAAATAATAACTCTTGCGCCCTGGATAACATTTCAAATATGATGATAAAACAATATCATAAATGCCTTATTCAGCCTTTACTTTACTTAATAAATTTAATTTTTTCTACAGGGATCTTTCCTAACTCACTTAAGAATACAATAATAGTACCGCTACATAAGAATGGACCGAAGGATAGGTTACAAAATTACAGACCAATCGCTCTGACCAGTAGTGTCAGTAAAGTTGTTGAGAAATGCATTAAACTTCGTCTAACTACATAAATAAAAATAAACTTCTTTCATGTAATCAATTTGGTTTTAGAGAGTCATGTAGTACTGAGGATGCCCTCATAAAGGTTAGCAGTCTCCAGCTTTAATTCAAACAAAAAGTGCATGACCATTTTTTCGACCATGGTTTTGACACTGTGCCACACACATTCTACTGGAACGGATGGATAATTGGGGCATCTCTAGATTGCCAAATAAACTAATCGCATCTTACCTAGATGGACGGAGCAACAAGTTGAAATTGAGATGCTCTGAGTCCACCGTGTCTGGTGGAATGTGGTGTGCCACAGGGTACTGTCCTTGGGCCCTTATTATTTTCCATATATGTGAATGGCATTTTTCAGTTGTTACTGGAGATTGTCTGGTATGCTTTATGGATGATACATGTATTATTATTCAAGCTGATACTTGGAAAGATGCAATTGAAAAAGCGGAAAAACTTATTTTTACTGTAAAACATTGGTTAGATTGTAGCTTACTTACAGTTAACACTGATAAAACAAAATTCGTATGCTATTCTATGAGACAATCTGGTCTACCACATATTGATTCTATTGTTATTCATGAATATGATTGTGATAATTACAATCAATGTAACTGTAATATAAAAATTGGCTCAGTTGATAACATAAAATACTTGGGTGTAAATTTTGATAATCTTTTAAAATGGGATACACACATTAACTATGTTAATATTAAACTATAAATTACTACACAAATTTTATATATTGCGAAATTCGATGTCAAAAAAATCTTTGATAAATATCTATTATGCATTGGCAGAATCGGTTCTGAATTATGGAATTTGCATATGGGGAGCTACTTTCAAAAACCTCTTACTACCATTGGAAGTAACTCAAAAAGCATTATTGAAAATATGTTTATTTAAGTCAAAAAGGTTTCCATCTGTAGACTTATTTAATGAGGCCAATGTCTTCCAAATTCAACAACTATATATTAAATCTGTGATGAGATTATTGTGTAATAACAAAATCAATGATAGTATAACTAATCACCAATCAGAGATAAATACTAGATCTAAAAGTAAACATGCACGTATGTTACCTAGAATTTTTTATACTAGTGTAAAGAGATCCTTAATATATCTGGCTCCAAAGATTTATAATTCCTTACCACAGGAAGCTAAAGCAGTAAAATTTGCAAAGATAAAAAGAAATATAAAACCATGGATTTTAAGCACTAACTTTAACCATATATTCCTGTAATTGTCTTATTCAACCACATTTGTTACTGACCATTTTGTTTCAACACAAAATTCCTTTTACGTTATGAACTTGATATGTTTAGATACATAATATAATATAAACATAATATAATATAAAAATGCAATATTATTTGAATTGAAGCAGGCACAAATTTTCAAATTTATTGTGCTTCTTAAGTACTTACTGAAATAATTTTTTACTTGAAATAAACGATTTTTTTTTTTTATAAACACTTTGCTTTAGATCTTGAATCAAGTTTACTAACTACTTTAAACACTAGAATAGTGAAAACTGTTAACTTTGAGCGGGAATCGCAGGTATAAGGATGGGTTTGTGGAAAAGAGAAAGGGCTAGTGTTATTTCAGATAGGCAACAAATGATTTTTAAGCGTACTAGCATCTCAAAATTCGCACGAATTTCAAAATATAAAATAAAGTAGATTCTGGTCAACTACTGGCGAACCTACCCTATATCACTGGCACAAGTAAATGAATGAATATGCTAGCAAATAAAAATAAATAACATTAAGTAATATCTATTGGAGAGAGTTCCGAAATTTAAATTGAAAAAAATGCAAAATACCTATATTCTGAAAAAAACTGCAATAAAAACAGAAAAGGAGTTTATAACTAAAACTGAAATGAATAGGTACAATAAAAATCTTGAGAAAATTTGAAACCGTAATGGAGATTTGAAGTAAAAGTGAATAAAAAAAGATACATTGAAAAAAAAACAGTACCCAGTTGATAGAAAGTCGGATTCTGTTATTCTACATTCTCATAACTATTAATAGTGGGACTTTGACATTCTAATTATTTTTTGTTTGTAGACTGTAATATTACTTTTTGATTTTCTTCTTCTTACCCTTTTTGGGGGGAAGGTAAAGGAAGTATATTAACAGAATTCACTCACAGCTGACTGTTCCATTTACATTTTTTTTAAAGTAAATGTTATACCAATTGCTGCTATGTTATTTGTATTCCATTTTTGGCCTAATTTTTCATAAATTTAATATTTGCCATAATTTCTTTTTCCACTACTGGAAAGTACTTACTCCTGGGCATTTTGGCAAGGTAACAGTAAACTATTGCAAAATTGAATACCCACTTACTAACCTAACAAACGTAACCCTTCAACCGCTGCATGTCATGATACTGGTGGCTGTTCACTGTAGCCTATCCTGCCGCTGCAGATCGTATCCAATCGTGTTGTCTCAATACGGAATTCACTCTACTCCTTTGTTTTTGTGATTTCCACCTTGCTTGTGCATGAATTGCACGTGCTTACTTCTATCACACACCTACTACAAAATAAGATTCACAAAAGATGTTTAATAAAAGATAAAAAAAAAACAATTTTCAATTATTAAATCTTAAGTGGAGAAAATATCGATAAATGGGTGAATAACTGTCGTGAAATCAACTACAGTTTCTACAGTGACTTTCCAAAATTCACGGTTTTGGTACTTGAAGAATATCTCCCAAAAATACAATTTTTGGGCTAACACATCTGTGAAGGTTTTATCCTAATGGGCATTGCGACATCATAACTTTTTCCTAAATTGATACAAAGTTTTTTTGTACACAACTGAGCTCTCCCTTTATCATCTGAATATCTCATGAGTCCTCTTACATCTATAATTTGTACAAATTACATATACTAATAGTTACAAATTCTATTTAATTTTCATGCTTTGTTCCAGAATGCAGATCTTTGTGAAAACATTGACTGGTAAAACTATCACCCTCGAAGTTGAGCCATCTGATACCATTGAGAATGTGAAAGCCAAGATCCAGGATAAGGAAGGCATCCCTCCAGATCAGCAAAGATTGATCTTTGCCGGCAAACAGTTGGAAGATGGGCGTACCCTTTCGGACTACAACATCCAGAAGGAATCAACTCTTCACTTGGTTCTTCGTCTTAGAGGTGGAATGCAAATCTTCGTGAAGACCCTCACTGGTAAAACTATCACTTTGGAGGTAGAGCCATCAGACACTATCGAAAACGTTAAGGCTAAAATCCAAGATAAGGAAGGTATCCCACCAGACCAGCAGAGATTGATCTTTGCAGGAAAACAATTGGAAGATGGCCGTACTCTATCTGACTACAATATTCAGAAGGAATCAACTCTCCATTTGGTTCTCCGACTCAGAGGTGGTATGCAAATCTTTGTAAAGACCCTCACTGGTAAGACAATTACATTGAAGTAGAGCCATCTGACACCATCGAAAATGTTAAAGCAAAATCCAAGACAAAGAAGGAATTCCACCAGATCAACAGGTTTGATCTTTGCCGGAAAACAATTGGAAGATGGCGAACTCTATCTGACTACAACATCCAGAAAGAGTCAACTCTTCATTTAGTATTGCGTCTCAGAGGTGGAATGCAAATCTTCGTAAAGACCCTCACTGGTAAAACTATCACCTTGGAGGTAGAGCCATCAGACACTATTGAAAACGTTAAGGCTAAAATCCAGGATAAGGAAGGTATCCCACCAGACCAGCAGAGATTGATCTTTGCCGGAAAACAATTGGAAGATGGCCGTACTCTATCTGACTACAATATTCAGAAGGAATCAACTCTCCATTTGGTTCTTCGACTCAGAGGTGGTATGCAAATCTTTGTGAAGACCCTCACTGGTAAGACAATTACATTGGAAGTAGAGCCATCTGACACCATCGAAAATGTTAAAGCCAAAATCCAAGACAAAGAAGGAATTCCACCAGATCAACAGCGTTTGATCTTTGCAGGAAAACAGTTGGAAGATGGTCGAACCCTATCTGACTACAACATCCAGAAGGAGTCAACTCTTCATTTGGTATTGCGTCTCAGAGGTGGAATGCAAATCTTTGTAAAGACCCTCACTGGTAAAACTATCACTTTGGAGGTAGAGCCATCAGACACTATCGAAAACGTTAAGGCTAAAATCCAAGATAAGGAAGGTATCCCACCAGACCAGCAGAGATTGATCTTCGCAGGAAAACAATTGGAAGATGGCCGTACTCTATCTGACTACAATATTCAGAAGGAATCAACTCTCCATCTGGTATTGCGTCTCAGAGGTGGAATGCAAATCTTCGTAAAGACCCTCACTGGTAAAACTATCACCTTGGAGGTAGAGCCATCAGACACTATTGAAAACGTTAAGGCTAAAATCCAGGATAAGGAAGGTATCCCACCAGACCAGCAGAGATTGATCTTTGCCGGAAAACAATTGGAAGATGGCCGTACTCTATCTGACTACAATATTCAGAAGGAATCAACTCTCCATTTGGTTCTTCGACTCAGAGGTGGTATGCAAATCTTTGTGAAGACCCTCACTGGTAAGACAATTACATTGGAAGTAGAGCCATCTGACACCATCGAAAATGTTAAAGCCAAAATCCAAGACAAAGAAGGAATTCCACCAGATCAACAGCGTTTGATCTTTGCCGGAAAACAATTGGAAGATGGCCGAACTCTATCTGACTACAACATCCAGAAAGAGTCAACTCTTCATTTAGTATTGCGTCTCAGAGGTGGAATGCAAATCTTCGTAAAGACCCTCACTGGTAAAACGATCACTTTGGAGGTAGAGCCATCAGACACTATCGAAAACGTTAAGGCTAAAATCCAAGATAAGGAAGGTATCCCACCAGACCAGCAGAGATTGATCTTTGCAGGAAAACAATTGGAAGATGGCCGTACTCTATCTGACTACAATATTCAGAAGGAATCAACTCTCCATTTGGTTCTCCGACTCAGAGGTGGTATGCAAATCTTTGTAAAGACCCTCACTGGTAAGACAATTACATTAGAAGTAGAGCCATCTGACACCATCGAAAATGTCAAGGCCAAAATCCAAGACAAAGAAGGAATTCCACCAGATCAACAGCGTTTGATCTTTGCCGGAAAACAATTGGAAGATGGTCGAACTCTATCTGACTACAACATCCAGAAAGAGTCAACTCTTCATTTAGTATTGCGTCTCAGAGGTGGAATGCAAATTTTCGTAAAGACCCTCACTGGTAAAACTATCACCTTGGAGGTAGAGCCATCAGACACTATTGAAAACGTTAAGGCTAAAATCCAGGATAAGGAAGGTATCCCACCAGACCAGCAGAGATTGATCTTTGCCGGAAAACAATTGGAAGATGGCCGTACTCTATCTGACTACAATATTCAGAAGGAATCAACTCTCCATTTGGTTCTTCGACTCAGAGGTGGTATGCAAATCTTTGTGAAGACCCTCACTGGTAAGACAATTACATTGGAAGTAGAACCATCTGACACCATCGAAAATGTTAAAGCCAAAATCCAAGACAAAGAAGGAATTCCACCAGATCAACAGCGTTTGATCTTTGCAGGAAAACATTGGAAGATGGTCGAACCCTATCTGACTACAACATCCAGAAGGAGTCAACTCTTCATTTGGTATTGCGTCTCAGAGGTGGAATGCAAATCTTTGTAAAGACCCTCACTGGTAAAACTATCACTTTGGAGGTAGAGCCATCAGACACTATCGAAAACGTTAAGGCTAAAATCCAAGATAAGGAAGGTATCCCACCAGACCAGCAGAGATTGATCTTCGCAGGAAAACAATTGGAAGATGGCCGTACTCTATCTGACTACAATATTCAGAAGGAATCAACTCTCCATTTGGTTCTCCGACTCAGAGGTGGTATGCAAATCTTTGTGAAGACCCTCACTGGTAAGACAATTACATTGGAAGTAGAGCCATCTGACACCATCGAAAATGTCAAGGCCAAAATCCAAGACAAAGAAGGAATTCCACCAGATCAACAGCGTTTGATCTTTGCCGGAAAACAATTGGAAGATGGTCGAACCCTATCTGACTACAACATCCAGAAGGAGTCAACTCTTCATTTAGTATTGCGTCTCAGAGGTGGAATGCAAATCTTCGTAAAGACCCTCACTGGTAAAACTATCACCTTGGAGGTAGAGCCATCAGACACTATTGAAAACGTTAAGGCTAAAATCCAGGATAAGGAAGGTATCCCACCAGACCAGCAGAGATTGATCTTTGCCGGAAAACAATTGGAAGATGGCCGTACTCTATCTGACTACAATATCCAGAAGGAATCAACCCTCCACTTGGTTCTCCGTCTCAGAGGGGGGATGCAAATCTTTGTAAAGACCCTCACTGGTAAAACTATTACCTTGGAAGTAGAACCATCTGACACCATTGAGAATGTCAAAGCTAAAATCCAAGACAAAGAAGGAATTCCCCCAGACCAGCAGCGTTTGATCTTTGCTGGCAAACAATTAGAAGATGGTCGGACCTTGTCAGATTACAACATCCAGAAAGAATCTACCCTTCACTTGGTACTTCGTCTTAGAGGAGGTGATAAATAAATGAGTTATTTTCAAACTACTTGATATATAAGTTATAAAATTCAAATACATTGATCCATCACTATTTATTTCTTTTTTCTACCTCCAAATCATCTAATTTTATTAAAAAAAAATTAATTGGGGTGCAAAATTTGGATATTTGTTTTAAAATCAATTTTATTTATATGCCGTTTCAAATGCATTGAATGTGTGCATTCAACATAAAATTTTTTCACTTTACTGTAGTTGTTGAACGTTTATTTCATCCCAAAATACACATAGTGTTACATAGGGACACCTCTATTACTAAGTATAACAATTTTGCCCTTCATGGGCGTGTCAATAAATAATCACTATATCTACAACATATAAGAAATGTACAAAATTAAATTTCAAGTACCAAAACTTGCTACAACTAATGAGCCGGCACAATAAAATTATTAAATATATGTATCACAGTTAAACAGTTGAATGTATCGTAATATAATATTTAGTTAGATATATCACAGTTGATGACTATACATATAATATACTCTACTATATTTTCAGAGGATATATAAGGGGACGTGTTTCTTCACAGTGATTTTAAATCTGTTTACATTCAATCTTTTGCTCCTTTATATAACAGTGAGTTCAGGCCATGACGTGAGCATATTTGTGTTAAAGATATATCTTTGTATTGCCGAGTTTCATATGGATGGATTTCATATCTCATAGGGAACCCTATTTGAGTGTGCCTCGCCTGATTCAATACTTGATGAATAAATTCATTAACTTTCACCACATAAAGGCTATTCAAGGATCTAATATTATATTTGTTAAACAGGTCTGATGTTGAAAATCTCATTGGTAATTTGTACAGATTTTTTATGCCTTTATTCTGTAGTGTTTTCAGTGGTGTTATATAACTCTCAAAAGTTGAACTCCAGATAATTATTAGGTATTCCAAATGGGAATGAACTAGGGAGAAGTAAACTGACCTCAATAGATATTTTGGCACAGTATAACTTACTCTCCTAAGAACACCCACTGGTCCGATAATTTTTTTGCGTATATATTCAATGTGCTCATGCCACGAAAGCTTCTCGTCTATAATCAGACCGAGAAATTTAATTTTACTAGAGTATTTCATAGTGCTATTTCCAAAAGAGATTTCTTTTTTGGTGTTATCAGGCACCTTACTTTTATCAATCCACATGAAAGACGATTTATACAAATTGAGGGTCAACTTATGGCAGGATAACCATTCGGCCAAGCACTGGAGGTCTTCTTTGATATTCTGGGAGATGGCGTCACGTGTTTCTCCAAAGTATACAATTGTTGTGTCATCCGCATACAGGCGGACTTCCCCCCTAATATTTATGTTCGCTAAGGAGTTTATGTAAATGAGGAAAAGGGTGGGTCCTAGGATCGATCCCTGTGGTACAACACAGGTAATTTTTTTTTTCACTAAGTTAAGAACCTCATTGAATGAATTGTTTTCTACACGATAGGTAATCACGAAACCATGTGAGATCCATCTCCCGAACACCAATCATTCTCATTTTTTCCACTAGGATATCATGGTTGACCGTGTCAAAGGCTTAACACAGGTCAAGAGACACTAGGGCACACTTTTTGTTTTTGTCAATTTTCATTTGTATTTCCGATATCAGGTCAGCAGCAGCGCTGGTGGTGTCACTTGACTTGCGAAAGCCGTACTGTGACTTGATCAGTATAGTGTTTTCTTCAAGGTATTCCAATAGTTGCTTGTTCACAGCTTTCTCAATTATTTTTGATGGTATTGGTAGCACTGATAAAGGGCGATAGTTGTTGGGGTCCTCTTTATCGCCGGACTTATACATAGGTGATACTTTCGCTATTTTGAGAACTTCTGGTACTTTACCACATAATAAGGACTGGTTTGTAAGTTTACACAAAACACTTTGTATTTCACGTTTACACTCTTTCACAGTCTTCGCTTCAATCTGATCCCAACCTGGTGCCTTGGATGTATCCAAATCATCTATTATTTTACCTATATCCTCCTGCGTTACTGGGGTGAATGAGAATCTGGCATCACAAGTTGCTTCCTTTGTGTGGTCTATGTTTTGATGTGTGATTCTTGCGGCAAGTTTTTCCCCAATTCCTACAAAATAGTTGTTCATATAGTTAAAGACTTCTTCCGGGCCTGTGATGGTCTCATTGGTATGTGTATTTATAGAAGATATATGGTTTGTATACGTTGTTGACTCATTTCATGATTTTGTTTATGATCTTCCATGTTTTCTTTTGATTTCCATTTGTTCTGTTGAAATGTTCTTCATAATATTTCCTCTTCGCAGCTTTGATTTTAGTTTTTACAGATTTTTGAGCGATTTTGTGTTGGTTGGAGAAATATTCATTAGTTGGAAACTTTTTTTTCTTTTCATATAGGTACTCTTGATGTTTTATCGCTCGTAATACTTTTGAGGTGAACCAGGGTTTGGAGTCTTTCCTGAATTTGTTTTTACATCTTCGATAGGAAGTGTTTTTTTCAAAACAATTAGCTATTTTTCCATAGTTTACATCTATGTCAAGGGTGTCCCAAGTAATTTCTGTCAACCTCTAAGAGGTCTTGCTTTAATCTTTCCAGATATTTTTTTTTTTAATGTAGAACTTTTCACTTGTTTGCAGATCTCAATGCTTAATTTCAGAATTTGTAGTTCGTGATCACTAATACTGTTACTTATTATTGCCAGTTCTGATGAGACAGTGATTTTTGAACTGATTAATACATGGTCAATAAGTGTTTGGGAATGGCCAGTGATTCTTGTGGGAATAGTTTCGTTGACTAATTGAAACCCGTTTGTCGCACATATATCTTTGTAGGTGGTAACTATTCTTGAATTGTCAATTATATTTATATTGATGTCACCCATAATGATCACTTCTTTATTTGTTAGATTTGCCAGTTCCTCATCTAAAAAGTCCAGAAAATGTTTGTTGTTACTTGATGGTGGGTTATAAACGGCTCCAATATACCTATTGCAGTTTTTCAGGTAGAGTAGAATATATGACCAATTTCCTCGACTGATAATCTTGATCGCATTGAATTCTATGGACTCTTTCACAAATATGGCAGCTCCCCCTCCTCGTTTTTCCCAACTTGCAAATACTGCTTTATATCCCGGTAAGAAAGTATTTTTCTTCCTCCTCCATCAGCCACGTTTCAGAGATGACAAGAACGGTTACGTTTTCAATTTCATCAAGCATTATTTCAAGTTTGTTTTTTATAATCTGAGTTGAACCTTAAGAAGGTGTGTGCGGCAGTTTTCTGTGACTTATCGAAAGCTTTCGATTGTGTGAACCACGAAATACTGCTGCGCAAACTCCAGTACTATGGTATCAGAAATCAAAGTCTCAACTGGATCCAATCATATCTAAGTCAACGAACCCAAGTTGTTAGAACAGACACACTATCAGACATTGGCTTTGTCAGACACGGTGTGCCCCAAGGCTCGGTACTAGGGCCAGTACTGTTTTTGTTATATTTCAACGACCTGGCTTATATCAAATCTAATGGAATGTTTACAATATTTGCGGATGATACAACCATCATGTGGCAGGATATCAATGAAACAAATCTTCACAACAAGATAGCTCAAGATATTGCCAGTGTGAGAGAGTGGTACAACTCCAATCTGTTATCCCTCAATATAGACAAAACCAATCTCATATCATTTAATTGCAACTTATCAGACATTCCGTTGGGTAATAATATATCAAATAAAAAAAAACAATAAATTTCTTGGAATCAATTTGGACAGCAATCTCAATTTCAATAACCATATCAAATTACTGAACAAAAAACTTGCTTCGGGATGTTATGCTTTACGAATGGTGTCGAATGAATTAGGTATTGTAACCGCCAAAATTGTGTACCACGCTGTAGTTGAGTCGCATCTAAGGTATGGCATATCATTCTGGGGCAACTGCAACCAACAGCACTTCAAAAGCGCGCCATTAGATATATGTGCAAAGTTGGGCCTAGAGTGTCTTGTAAACCCTTGTTCAAGGAGCAAAAATTACTCACACTCTCCTCTTTATACATATTAGAAACTGTGTGCCTGGTACATAAGAACAAATCATCCTACGATGTTGTTGTTGGATCCACCCGCCAAAATGACAAGTTAAGACTGCCCATTCCATCATGAAATTTGATGAAAAAATCGCTGATCTATAATGCAGCTAAAATATATAAACATCTTCCGACTCATTTTAAAGATATCCAATCAATTGATCAGTTCAGAAAGTCTGTAAAGCAAGTTCTCATTCACCAGGTATTTTATAGTGTTCAAGAATACTTTGATAAAGATATGGATGGCATACTGTTATGAAATCATTTCTTTTTTAACCCTTGTATATGTCCACTGCTAATAGTCACTACGAATTACAAAACAGTGTAACGACTATGTTATTAATTTATATACTTTATTTATTTACTCCTTTAATGTTATGTTAACTTATGACTATTCGTTCACCTACAATGTATATATGTTTGTGTGTTTGTTTGTTTGTTTGTTTATTGTGTTACTACATTTCTTAAAATGTTTACACTTGTCAAAAATCTAAAAATAAGGATAAAGCTATGTACATACTATGAATAAATATATATATATATAAGGTAGAAGATCACAGATGAAGATAAAAATATGTAAATAACCATGAAATAAATTAAATTGTATACCGCGGACAGAAAACGTATACATACATAAATACACATATACATACAATTTTGGAATTTGGAAACTATAAATCAATTGTCGCAGTATTTATAAACTCTTGAATGGAGTAGAAACATTTTTTGATTAAATATTGTTTTAATCTGCTCTTGAATATTTTTATATTCAATATTGTAACGTAAATAAACTTAACTTGGTTCTACTAATTTATTTCACACTTAATCTACAACTTAATTTATATTACTACTCCACTGGTATAGCTCGATCGTATGGGCTCGTTCAGACTGTGTACTCCCTCTTGAGGGCTGTCTATTTATCTCCGATACAGCATTCTCGATGTTTCGAATTCGGACGGTTGGCGACGGCATGTTCCAATTGTTTCCAATATTGACCGTTGTTTTTTTCGCGGCAGAGCGACTGGATGGTTCTCGAATATCTCCGGGGATGATCTCATCGCTGTCGATGGCAACACGTGAGGCGACAGGTCCGGCCTAGGTTCGTTACATTGCCCCCTTCTTAAAGACATTTCGTCCCGAAATTTCATCCTTGGAGTGTGACGATATCTGCATGACTCCCCATATCTGCACCGTGAAGTTCGATGGAAGTAACACTCCACGGTCTTCATGATCGGTCGTGGAAGAGGGTTACAGCAAACCAAAATCTTGACGCCGCTGGATCTGAATATCGCCTCCAGCATACTTCTTATGACTCTCCAGTCCAACCCATCAATACCACAGGATAATTTTGGAATTGCTAGATCCACCAGGTTCTGGTCCACCATAGTATCTCTTAGTTTGGTGAGACTCTTCCAGACATCTTCATAGGACGGTTTATCTTGGGAATGCCTTTGGAACTGTGTAAGGTTTCTGGCCTTTCTTCACTGTACCCCCACCAACTTCTGGATTCTGCTCCCGCAGTGTTTGGAGTTGACCAAATTTCTTGGAGAACACTACGGCGATGCCCCTGGACATTCGAAGATCTTCTGCCACACAGTGCGCTAGTGCGTAGTCAGCAGGCACCTCGAAAAGGTCTCGTGACTCCTCTCTAGTAACCCCATGTAGAACTTTCTGCCCGTTTGAATACAAGGACATAAACTTCTCGAACGTCATATCATCCTCCGGTGGCTTGAGGGTGCGAACTTGGTCATGGTTTCCAGCGTAAGGGCCAACCTGTTGAAATGGACGACCCTTGGTTTTCCTCGGGTGGCTTATGGATTCGGTAAACAAGGTAGTTTATCCTTTTAACGATTTTATACGGGCCTTCCCACGAGTTCCGCAACTTTGGTGATAGTCCACGACGACGTTTGGGGTTGTACAGCCAAACCAGGTCATCAACCTTAAATCCTCCGCGTCGGCCTTGATGTCATAGGTCTTCTTCATTTTATCGCTGGCACTCTGGATGTTCAACCGGACTCGTTCGTGGATGTCGTCCATTCTCTGCCGAAGTTTGCTGACGTAGTCCTCTCCCGCAGTGTCTTGTCCTGGCGGTATCCCAAACTTCAGGTCACAAGGCAGTCGCAGTTCTCGGCCCATTATAATACTAGCAGGAGTTTGACCGGTTGACTCGTGTGCTGCGGATCGATAGGCCATCAGGAACAAATGAAGATACTGGTCCCAGTCTCTTTGATGGTCAGAGACAACCTTGGACAAGTGGCGGTTGATCGTCCTGTTCATCCGTTCCACCATTCCATCGGACTGCGGATGTAGGGCCGTGGTTCTTGTCTTGCGGATGTTCAGCAGTAGACATATTTCTTGGAAAAGGTTGATTCGAAATTTCTGCCTTGATCCGAGTGCAGCTCCATTGGAATACCGAATCGACATATCCATTCTTTCACCAAGACGTCGGCGACGGTGATGGCTTCCTGGTTGGGCAGGGCATAGGCTTCCGCCCACTTACTGAAGTAGTCCATTGCCACAAGGATGTATTTATTCCCGTGGTCGGATACGGGAAACGGGCCGGCGATGTCAATGGCGATTCTCTCGAACGGGCTGCCTACGTTGTACTGACGCATCGGGGCCTTGGGTCGTATTCGAGGTCCATTGCTAGCAGCGCATACAGCGCACTTTCTGCACCAGTCCTGGACGTCAGCTTGACAATTGGTCCAGTAAAACCGTTGCCTCACTTTCTGCAGGGTCTTCGTCACTCCCAGATGTCCTCCAGCGACTCCATCATGGATTTCCGCAGCACTTCTCTCTTCTGTTCCTGGGAACAATTATTTGGCGTCTGTCTTCCCCACCAATATCGGCCTCCAACACACGTTTCAGGATCCCATTGTCCAGAATAAGAGAGTTCCATTGTGCCCATAGACTTCAGCGGCAGTAAGGTCGGAGGTCTTCTCTCTTCGTAGGTCTTTCTGGATCTTCTGACTGTGTCATTCCAGTTGTCATCCATTGCCGCGGTTCTATAAAGTGTTGCTTCTTTCTCTTCTGCTCGTCGGCAATGTGAGCAATCATCTGGACATGGTCTTCGCGACAAGGCATCTGCATTCTTATGGCTAGTTCCGGCTCGATGTTCGATCTCGAAATCGAATTCTTGGAGTCTCTCGATCCAACGTGCTACTTGACCCTCAGGATTTTTGAACTGTAAGAGCCATTTGAGAGCTGCATGGTCAGTTCTCAACAGGAATCTTCTTCCATACACGTACTTGTAGAAGTGCTCCACTCCCTTTACAACAGCTAACAGCTCTCGCCTGGTGACACAGTAATTGCGCTCCGGTTTGCTAAGCGTCTTGCTGAAATAACCAATGACCTTCTCCTGTCCCTCCTGGATCTGAGATAGGACAGCTCCAAGTCCCACGTTGCTGGCGTCCGTATCCAAAATGAATTTCCTTCGGGTAGGGATAGCTCAGTACAGGTGCGTTGATCAAAGCTCCTTTCAGCTTCCTGAATGAGTCTTGACATTCTTCGGACCACTGGAACTTTGTTTGGCCCTCCGTGAGCCTGGTCAGTGGTTTAGCGATGTTGGCGAATCCCAGCACATATCGGCGATAGTATGTGCATAAACCAAGGAAACTTCGAAGTTGGTGAATGTCTTTTGGGATGGGCCAATCCTTAACAGCTTTGATCTTTTGGTCATCCACTGCTACTCCTTCCCCAGAGACAACGTGGCCGAGGTATCGTACTTCTTTTTGGAACAGATGGCATTTCTTAGGCTCAGCTTCAATCCGGAGTTCCTCAGTCGCAGGAATACTTCCTCAAGTTTTTCACGTGGTCCTCGAACGATCGGCCGACCACAATGATGGCGTCCAGAGACACTAGACACGTGTCCCATGAGAGTCCCTTCAGCACTGCCGCCATCAATCTTTCGAAGGTGGCGGGAGCATTACAGAGCCCGAATGGCATAACGGTGAACTGCCACAATCCTGAGCCGATGGTAAAAGCAGTCTTTTCTCGATCTTCCTGAGCCAGTTCTACTTGCCAATATCCACTCTTCAGATCAAGGGTCGAGAAAATCGTGGAACCAGCCAACGTGTCTAGGGTGTCATCTATTCTTGGGAGAGGGTAACTGTCCTTCTTCGTGACATTATTAAGTTGGCGATAGTCTACAAAAGCGTGTCGATCCATCCTTTTCTTCACCAGTACGACTGGAGGACCAGGGACTGTCAGATGGTTCGATAACTCGCAAGAGGAAGTCTTCTTGCTGATTGCCGGATCGGTCGACCACCCTTACCCCTTTTCCTTAGTATCAATCTTGTGCTGGACCACATTAGTTCGACCTCCTTTTCCTTGTCCGGTATCGAAGATGTCTTGGTACTTTTTGACTAAATCTCTTAGTTTGGGCTGTTGAGCTGGTTTTATATCTTTGGAAGAGATGGCAACTAATTTTTCTAGTTCTGTGGGCAAGTTGTTGGGTTGGCTAATCGTACCTCGTACGCCCCGGATCACAGATGAAACTGACGAGCAGTGCCCTAAAATTGTTCCTTTCTTTAAGGTCACTGGAAAGTAATTGACATTCATGACCCTTACCGGTACAAATTTTTCAGCACGTAACAGGGTTTTCCCTAGGGCAATCCCTCGTCCAATTTTCTCATCATGAAGTTTGGGCTCGAACATCACCACGTCTCCACTGCTCGCACTCCCGTCCAGGCGAGCCTCCAGGATGGTTTCAGCCCTCTCAGGTACGCTTACATCCTCAGCCAACAGCACACGGATCAACTCTTCACTTCTCCCATGAAGTACCAGCTCTTCTCCGTTGACACGTAGGACGCCGTCTTTGAAATCCAATTCAAACCCTCTGGAATTCATGATGTCCATTCCGATGATTGCATCGTCTTCGATGTCCGCTACAAGTGCCTGATGTTTCACTTTAGTGCTGCCCAAAATTATTTCAATCGGTAGCTCGCCATATACAGTAGCTGGCTCCCCTGTTGCTGTGCGTAGCTTCCAAGTTGTCGGTTCAATTCGTTCCGGTGTTCTGGCAAAGGAAGGTCCGAGAATTGTCCTAGTCGCACCTGTATCTAGCAGCATGGTGCAAGGCTCGTTATTGATGAGACCGTCTACGAAAACACCTCTGTTCTGTCGTTGCAGGATAGCGACATATGCGTTGTTAACCGGGGCTTGCTGGACACAGGCCGACGATTGCCCCTTCTCGTCGACCTTCTTTAGTTTTCCTGCATCGGAGTCGTGTTTTGAATGTTGGACATTTGCTACGCACATGTCCAATTTTGCCACAATTCCAGCATCTTATCTGTCTTTTCTCAGGCAAAACTTCCTTCATCACTTTTCTTATGGCAGCTTCCAAGTCAGCATGCTCCTGTGAGTCTTCTTCAATACTTCGAACTTTACTTTGGTTTTTGCAGGATTGTTTTGCTGCCTCAAATTCCAAAGCGCGTGCCAGTGCGTCTACGAGATGTGTTGGACGAGCTAGTGTCAACGCTTGTCTGGTTTCTTGGTCACGGAGTCCATCCAAGAATGCCTGAACCGCTAATCGCTCCATTACATTTTCCGGTGTGGCTGGATATGCGAGACGAACCAAGCGTGCAATGTCAGCTTCGAATTCTTGTAAGGATTCGCCCGATTTCTGGCAGCGATTTTTCAGTTGGGAGTGGTATACGTGTTCCAAATGCGCCTGCCCATATCGTAATTCTAGATGTTTAATCAGCTGATCATAGTCCTCCTGTTCTTGGGCGGTAAGAGTTTGTAGAATATTCGTCGCTTCTCCACGTAATGCAAGTGTTAGTGCTACAGCTCTTTCCCCTGCATTCCATCCATTTGCTTTGGCCGCTGCTTCAAACTGTCGGCGGTAATTTTCCCATGGAGTTTTTCCGTCGAATTGAGGCGGCTTCATGGAAAGCTTGAACTTTATCCAAGTTCAAACTCAAGTCCAGCATTGCATTTTTGTTAACCATCTCTGTGGAGGGCGCACTATCAATTCGTTTTTCCAGCTTACTGATCGTTTCCTTTATTTTGTCCATTTCTGCCTCGATTCCGTCTTTGATTTCATCGCTGATTTTTCTTAAGCTTCTCTTCCAGATTTTAGAATTTTCTTGAAGCTTCTCTTCCAGATTTATAGAATTTTCTTGAAGCTTCTCTTCCAGATTTCTAGAATTTTCTTGAAGCTTCTCTTCCAGATTTTAGAATTTTCTTGAAGCTTCTCTTCCAGATTTTAGAATTTTCTTGAAGCTTCTCTTCCAGATTTCTAGAATTTTCTTGAAGCTTCTCTTCCAGATTTCTAGAATTTTCTTGAAGCTTCTCTTCCAGATTTATAGAATTTTCTTGAAGCTTCTCTTCCAGATTTCTAGAATTTTCTTGAAGCTTCTCTTCCAGATTTATAGAATTTTCTTGAAGCTTCTCTTCCAGATTTCTAGAATTTTCTTGAAGCTTCTCTTCCAGATTTATAGAATTTTCTTGAAGCTTCTCTTCCAGATTTCTAGAATTTTCTTGAAGCTTCTCTTCCAGATTTCTAGCATTTTCTTCCAAAGTCCTCGAATTTTGTTGCAGTTCTTCTTTCACGGATTTAGTAGTTTCTTCGAGTTTATTCATTACCAAACTCAAATCACCTCCGGGAACTTCGAATAAAAATGTTTCGGGGTCCTCACCTTCTTGTATAAGTCCTTCTGCAAGTCTTTCCTGGAGTACTTGCTTTTACCCGTTGTTTCCAGTTCCCTTTCCTCCAATTCCTGTTTCAATTCCGCTACCTTCAAGTCCGCAAGGCGCACTTTTCTTGAACACATTTTGTCTTTGACGAGGTATCAGTCTGTTTCACACGAAAAAGTTTATCAGTTTGTTAAAAATTCACTTCGCGAATTCTTTTCCACGGGCCACCAGTCTATTGTCTGTTTCACGCGAAGAGTGTATCAGTTTATATTCCCACGCACAATTGTCCACTTCGCGAAAACCGGGCCACTGTCTATTTTCTGTTTCACGCGAACAGTGTATCAGTTTATATTCCCACGCACAATTGTCCACTTCTGCGAAAACCGGGCCACTGTCTATTTTGGGCGTACAAAAAGGTCTATCAATTTATTTTTCTGACTATCCACTCCACGATCACTTGTTTATTTTCAAAATCTCACTTCCGACACCAATTGTAACGTAAATAAACTTAACTTGGTTCTACTAATTTATTTCACACTTAATCTACAACTTAATTTATATTACTACTCCACTGGTATAGCTCGATCGTATGGGCTCGTTCAGACTGTGTACTCCCTCTTGAGGGCTGTCTATTTATCTCCGATACAGCATTCTCGATGTTTCGAATTCGGACGGTTGGCGACGGCATGTTCCAATTGTTTCCAATATTGACCGTTGTTTTTTCGCGGCAGAGCGACTGGATGGTTCTCGAATATCTCCGGGGATGATCTCATCGCTGTCGATGGCAACACGTGAGGCGACAGGTCCGGCCTAGGTTCGTTACAATATTTTCATATCATCAGGTAGTTTGTTGAAGAAATTTGGGCCATAATAGTTAACACCTTGGATAGAAAAATCGAATTTAAACGGTTTTCTTCACATAAAGGATTCAATATAAAATTGAACCAGAGAAAGGTAGATCTCAGGTGAAAAACAACTACTTTCCTGGCAAATACCACGCAGAACGTTGAATGATATTCACCTGAAAATCCATGCATACTTCCATAAAATATCAATGGACATTGAATGCAAATGTTTCTTTCTGATAAGCTCGATTATGTTTAATTTAAGTCGTGTTCACCTAACAATCCGCATACCGGTTTCAGGCTTCTTGGCCCTCATCAGTACGGAGTAGTCAACCAGCCAAAAGTCCAAAGAACTCTGGCTGAAGTGAGACACAACGTAAACAAACCATCATCGATCTTGTAACACCTATAGGTACGCCGGAAAAGATAAACTTTAACTGGCGGTACCTAGTGACAGAAAGAAACACTCCGAAAATCTCCCACCTCGATAGGTTTCTAAATAAAAGATTCCTTCTCAGTAGGAGTGGCAAGCCGTCTAGCATATAGTGAGAGATAAGTGCCATGTGAAGTGGAATGAATAGAAAATCGAATTTAAACGGTTTTCTTCACATAAAGGATTCAATATAAAATTGAACCAGAGAAAGGTAGATCTCAGGTGAAAAACAACTACTTTCCTGGCAAATACCACGCAGAACGTTGAATGATATTCACCTGAAAATCCATGCATACTTCCATAAAATATCAATGGACATTGAATGCAAATGTTTCTTTCTGATAAGCTCGATTATGTTTAATTTAAGTCGTGTTCACCTAACAATCCGCATACCGGTTTCAGGCTTCTTGGCCCTCATCATTTTTTTTCATCATTTTCAGGTGAATATCATTCAACGTTCTGCGTGGTATTTGCCAGGAAAGTAGTTGTTTTTCACCTGAGATCTACCTTTCTCTGGTTCAATTTTATATTGAATCCTTTATGTGAAGAAAACCGTTTAAATTCGTTTTTTCTATTCATTCCACTTCACATGGCACTTATCTCTCAGTTAACACCTTGTTGTGATTTTTGGAGTCGGATTGCAGGAATAACAATATTACCTCTATTTCTTGTATTATAGTCATGAGACTCACTGTTTTGTTTATAGGTATCTACGTGCTCTTTTACATAGACCAAACATTGATATATATACATGCTAGGTAGGGTAAGAAGATTATATTGAATAAATAATTCCCTACAGTGTGTCCTTGGACCAACACCGGATATAATTCGAATTGCTCGTTTTTGTAGCGTGAAAAGGTTTTTTATGTTGGTACTGTGACCCCAGATCAAAATTCCATATTGTAGGTGACTATTTATAAAAGCAAAATACGCCATTTTCATCATATTATGGGACACAGACATTCTCAATCTTCGTAGCAGAAACAGACTTGAGGAAAGTTTTTTTGATAAATTTTCAATATGCGAATTCCAAGTGAATTTGCTGTCAATATGAAATCCCAATAGTTTAACCGGATCTGTATTTGTGCTGTTCTGTCTAGTTGAAATAGTTATTTTTTGAGTTTTTTCCGCATTCATTTTCAGTTTAATCGACGAAAAGTATAGCTCAGCAGCTTTTTCTACAGCATTAGAAAGTCCATGAACAGTATTGATTTCCTTATCACAGCTTATGAAAGTAGCGTCATCGGCATAAAGAATTATATTACTATTATGTAACTGGCTGTTGATATCATTAATATATATTATAAAAAGTATTGGGCCCAGTATAGATCCTTGAGGGACACCATAATTAGTATTTTTCTGTTTGGACTTTTGTCCATTTATATCAACAAATTGTCCCTATTACATAACAATAAATTCTAAAGCTTTACCACCAATTTTATAATATTTCAATTTCAAATTCATTAAATGATGGTCTACACAATCGAATGCTTTACTCAAGTCGCATAGGCTCACATCAGCATAATTTCCTTCTTCAATTGCCGCAGTTACTATTTCTACAAATTTAACCAGTGCAAGAGTTGTTGATTTTCCTTGCCTAAAACCGAATTGTTCGGGGGATAGTAGATTGTTTGTCTCGAAGTAATAAATTAACCGATTTTTTATTAGAGCTTCTATTATTTTTGATATAATTGGAACAAGTGATATTGGCCGGTAGTTAGATGTGTCTGTAATTTTTCCTTTCTTATATAAAGGTATAACTTTAGAACATTTGAGAATGTTAGGGAATACGCCCTGTCTGAAACATTCATTTATAAGATGAACTAATGGATTTACGATACTCTCTATTATGACCTTTAACAGACTGTTGCTCATACCAAACATATCCTGTGCATGTGATAGTTTTAAATTATTCACCACGTCTATTACTTCTTCTGCTGTGACAGGTTCAAAAATATTCAGATGGACCTCGTTTACCATGTTTAAGGGTTCAAGCAGATGATTTGGTGTATTTGAATATGGAATGGTGTTGATAATACTTCCTGCAATATTAGCAAAGTACTCATTGAAGTCTTCTGCTGAGGGACATTCTGAAACTCTAGTTGATTGCTTGTTTACTGTTTTATTCTGATTTATAATCTGCCATGCTGCCTTTACTTTATTACTTGAATTCTCAATAAACTGTGTGTTTGCTGAAATTTTTGCTTTCTTGATTTCTAATTTATAGTTTTTTCTAGTACTTTTAACCTGGTCCTTTAGTTCCTGACAGTTTGTCGATTTAGCAAGAACTTTCAGAGAATGAAGTTGTTCTGTCATATTGCGCAGATCATCATTGAACCATTTTATTTTGCTGCTTCCATTTCTGTTTATTGGGACTTTTTTTATTGGAAAAGATGCCTCATAATACTGATTTATTCGGTGTATAAATGTTTCAAAGCTACTTTCAACATTATCTGGATCAGTTAAACTATTCATTGTGTATTACATAACATGCTATTCAGTCTATCTTTCCCTCTTTTTGTGATTGGCCTAATTGTTTTCGTTTTTGTATCTTTAACTTTTACATTTATTGTTGTTTTGTATGAAAAGAGTTGACCGTAATGATCGGAAATGTTTAATTTTATTACCTTCGAGATGAAAAGCTCATCCTCGCACGATGTCAATATATTATCAATGCATGATTCTAATGTAGGAGATACTCTAGTTGGTTCATGTATTGTTGTTTTATAACCATGGCTAATAAGGATGTTTTCGAAATTTAATGTGTTATTATTTTTTATCAAAATATTAATATTAAAGTCCCCACAAATTAGTCCAACTTTACCTGTTCTGTCTATGAAATCCATAACTTCTATTAATACTTCAAAAAATGTTTCATTTATTTATTTATATTTATTTGTGTTTTTATCTTTCTCTTTTAACATACAATGCTTTTTTGATATTGCTTTGTTGATTCTCCTGAATTTTCTGTGTTGCTTCTAAACTTATTTATTATTGCTTTGTCCACGAGATTTTATCTTTTGACATTAAAGTATATTTTGATTTGATTTGATATAGATCTAGCGTTCATGTACATGATTTTCACACCTTGGGCATTAGGATATTCTTTCCTTTTGTTATCACAGTTATAACTGCATAGTTCACTATAGGTTTTTATGGCCATTGCAGATGTCAGAGATGTAGTATCTACAGATGATTTTTAGAAAATTAATCTGGTTCCTAGTTTCTCCCAAGAAGTTCTTCAATTTGAAGGGGATTAACAATTCTGATAGCTCTAGCATCTTCCGATTCACAACAATAGACCTGTCCATTTTTTATCCATACAAATTTGAAGTCTTTCTCTGTTTTGAGCTTCTTTGCTTTGTCTCTGTTTTGAGCTTCTTTGCTTTGTTAAACAGTGCTCTTGTCTCTCTCGGCACATCCTCATTGATGTATATCTTTCTCATTGGTCCCCCTATTTTAAATTCCGTTGTGTCCAAGACCTTTTTCGCTTTTCTTCTTTCTATGACCTTGTTTCTCAGCTCAACTTGTTTGAAGGTGACAATAACTGGTTTATTTATAGATTTGGTCGGAATGATTTTGACAGTATAGTCTCCCGGTTGGGACAGTACATTCAGATTCTCCAAGATTTTCTCTACGTCCTCTTCTCCGTTCGCACCAAAAAACACCAGATTTTTGTTCCTCTGAGAAGTCTCTTCGTTACTTCTGTTTTTGAGTTGGAGATCGAGAATGTTTTGAAGTTCTTTTACAATTTTTTTTATATTTTCATTTTCTTTCTTCAATTTTGTATTCTCGTTCCTCATATCTTGAAGTGTCTTGTGCATGTCATCTACCATTCCACTGTGAAAGTTCATCGACGTTTCCACTGCGTCGAATTTTTTGTTTATCACTAATAAGAGTTCTCTCATTGATGGATTTTCCTTGTTCAGAATTGCGTCAACATCAACTGTTTTCAATATTCTTCCGCTTTTCTAATCTTGATTGACAAAGGAGCATTGTACATAATGCTTTCACTTCAGTCTACCATCTATAATAGTCAAATAGGATCAATTGAGGGAAACTCCAAGTCAATCTCCTCGTAGAGAATAATGAGACATGTATCGTGAAATTAAATATATTTGAGACAGCTACATGGCAAACAAGCTAAATTACATGTTCAAAGATAACTAAGGCCCGGTATTTTCACCTCCGTTTATACTAAGAATAAATTAACCAATGTTTAGAATATGCTTCTGTTTAACGTTTATTGATATGCAAAAACACATTCTAACCATTGGCTAATTTATTCCTAGTTTAACCGGAGGTGAAAATACTGGGCCTTAAAGTAATAAGAAATTGGCTAAATGCTTTCTAGTTATTTTATACTAAATGCTTTCTAGTACGTTTATAAAACGGTATCAAGGCATTATGGGAAACTACTAATTCTGTAAATTGAGAGAAATACTATTGAAACTTTTAAAATATTCTCCAAAGCCCTAGAGGAGTCATTTTTACAGTATAGAATACTAATATGGGATGGTCTGTATGAAAACTACAAAATCTCGATCCAGAAGTACATATTAAAAGTTAACTTCAAGAGAAAAATGCAACTAATGCATTATATTTTCAAGATATATTCAATATTTGTTTTTTTTTAATATAATTTTCAAAAAAACTGACCCCGTAAGTTATAAGTATATATCCTCCCCAGGCTATATTACAATAACATTGATAGAAAAAATGAGTAATAAAATAAAAAGTGATTAATATGTGCTCAATGTTGAATACCTAGAAAGAAAAAAAACTTTTGCTATCTTGCTAATATACAGAGTGTGGTTATTTTGTGTCAAAGAACCGTGGATAAGGAAACCAAGGTATTTAACCTCTTGACACTTCGTAATATTAACCATGATAGTATTTGAGTTATTACTAAGATACACATAGTCTACTTCACAAGTTCAAAAACGTATTAATTCTTGTAATAGCTCCTAAAAATATGAGCGATAGCTCATTGGATTCGGAATGGAGTCTAGAAAAAAGTATTGAAATGTTTTATTAACAGATAAAAAATTGCCAAAGGTATAAACAAATGAAGATGAAAAAAAAAAGATTTAGTTTTTTGCGAATAACTCAGAAACTATAAGAGATAATCGAAATCTTAAAGAGGAGGAAATTTCCAAAAAAGTCCCAACTTTCTGAACTCTCTATTGCTAATAATTTTAAATTAACACTATTTCGGGATGCGCGCACGGTCTCTAAACCGAGTATGTCACAAAATATATTTTTTTAAGTATTAAATATCAATTAAAAAATTCAAATAAATTATGGTGTGTTCTCAACACTTGAAGGAATAAGGTCCCGTTGAAAAAATCGATCTAACTCAATTTTTCAACAAGTTAGGTGATTGTTAATTAACTAAATTTTCTAAGACCTTGTTGATTGAAGGCCATGAAAATTGTTTGAATAATTGACCTAAAAAATGTTTGCTTCTTGGAGCCTTTGTTATATGTGTAATCAAGATCACGTATTTTTTTTTAATGTTGATTATTTTGTTTTTATTTTTTAAATTGCCAAAAATAAAAAATCCCAAAAATTTTGTATTTTTTTTTTAATGTTTGTTACCATCTGGTTTTGAGGAAATTCCGGCTAAATGAAGCCTAAAAATAGCCAAATCTACAGATGATCCTGTATGGACAATATTAGCAGAAAGTAAAATATTGGTTTTGTAAACCAAACATAGGTATAACCTTAAAAACATCAAGGATAAAAAACAATTTTATCTTGGTTTTTATTTTAAATTTGGGGAAATTTAAATGAGTCAAAAATTATTTAAGTTAAATTATTATCATAATTTATTTATATTAGTAATCGTTTTTTGATTGATGAAAGGCATTTATTAACATTAAAAAAAAGCACGCCATTTCTTTATAAATTGTTTATAAATAAATTGACTAATTTCATATTTAAAAAAAAAATAATTTCACAATTTGTTGACTTGAAAATATTATGATTAAAAAAAAAAACATTTTATTTTAACTTTTTTTTTTATTTCTAATTAAATAATTAATTTTAAATTAACCAAAAATTTTAACAATTTCATTGTTTATTAACTTGACAATTTGTTATAAACAAATTCTGACAATAACTTTTTTTTATAATGCAACAAAATATTGATAAAAAAAAATTGAATTTTTTATAGCGTTTTTTAATATTACACAAAACAGAAGTTAAAACGGCGTCTTGATTTTTCAACTAAAAAACTGAATTAACTTTTAAATAATAAATATACGACAATTGACATTCAGGTCGTTTTTATATAGGATTAATTAATCTTTAAAATGAGATGCTTCCCAAGTTTGTAACTATTGTTATTCACGTGCTATGCGCATTCATTTATAAAAATTAAAGTTTTCGGCATTTTTAAATCTTTTATGGCTTCTAGCTTATTAAATAATGAAAATACGGTTAAGGACCTTCAAGGCAATTTTGTTAACTAATAAAATATTTAATAAACAAGAAGTGGATTATTAAGATTTATACACTGAAGCCGAACTGATGGATATCAGACAAATATTTGCTCTGACATTGCTGGTGCACCAACGGAAAAATCTTAAGGAGGCAAAACTATTGATCATTCACATCATACACGATATAAAATATACTTGATTGATGTACCAAAAATGTCAAAAACTATTGGACAACACAGCTGTAATTATCTTGCTCCTAAGTTATATAATGTCATACATGCCATCTCAAAACTCACTCTCTTCAAATCTAGAATAAAAAAATGGTTATCACATACTCCTAGAGGAAATATTCATTACTGGATCGATATAAAAAATAATTGATAATAAATTGTATGTACATGTTGGAATGTGTGCATATGTGTCATGTATATGCGTGGGTGGATATGTATGTGTGTACGTGCGTATATGTGTATATATGTATGTGTATAACTGTGTGTTTATGTATATACATATTTGTTCTTTTTTCCCCTTCTAATTTTACTCTTAATTATTGGGAATTCAAAATAAGGGATACTCCCTCTGGTGTTGATTTTTGAAACTAAACATAAGTACATTGTTTACTTTTCGAAAAATTAATGTTTATATTATTTTAGCCATTGTGTACTTGAAACTTGTCGAAACTCTTGTAATTGTCGACATTTAAGGAAATTCTGGTTTATCTGGTGAATGTTCTGTTGACTATTGTACGTTCTCGAGTGAAAAAAATGTGTGATTCAAGTTCAAATAATTATTGTTGTATACCTCAATGTGACTCTTGGGCAAAACGATCGCGTTGTACTGGAATAAGTTTTCATCATTTTCCGCGAGAAAATGAATGTAACATTCTGCGGCAGACTAATCTAGGTTTGAGTGAGTCCTGAAAATCGGAAAACCTGTGACTAACTACATGAAAATTTGTTCTCTCCATTTTACCAAAGAAGACTGTTTCATTATTTCCAGTAAGTTTAAAGCAATGCACATTTTGATATTATATACTACTTCTTCGATCATGATTCTCAGGAAATTCAGGAAGAAAGATCTTGAAGAAGAATACAGTTCCTTCCCAAAATCTTCCTGTATCCTCTGTGACCAAGAGAAAAAGTTTAAAAGAGAACCTTCAAAGAGATCTGAGAAGAAAGAATAGAGAGTTGAGAAGAGAAAAAAGATATATTCAAAGGGATGACGAGCCATTGGAGCTAGGACAACAGGATGTTCCCGAGTGTGAGGGGTTTGCGAATGAAAATCAAATTACCCATTCAGCTGATGATTTGGAGGCGGCTCATGCACTCCTGAACCTTGTTAAAGCTCAGCCTGAAGCAGATGAGATGATGTCGGAGAATATTTTACAGGGAAGTACAAATCCTTTGTTTAAGGCTTCTCGGGATGCTCAGATTCAAGTTGATGTACCAAAAGTATTTACCTTGTGTTGTGTATGTGGGTTGATTACCACAATCTAGTTAATTTGATAGGTTTTGAATAAAATTCAAAGTAACGATAAAGAGAACTTTAATGTGTCTCTTGCGAAAGACATTTCAGAACTGAGATAACAAAAATTAAAAAGAACAGAAGAGAAGCAAACACTTTCTCTTGCCAGATGGTCAAAAAGGTTAGCTACCTAGATGACCCTTATGGGTTATTGATAATAAACAGATGGGACACTGAAGTATACATTGCTGGGAAGAAATTCCCTAATATTCCCTAATATTTTAAGAAAAGGTCATTTTGTACAGAACATAGCCGCCCCCTTGAAAGCCATAAGGGTTTCAACTAAACATAACAACATTAATTGTCTTGATTGTCCGGTATAGGAAGAACACAAAGTTTACATGTAGGGCGCTGATAAATTCCATTGACTGTCTTTATCGTCACTGTTCGAACCACTCCGTCGAAACCAGGAAATAACTTGATGACTCTGCCCAAGAGCCATTTCAATGGTGGGAGTCCATCTTCTTTTACGAGAACAAGAGTATCCAATTTTAGTATCTGTGGATGAGTCTCCTTCCATTTTGTATGTATTTGCAAGTTGGATACGTACTCCGTCCATCTAGACCCGAAATGTTGTGTCATTTTCTGGATGTGTTGGTAACGGCTCAAACGATTGGTTGGGGTTGATAGCCAATCATGATCCGGAACAGCAGTCAGCTTGGCGCCAATTAAAAAGTGTGCCGGGGGTCAGAGGTAAAGGATCATTTGGATCTGATGATAAGGCATAAAGAGGTCTACTATTGAGACAGGATTCAATTTGTGCTGCAAGTGTGGTCAGCTCCTCAAAAGTTAGAGAAGTGTCCTCAACAATTCTTTTTAGGTGATATTTAACGGACTTTACGCCGGACTCCCAGAGCCCGCCAAAATTAGGTGCTCGGGGAGGTATGAAATTCCAAGATATACCTTCTTGGCTCAATTCAGTTTGAATTATGTCATTGGAATCTTCAAGGAATTTTTTCAACTAAGCCCTTGCTCCCACAAAGTTGTTGCCATTATAAATTTTTTCACGCAATATATCGCCTCAATGTAGCGATAAAGGGTTTCTCCATGACTTTAGTCGCGAAGCAAATTAATGTATAGATGTATGATTTAGTTAATTTACAATTTTGTAATTTTATATCCTTACAAGGAAACGGCCCGCAGTAATGAACCCTGGTAAATGTAAACGACCGAGCGAGCGTAAGCCTTTCCTTTGGAAGATCATCCATTATATTATTTAAGCTATCCGCTATAAATCTATAGCACTTGACATATTCATGTACCACCTTACGCGCAAGGTTACGCCCAGAAATAGGCCAAAAACGCTGTCTGAGAGATGCCAACAGAACATGTGGACCTGAATGCAGTATTCTGACATGTTCATCATGTGCCATCAAAATGTATAAAATATGTGCCTTTGGCAAAACGACTGGATATATTTTAATAAAGTCAAAATTAGAATATTTTAATCGAAAAATTCTATATTCTGCAAGATTCTCCAAAATTTGATTTTTGATGTAAAACACATCATTTAAAGTGCTACCACCTATAAGAAAATTATGAACGTAAAAATCATGGATTATGGTGGAGCTTATATCAGGATAATCTTTTTTGAAATCAAGTGAAATTTCATGTAAAGCACGAATACATAAGAAACTTGCAAGTGTAGTGCCATATGTTGCTACATTGAGCTCATAGGCGGATAAACAATCTGACAAAGCAGAATGCCATAATATTTTTTTGAATTTTCTTTCTTCCTTTTTTATTAGAAATTGCCAATACATTTTTTCAATATCACTAGCAAGTATAGTATTATGAATTCGGAATCGTAAAACGATTGAAATCAAATCATCCTGTATAGTTGGGCCAACTGTTGAAATATCGTTGAGCGAAAAACCAGAGGTTGATTTTGCGGAGCCGTCGAATGCAACTCGACACTCAGTTGTCATACTGCTCTCTATATTCAATTGACATATGACCCAAATCAATAAACAAATTCTTTATTGAAAACAATTCAAATTATAATAAAGCTAATCTAAGTTGGTGTCCTCTTGCTCATAGAAAAGGACGAATGCTTCTTCACTTATAATGGATTGTGATGATATCGGTGATATTCTGGAGTCATTGTACTCGTGCCATATGCCTGCGTAAGGGTGCTTACAGTAAGCCGTGTAGTGTCCGCTATAAGTTGTTCCACTATGGTTGGATACAGCATACAAGTTGTATTGACATGGAGCTACATTATCTGCTGCATAATTACTCATATCCAATCCTTTGAGAGGAAAGTCAATGTTGATATTTAATTTTCCCATAAATCTCCCCAAAGGCGAAAATCGTTTCAAGTGAATTACTAATATTTTGGGGAATTTATTTATACATAATGACTTTGTACATTTTATTCTTTCCTTACATTTACAACAAGTTGGTTTCTCTTCGCCATCTAAAATTTCTTCTCTAATAAACAAGTCTAAACATTGTGACAGACTCGGCTGGCCAGGTATCTGTGGAATATCAAGTGAAAGGTCCCAGAAAGGGTCAAAAGAGACAGAACAATGGCCACAAGAAGAACAGAACAACGATGATTTCAGTTGACCAACAAAGTTATCAACCATTTTTGAGTTGTCCATTCTTAGATATCTTGTCCAAGACTCCTGTGCCTTTTCAAGATTGCTCAGTTTTTCATCAATTTCTATCAAAATAGGTTTGGGCTTTTCAATCACTCTGTTTATATCTTCATGAAGACCTTCCAATAAATATCTGAGAAATTCTTGGGCGTCCTGTTGAGCGTGCCCCATGAAGCGAGGTGCGAATATTTCTATCTGGCATTTCAAAGAAACAGTATTTACCACCCTATCAGACAAATCTTCTGACCAAAGTTCTTTTATCACAATCGCAAATGCTTTTATCAGAGCACCTTTCATGCTTGATATGCTTGTGTTGATATCCCTCATATGCTCGTCTTTTCTCAGATACTCGAGCAACCATCTGGTGTTCGATAAACATTGTATTATACTATTCATGAAGCAGGTGTTGCCAATGTTCGTCAATCCATTGAGTCCGAGTGGTCTAATGGTATTGTAGTTACTTGAGTTGGATTGAGATATGTCAGAACAAGTAATTTTTTGGGAAGAGAAAAACAAATCATTTTTCTTCAAAGTTTTTCTTCTAGATGTGTCTTCCATTTCGTCAGAGTTCATTCCTTCTATTTGCCTTGATGGTGAAGAAGTAAGAAGTGGGACTGTAGAAATAATTGAGGAATTGCTCAAAATTCTCAATCCTGGAGGACGGATAAAAATTTCATCCAAACTTTTAGAAGTAGGTATAGAACCCAGGACAGATGCAGCGTTTCCTCTCTGGATTGCAATACTTATACGTTGAAACAGGAAAGTCCTCGCTCTAGGATCATTAGTTTTATCGATGAGTTTACGACCGATAATTTTGATTATTTATGAAATTAAAATAGTGTGACTTCAGATTTTCATTTTTATCTAATTTTTCTTCTAGAGAATAAAAACGTTTTTCAGCAGTTTTAAGAGAATCGGTTTCTTCAAAAGGAAGACTAACTACGAATTCACCCAAGGAATCTCTAATAGTATTTATTTTTAAATGTTTTCACAGAAAGGCTCTTCTGGAGAAAATGGTTGTTTAGAGGGAAATTTCTCGATTTTCCAAAAACGTTCAACTTGATCGTTGAGATCAGTTGTATTTATGCTAAGATTGCAATGAATTTCGGAATTTGAAAAATTAGCAAAAAATAGAGGACCGGAAATTATCCATCCAAATAAGGTTTTTTGTAAAGTAGGTAATCTTGGACCTAATTTTATTTGTCCGGTACATAATAAATCATAGAATATATCATTCCCAATAAGCATATCGATAGATTCACTCATATTGAAGCATGGGTCAGCCAATATTAAATTTGGCGGTATGTTATAATCAATTTTGAGTTAAAAGTTATTGAGGGAATATTTCCTGTAATTTTCTCAATTACGAAACAAGATAAAGTGCTTTTAAATGAATTTATTCTTGATTGGATATTTACACAGGTTCTAGTATCTAAAGAAGCTGAAGTTTGATTGATACCTGTGACGAGAATTTTACATTTGTTTGTTTTAAGTTTGAGTTTTTCGCATAAACGTTTCGTAATATAATTACTCGCAGATCCACTATCAAGAAGTGCTCTGCAAGTATGTGTCTGGCCACTGTTATCGATGACGTCGATAACTGCCGTTGAAAGAAGAGTTAATTTTTTGTCCTGCGTGGAACACAGTGACGTAGAATTTGAAACGTTAGCATTTTCGGATGAAGATTGAACTTCAGTATTAGATTTATTAGAATTTTCTAATGACTTTGAAGCTGTATTATTTTTGCTCGTGAAGTGTAATAAAGTATTATGCAAATTACCGCATTTGCGACATTTGCTGCCAGTGCATTGTTTAGTTGTATGATTATTTCGTAGACAATTGATACAGAGCCGCAGGCGTTTTACTTCATCGTATCTACCAGTAGGATCTAAATTGAGTAATCTTGAACAGTTATAATATGCGTGATCTTGACCACAGATTACACATTTTTTATTATTAATTCCCACAAATGATTTGACCGATTTTATGTGCGTGGAGGTAAAATGAGTTTTTTCATTGTTCAATGTTTCCAGAAGGCAACATCTCTCATTCAGGAAACTAAGAAAATATTTTAATGTTGGTAGATCCGATTTTGTATTTTTTGCTTCCCATTCCCGTCTAGTGATAGAATCAAGTTTGGTAGCAACTAAATGAATTATGAGAGTATCCCAATGCTCTGTCGGCAACTCCAGATTTTTCAATGCACGCAAATGGCGAGTTGTACCATCAAGTAACTGACGTAAGATAGTACACGATTCCTTTGTTACTGAAGGTAGGTTGAAAAGTGCCTTTCTATGATTCGAAACCAAAAGTTGTTTATTTTCGTATCTTTCTGTTAAACAAATCCACGCAGTATCATAATTAGCTTCGGAGATTTCGAGAGATTTTATAATATTTACAGCATCCCCCTTCAACGATAATATCAAATAATGGAATTTTTGAACTTTCGATACAGATGAATTTTCATGAATGACGGATTTGAACGTATCTTTGAAAAATAGCCATTCATTGTATGTCCCGTCGAAAGTAGGCAAATTTAAGGTAGGTAATTTTATATTTACATCTGAAGGGATTGACTGATGAGATGAGGATCGAGACGATGATACGGTTTTGACAAGTGGTGTTTTGGATATTATGTATTTCCGTGTATCGCTTATAATTTCATAATAAACATCTTCAAATGAAGCTGTTTCCTGTCGAATCATATCAAGTTCTTCTTGATCGTCATCCGCTAATGCAATTTCTAGCTCATATTGTATATTATAATATTCATTCAATAAAGGTTCTACTTTGTTCAATCTCTGTTCTAGTTGAATGATATCGGGACTTTGTTCGTCAGAAAGTTTCTTGTAATAGGTTTCGAAACGAGTTAGCTGAGATTTTATCATTGCTCGTTTTTTCTTTAATAAAGCAGCCATTATGAGAAATGATTATCGAATGGGTGTATTGTAACTCAAGGTTTCAAAATATTGATTTTGAAAAGGCAGCAACTTGTCCTCAACAGCTCAGTTTAGATCAAAATTCCATGAAAAATGATTCCAAAAAGTACACTCAAACTATGAAACTATTTGCTAATGTTATGCAAAGTTTCGAGAAAGTATTTTGTCAATAGGTTTGTAGGTATCGAAGTTCCATGAAAGTTATTTGAAAATATGAAACTATTTGCTAATATTATGCAAAGTTTCGGTGGTAATTTTTTAATAAGTTTATATAAAAAATTTCAGAACTTTAATTTAAAAAAAACTAATGTTATGCAAAGTTTATAGAGTATTTTGTTAATGTAGTATTGTGTATCAAGAACTTGCTAAAATTATGCAATGTTCTAAAGAAAAATATTTTAAAATATGAAACTATTTGCTAATATTATGCAAAGTTTCTAAGGTATTTTATTAATTGTTTATTATCTATCAAGAAATTGCTAAAATTATGCAATATTCCAAAGAAGTATATTTCAAAATACGAAACTATTTGCTAATGTTATGCAAAGTTTCGAAAGTATTTTGTTTGATTGATTATTATGTATCAAGAACATGCTAAAATTATGCAATGTTCCAAAAAGGTTAATTTCGAAATATGAAACTATTTGCTAATGTTATGCAAAGTTTCGAAGTATTTATTTAATTGATTGATTATGTATCAAGAACTTGCTAAAATTATGCAATGTTCCAAAAAAGGTTAATTTCGAAATATGAAACTATTTGCTAATATTATGCAAAGTTTCGAAAGTATTTTATTCAATAAAATATGCAGCACTCATCGAAAGTGATAGGGTATGGAAAATGGTTTATATAAAGTATAAAGGAACGAACACACCTTTTGTATCCAGAAATCCAGGTAACAGTGATGCGGAAGCTGGCGGCACACACTTAATTATGGATGAAAAATGTTCGTAATAAGTTCAATTGAACTCGTAAATTCGAAAACTAGTTCACTATTCGACTCGAAGGACCATGTTATGTATGTGGGTTGATTACCACAATCTAGTTAATTTGATAGGTTTTGAATAAAATTCAAAGTAACGATAACGAGAACTTTAATGTGTCTCTTACGAAAGACATTTCAGAACTGAGATAACAAAACTTAAAAAGAACAGAAGAGAAGCAAACACTTTCTCTTGCCAGATGGTCAAAAAGGTTAGCTACCTAGATGACCCTTATGGGTTATTGATAATAAACAGATGGGACACTGAAGTATACATTGCTGGGAAGAAATTCCCTGATATAGTCTTTTAAGAAAAGGTCATTTTGTACAGAACACCTTGTGTGAATTCTTGAACACTGATGCATCATTAAAATCTTTCACTGGTATAAGCAATTTCAATTTTTTTTATTGTATCGTTCATCTTGTGCAGACATTTTACAAAGATAAAAAAGTCATCGGCTCACTATACCGGGTGTCCCAGTATACCTGTTCCAATGGATTATCTCAGCCATTTCGAAAGATAAAAATTTGAAAATTCCATGATCTCCAAGGAACCTTCAACTGAGAAAAACAAAAATTGAAAGTCACTTCCGGTTTGACCGGAAGTGACTCTGACTTTTTTATTTCAAATAGCACCCTGTATATTTTTTGCAATTTTTCATTTCTACTCAAAATTATCTTTTCAACGATGTACCACACTTTGTATTTTACATTTGATTTGATGGAGAAAACGTCAATTGAAATTTTAAATTGAAAGAATTGCAGTAGGCTATGATATTTTGTGTAATCTTGATTTTGACTTCAATAATAATTGATAATTCATGAACAATTTTGCATTCGAGATGATGAAGAGAATGTCAAATTTCAAATTATTAGAATTGTAGTAGGACTGGAAGAATTAATAATTCTCAAATGAAAACCTTAGTGTGCCATGGAAACATTTGAATACATTTGTTTATAACTTTGACAGTTAATAATTCTCAATAGCTGTGTGCGTGTCAGAGAAACCAACATTCAAGAATGAATAACCGTGAAAAGGATGATAACTTCACTAATCAAGAGAAATTGGATATGATACTGATTTATGGAAAATGCGAAAATAATCGCGGGCTGCCCTACATGCATACAGAGAGAAATACCCTGATAGACGAAAGCCAAGCGCTATGGACCAAAAACAAAAAAAAACATATTCATATCGGGCACCCATGGAAAAGGCATGTTAAAACACCTCATAGCACAAAAAAGAGACAATACTATTGTACAATCAATACTCCATCCAAACAGCAATGATAATACACTATTATCCACCGCACTAATTAACGGAAGAAATCTCTCAAGGGACGATGTGATAATCTTTTGGCCTCATAAGTTGAGACGTTCTATGGTAGAACAATTACACGCAGGTCTAATGAACACAAACATAATCCTCATTTCAGATCCCTATAAATATGGCCACAATACGGGGAGAATAAATCAAGAGATTTATGAAAATAACCTAAGCATCAACAAATATTTATATTTCTCTGGTCTCCTATCCCACATAAAAATGCTTGACAGTAACAACGCAATAAAGAGCTCAAACTATTTTAATGGAACCATAAATAACACTGGGAAATGCTCTGCAAAGCAATAACATCATTTGTCAACAACATTATCTACAAGAACCAAAATGGAAACCCTCCAGCCACTAAGGCGAAATACGAAATCCCACCTCCCGATGTAGCAAAATGCAACAGAACTCAAGGAACACACAACCACGAAAAAAAGGGAACAACAGAAGATGGACCCTACCATCAAGACCAACTCCATTACCTTGCAAGTGCTCCAAAAACACCCATTCAACAAAAAGACAACCATAGTATAGGCGCCCATAACAAACCAAGTACGGATCATTTTTTAGGTTAAGTAAAGAGCAAGAAAGAACTTCAAACGCTGGATGTTTTTTTTTCGAACCACGTGCGTAAAGTGACAACCTCGTGAGAGAAAAATAAAATAAAAATCATCACAAGTTTAGATAGTGCCAATTAGATAAACACAAGCGATAGAGTTTCGCGAGAAAGTAAAACATCGCTTAACCCCACCTAGCCTATAGTTAGTTAACATGATGGAGGACTCAGGGGGTCCTGGTGACCCCCTGAAGAGTAAGACAACAACAACCCCAGAACCCCTGACAATTAAAACATATGACCGCCTAGACACCCCTCCCTACATTATCATAGTCGAGAGCACAGACAAAAATATAGGTAGCTTACACCCGATTAAAGTAGGACGAATCCTAAGAAACAGTGGAGTAGAAGGAATAGACAAAATCACGAGAAAAGGAAGAAACAAAATAGGAATAGAATTCATCAATCACATCACAGCCAACAACCTCACCAGAAATGGAGTACTTCAAGAACAAGAATGGAAAGCATACATACCCATAACACTAGTCTCCTGCAAAGGTATCATAAGAGATGTGGACCTAGACGCAGATATGGACAACATAGTCAAATACGCAAAATCAGCATGTAAAATATTAGCGGCAAGAAGACTGAACAAAAGAGAGCACAACAAAACAAAGGATACTGTCGTCCCAGATGATAAAGTCCTACTTACGTTTCAGGGGAAAAAGATACCTGAAAGTATACAGTTTGACTACGTGGAACTTAGAGTCCAAGTATACAAGAGTCCAGTACTACAATGCACAAATTGTCTACGTTACGGACATACAAAAAAGCAGTGCAGAAGTAAAATAAGATGCCCGAAATGCACAGAAGAACACGAAGAAACCGAATGCCAGAAACAAGTACCCAAGTGCATTTACTGTGGACTTGAACATACCGCACTGGATAGAAATTGCAAAGAAAGAGAGAGACAAAAGAAGATAAAGGAGATCATCGCATACAATAACAAATCTTACTATGAGGCATGTGCCATGGTACCAACACTACTATCTAAGAAAAAAGTAGAATTTACAGGCAATGTCACAGATTTCCCCCAGCTAAAAACCAATCAAAACTCAACCATAACAGTAGAGGAACGATACGCATACGCAAGGCAACAGAGCCCAAACAGACCAAGTTACTCACAGACACTCAACAATAAAAAAAGGAAACCAACAACACCCTTTACCCCTCCAATCCACCATAGTGAAGAATACAGGCAATGTTTGTTCCCCCCACCATGCAGAACCCCAGTCAGAAGTGTAATCAACTCACCATCACAACAAATGGAAATCGAGGAAAGCCAAGCAGACTCAATTGATGTAGTGGACTTCCTAAAGATAATAATAGAAAAAACAAATCTCAAAGAAAATCAAAAAAAAATAACAGGAACATAACTTACGAAAAAAAACAACTCACCAGACGAATATTAGCCAGCACATCAAAATAGCACAATGGAACATAAGAAGCGCATCAGCAAATTATGACGAACTCAAAATAATAATAGACGAAGAAAGACCTGATATAATTATGCTTAATGAAACATTCCTACAGCCGAACAAAAAATTCAACATTAAGCACTACACAATAATAAGGGAGGAAGACATGACGGCTACGGAGGTTTAGCCATAGCAATAAACACATCTGTACCATTCCAAAAAATGCAAATACAATTAAACATACCACGACGCTTCCAAATCCAAGGAATAAAAGTAGGAAACATGCAGGTGATCACAGCATATTGTCCACCGGATTTCCACATGTCACTGAACAACTATGATAATATTTTTGATAATCTACAGCCACCATACATTATAATGGGCGACCTAAATGCACAACACGAAGCATGGGGATCCACCAACAATAATGTGAGGGGCAGAAACTTGATGATATCATTAAACAAAAACAACGTAACTTTCCTAAACGATGGAAGACCAACACGTATAACACTACCTGGACAAGGTAACAACTGCCCGGACATCACAATCTGCTCACCAGATCTAGCCACCCTCTGTCATTGGAATGTACTAGAATCTCCAGGAATGAGTGACCACTTACCTACCACAACATCCATCAATAGAAATATAGACCACCAATTCAAAAATAAACCCATATCTAGGTGGAACACCAAAAAAGCAGACTGGCAGCGGTACAATACAGAACTAGCAGAAGTGCATCAAGAAATGGACTACAAGGAATGGACAGAAAAACTAACAAATGCTGCTAATATAGCTATACCAAAAACGAGCATAACACTAGGAAAGAAGAAGTTTGTGGAAAAACCATGCTGGTGGGACGAAGAATGCAACGAGCAATACAGACTACGAGGGACTGCATTAAGGGAGTACAGAAATCAAGCGACAGATGAAAACTTCTATAACTACAAAAAAACGGCAGCCAAAATGAGGAAAATAACAAGAAGAAAGAGAAAACAAAGCTTCATTCAATTCACTGAAACACTGAACAGGGACACCCCTATTGGACACATATGGAACGTAGTACGGAAATTTGCAAGATCAGCTGCGGGAGAAAACCGACACGCCACCGAAAATGAAAATTGGATAGCAGACCTGTTGAACAGCCTCACCCCACCATATATACCAGAGAATAATAACAGAATGGTGGATACCAATCAAGAGCAGTCCCCATTATTCACCGTAGAAGAACTAATGGTGGAACTAGAGAAGAAAAAAGAAACGGCACCAGGAACAGACCAGATAAGTTACTCCATGATTAAAAAACTTCCAGAAAATATGATAAAAAAAACTAGTACACTTTTACAACAGCTTACTCCGAGGAACCATGAATGTACCAGAAGAATGGAAAACTCAAACAGTTATACCAACCCTCAAGCGAGACAAAGACCCAAATAAATATGACAGCTACAGGCCTTTGGTCCTAGCACCCTGCATCTGCAAATTGTTTGAGTCAATGCTGAAGAATAGAATAGAACACAAACTGGAAAATGAAAAGTTCTTTGGGGACATGCAAACAGGATTCAGAAAAGGTAAGGGGGTTATCGATAACCTTATTACACTGTCAACTGAAATATATACTGCATTTACCAAAAACGAGAAAACACTATGTGTATTTCTATGTTAACCTGAGCAAGCTTAGAGAGAGTCTCAACCAAGCCAATGCCAACGAGGACATAATCAAAATTATAATGCAACTTCTGGAAATCCGCAGAATATCAATAAGATCACCAAACACGGGAGAGCTCAGTGGGCCCCAAGAAGCTCATAAAGGGCTATCCCAAGGGTCACCCCTGAGCCCCCTACTATTCAATATATATACAGCAAGCCTAGCAGAACAAGGAGCTCACAATACCAAAATTCTGCAATACGCGGATGACTTGGCACTGGTAATATCACACAGGGATCCAGCAGTTCTACTGGAGACAATGGATCAGACATTATATAATGTGAACACATGGTTGTACCAGCATGGAATGAAAATATCAGCTTACAAATCCAAGGCTATAATATTCTCAAAGAGAGCGCTGAGAACCCCTCTACCACAACTTAAATTAGAGAACAACACCATTGACTGGGCGCACACATACAAATATCTGGGAGTGATCTATGACGGACAAATGAGGTGGACAGAACACATAGAAAATTGTGTTAGGAAAGCAACCAAAGGAATCAATATTATGAGAGCACTAACCAGAACATGGTGGGGATCAGACCCAACAACCCTGCTGAACATCTACAAAGGAATAGTACGAACACACTTAGAATATGGCATGCAAGCCGTATTCAAAACGTCAAAAGCAAATTTGGCAAAACTTGATAGAGCACAATACCAAGCACTAAGAGTAGCACTAGGGTGCATGAAATCAACACCAACCAATGCCCTGTTGGCAGAAGGAGGAGAAAGCCCATTAGGAGTACGGAGAACCTGGATATGCACGAAGTACGCCCTCAAAAGCATAGCGCACACAGGCAATAAAACCACAACTATGCTGATCAACCTCTACGAAAAATACAATGAGGAACCACTATATTGGAGAAATAAAGCACCACCGGACATGATAGAGGGGCTTGACTTAGCTCTACAATACAAAAATCAGATAGAAACAGAAAATGGGCTCCCGTGCTTCAGAGCAGATCTTGAAACACAGATAACAAAACTACAATGGATAAATTCACATATCACCAAAGGAGGCATTGGCAGAGAGCTGGATTTTAAATATCTAATAAGTAGATACCCCGAGCACGAAATAATCTACACGGATGCTTCAATAGATCACGAGACAGGACGGAGTGGAATAGGAGTACACAGCTCAACAGCTAACTTGGACCTGGCAGAGAGGATACAAAACGGAACAACAACATGCAAGGCAGAAATTTTGGCAATAGACAGAGCAATCACGGAGAGAACGAACAATACTGATAAACTTATAATAATAGCGGACTCCAGAAGTGCTCTGGAGAAAATAACAAAAGTGGCATAAATGCAAAAATGACAAGATCACCCTGAATGTTCGAAGGAAATTAATTGATGCAAAGGCAAGGAACAAAGACATCAAATTGATATGGGTACCAAGCCATACAGGAATAACAGGAAATGAGAGGGCAGATAAACTAGCAAACGAAGGTCGGGGAAAACAAAGGACCATACAGAATAAAATTCACTACACCGAACTATATCAGAACATTAAAAAATACCTGAAGAACGTCTGGTGCAATATATACAACCAGCAAAGTCAAGAAAAAGGGAAAAAATACCATGAATTATGCCCGGAACCACCTCAAAAACCATGGTTCTACAAAACACCTTACACATGCAGAAGACATATCACCACCATCATACGCATGAGAACACAACATTGCCTGACCCCCCAACATTTACATAGAATAGGAGTCCGAGACAGCCCACTATGCGAATGTGGTGAGCTAGGGGACCTGAACCACATATGTTTGAGATGCCCACTCAAGCAGCAACAAAACTTAGCTCTGATTGAGAAACTGACAGAAAAAATCGCACCACCCATCACTGTACAAAAAATAATCACCTACCCCAACGCTGTAGGAGCAAAACTCCTCATAGAACACCTGGGAAAAAACAAGATCAAGCTGTAGTGCACCCATGAAAACCAAACAAACTATACTAAAATGTGACTGCATAGAACTGAGCATGACGAACTGTGTATGACGAACTGTGCTTTGCATAAAACTAATTATTGCTTGTAGATAGTGTGTAAATATTGTAAATAATTTAGCTAAATAATCGGAATTTGCAGGACCAAACTCCCAAACCTATCCTTACCACACCTGGCGCAAACCCATGTGATAATGATCAGAACACGCCACTGATCGAGAAGAGTCTTATATGTAACCATATACCTTGTTCCGTACATGTGGGGCATGGGCATAGTTCTCAGACGCACGAGAGTGCACCCTGCATGAGCAATTGCAAATAATAATTTAGAAATCTGGCTGTACGAGTTCAAGAAGAAATCGAGAGGCCATGGAATAAAGAAGAGAGAGAGAGAACTTCAAACGCTACTTTCTTACTCAATATTCAATCTATAAGACACAAAACTGACGAAACTATCCCATCAAAAACGTTTTGTAGACAAACGGAATTATTAGATGACAGCTCTCTGTCTATTGTTTTACTGAACATTCAATCTCTCCGATATAAATTGGACGAGCTGTATATATTCCTGGAGAATTTGGACTTTCCACAAATAGTAATACTAACCGAACACTGGCTTAAAAATTATGAGCCTATTTATTTACCAAACTATAACGTTATTTCAAAATATAGTAGAAAAACAGCAACTCATGGCGGGACTTTGATATTAGAAAAAAACTCTTTAACTGATAAATAACCTTTTACCAATATCACCAAATTTGATAATCTATTACAAGAAAAAGCATTCCGAGTTTTCCATCAGCTTCTGTAAGAAAATCAATATGTACATATTATGCATTTACAGGTCACCGTTGTCAGACCCTCATATTCTTATTAACGAACTAGAGTCAATATTAAACGATCTTCCTGCGAAATGCAAAATAATATTAACAGGTGATTTCAATATCAATTTCAATGATAAAGAGAGTAATATCACACAGTCACTAATTAATCTCTTGACTGCTTTTGATTTGACCGTGCATGTGAAATCGGATACCAGAATATCACAATACAGTAGTACTGCTATAGATTATATATGCAGTAACTTAGATTCAGAACAAGTCACATGTTCGGTTGTATCTGCAGGTCTCTCTGACCATGAGGCTGTTTTCTGCACACTAGGTAACATCGTTTCAAAATGTAAAAATGATAAATTTAGATATGGTAGGCTATATACTGCATCCAACTATAATAGGTTCTATTTGAAATGTCAGCAAACGAATTGGGAATCAACTACAACAATAAATGAAAGATTTCAAGTCTTCCATAATAAACTCCTTAATATTTTCAATGATATTTTTCCCATTCGAAAGATAAAAAACAAACAAAAAAGCAGTGGCTTACAAAAGGATTGAAGAATTCTGCAAGAAACATGAGATCTCTGCATTATATCAGAAAATATACAAATACAGATTTTTTTCATAATTACTTCAATAAGTACAGGTCAATATATCGAAAGTTGATAAAGTTAGCAAAAGAAAATTATTATAAAGATCGCATTGATGGTGCCACCAACAAATCAAAGGAGAGTTGGATGATAGTAAATGATCTTTTAGGAAAGAATTCCAAAAAGAAAGTAGATTTGGAGTTGAATCCGGACACATTGAATGAGTATTATTGTACAGTTGCAGATGAATTGACAAAAAATCTAACCAAAGCCTATGATCCACTAATAAATTTAACAAACGTGAGGGTTAAGGAAAACTTAATCTTGTATGACACTAATATTGATGAATTGAAAGAAACGTTACATTATATTAAAAATAAAACCGCAACTGGATTTGATGACATTTCTGTTAGGATTTTTGAAAATCTTCTCTGAACCAACTAGTATCTCTGATAAATGAATCCTTCAAAGAAGGCATATTTCCACCCTTTCTCTAAACATCAATTGTTATACCGATCTACAAAGGTGGTGAAGTGAATTCTCCCATGAATTTTAGGCCCATTTCTCTCATTCCCACATTAGCCAAAATCATCGAAAGACTCGTTAAGAAGAGAATCTTAGACTTTTTGCAGGCGTGTGATATATTGAGCATCAAACAGTTTGGATTTCAGTGCAATAAGAACACAAATGATGCAATATTTTCACTGTTATGGGAACTGTATACTAGGATCAATGATGGTGGAGTTGCCGCGGCTGTATTTTGTGATTTATCGAAGGCTTTTGACTGTGTGAATCATGAAATACTGTTGCGGAAACTTCACCGTTACGGATTTCGAGATAAAGCACATTCATGGTTTACGTCATATTTATCTGGCCGCACACAAGTAGTTAAGACAAAATCAATTTCAAGTTTATGTAATATACAATGTGGCGTTCCGCAAGGATCGGTCTTGGGTCCAATTTTGTTTTTACTATATGTTAATGATCTGACGACGCTTGACATTTCAGGTAATGTCACCCTGTTCGCCGATGATACCACCATACTATGGCATAAAGATAAGGAAGCCGATCTTCATCATATCATCAATTCAGATATAATAAAAGTCAAAGAGTGGTGCGACTCGAACCTTTTGTCCTTCAACATATTAAAAACCAAGATAGTGTCTTTCAAATGGGCAGTTGCTGATATTTTTTTAAACCACCAGATTATTGAAAACAGTGTGTTTTCTAAATTTCTAGGACTATACATTGACAACGGTCTTAAATTCAATGAACATGGAAAACTTGAATAAAAAATTGTCCTCTGGTTGTTATGCTGTGAAAATTGCTGCAAATGAACTAGGATACTCAACCGCAAAGACAGTATACTACTCCTTGGTAGAATCACATTTGCGATACGGTATCCCATTCTGGGAGTGTGCAGTGGTAATGCTCTTCAAAGTGTTTTTGTTTTACAAAAATGAGCCTTGAGATACCTCTGTAAATTAAAAGTTCGCGATTCGTGCAGACTTCACTTCAAGCAACATAACATACTCACGGTAGTATCAATATTTATACTTGAAACAGTGTGCCTCATAAATAAACACAAACAAAATTTCATTACAGAGAGTAGGTACGCCACCCGTCAAAGTAACCATCTCAAACTACCATTACCATCTTCCACTCTCGTTAAGGATTCAATTATATATAACGGCTGCAAAATGTACAATCACCTTCCAAATAATATTAAAGATATACCGTCCAACGCCAGCTTCAGAAAAGCAGTAAAAAGAGTTCTCTCCGATAGAGCCTATTATAGTTTGGAAGAATATTATGTGGATAGAATAGAAGGATAAGTAGACCAAAACTATACACTGTGATATCATATACCTTCTATTTATTGTTTGTTATATTTTTAAATTTTAAATATTTTGAATTTTTCGAATTTTGAGGATTCTTAAATTTTTGAATTCTTGAGTTTTAAAACTTTTTATATTTTTAAATTTTTAATTTTTGGATTTTAAATGTTTTTTATGAAACTTTATTGATGTTTAAAAAAAAAAGTGTATATGACTCTTTACTTATATATATATATATATATATATATACATAGATGCATGCAAATTTTAATATGTGACTGATTTTTGATTCAATTCAATTGTATATGGTAGTGACTATTTTTATACATCAAATGGTATTAACTTAATTTACATTTATATATACACGCTTTGTCAATAAGATATTATTCTTTGATAATAAAGCATATTTTGATTGACTGATTGATGTATTTCACACGCTTGGCTTCGAATTTGGCAACAAGTGGATCATTTCATAGAAAGCGTACTGTCTTCAGAAGAAAAAATGCTACGGACGAAGTTTACACAAAATATCATAGCCTACTGCAATTCTTTCAATTTGACGTTTTCTCCATCAAATCAAATGTAAAATACAAAGTGTGATACATCGTTGGAAAGATAATTTTGAGTAGAAATAAAAAATTGCAAAAAATATACAGGGTGCTATTTGAAAAAAAAAACAGTCACTTCCGGTCAAACCGGAAGTGACTTTCAATTTTTGTTTTTCTCAGTTGAAGGTTCCTTTGGAGATCATGAAATTTTCAAATTTTTATCTTTCGAAATGGCTGAGATAATACATTGGAACAGGTATACTGGGACACCCGGTATATGAAAGAATCATCTTGACCATGATCAAAATTAAGTTAGATTTGAGTTACGTTTGTCTGGGTATATTATTCAATATATCCAATGAGTTATGTAAAATATATTTTCTTGAAATGTTGAAAATTCTCAGTAGTGTTTTGAAACCTACAATATATTTTCCTACTTCTGACGAGAATAGAGCAAATTTACCAGCATGCTTCAGACATTTCAAAGACGTTCGTATTATATTAGATTGCACAGAAATATTTATTCAAAAACCTACATGCCTTTGTTGCCGAATCCAATTCTATTCACAATATAAGTCAAATGTCACTGTTAAATTTATGACTGGTGTAATACCAGCTGGTACGATTTCATATGTAAGTGAACCATTTGGGGGTAGTGCTTCAGACAAAGCCATTTTCGAATACAGTGATCTGATTTCAAAATTAGATCCTGGAAAGGATGCAATAATGCTTGATAAAGGATTCATGATTGAAGATATATTTACGATTCATAGAATTATATTGATAAGACCCCCATTTCTTGCAAAAAAAACAATTGAGCGCAGAGGAAGCACTTCTAAATCGTGAAATTGCTGCTGCACGCGTGCACATTGAAAGAAGCAATCAAAGGATAAAAATATTCAAAATTCTCAGCAACAAATTACAGTGGAATTTGGTACCCTACGTTGAACATATTTTTACTATAGCATGTGGAATTACAAATTTATCAGCTCCTCTATTAGCAGATCATAGATTTTTGTGATTTCAGTTCTTGATAAGAACTTTTTTGTAATCATTAAAATTTACTTCTAGTGAACATTATATATGCTACAGTAACTTTTTAACTATTTTGCAGAAAATCAACAACCAGAAGCAGCTAAGCGTCCCGATGCAGAGTTTATTTTCAAAAAGACGAAGACTTCTAGATATATTTAGGACTGTAAATGAAATTATCTTTTCCTTATATGTTACTGAAGGTTATTCATATTGTATGAGAAAGACTGATTAGGTATATATATATATATAATCATCTTTCTCCATACAATATAATAATATATATATATATATATATATATATATATATATATATATATATATATATATATATATAATATAACAGTCTTTCTCCATACAATATAATAACCTTCAGTAACATATAAGGAAAAGATAATTTCATTTACAGTCCTAAATATATCTAGAAGTCTTCGTCTTTTTGAAAATAAACTCTGCATCGGGATATATATATATATATATATATATATATATATATATATATTATGAATATTGAAAGTTCGTGTTGAACAGCGTCTAGAAATTTGGTAATTTCGACACCTATTTTGGAGCCATTTTCAAGAAAAGTGGAAAAAATATATAAGTTATTAATAAGATTAAAAGAGGGAAGTGATTTCCAACCGAGGTCTCAATCTGCCTACTCCTAGGTTGTAGTCACTGAGGTAGGAATGTGATTTTCCCTGAGGTCTCAATCTGCCTACTCCTCAGGTGTTGTCACTTAGGAAAGAAAATGATTTTCAACGTAAGTTTTTTTCCTAAGTGACAACACCTGAGGAGTAGGCAGATTGAGACCTCAGGGGAAATCACATTCCTACCTCAGTGACTACAACCTAGGAGTAGGCAGATTGAGACCTCGGTTGGAAATCATTTCCCTCTTTTACTCTTATCAATAACTTATAATTATATATTTTTTCCACTTTTCTTGAAAATGGGCGCCGAAACATTGAAATTACCAAATTTCTAGATGCTGTTCAACTGAACTTTCAATATTCATAATAATCATGACCGCGGAAACCTATCCGAACACACACACAACATATATATATATATATATATATATATATATATATTTATATATAATAATAATATAAGTTTATTCAATTCAGCCTATCTAATATAATATATATATATATATATATATATATATATATATAACATATATATTATAAAGAGTTGTCCACTATTGATCAGTTTTTATATTAACATACCCCTCCTTAAGCTAAGTAATAAGGACACATTTTGACACCATATTGTTTGTTTTTGGATGAAATAAAAAAACTGTATTTTTATTAGTTTTATTGTCAATTCAAACATTCAAAAGACATTTTTTCAAAATAATTTTTTTATTTTCAGCATCATCTTTTCTGAAATTCTTCATCGTGTTCTACTTCTATAATAAAAATTGTATCATCAAAGGAAGAATAGAGAGCCAAATAACATTTTTTTAGATTCAAAACAGACAGGCCCATTTGAATTTGCCATAATACTTGTGCTTTCGCTTCAAAGAATAATTATTGATGAAAGTACTACTTTGAATAGCCTGAGAAATAGTAGATGTTGCTCCTAAAAAATAAAGATTGAATTCATAAATATTGCTATGTTCTGGAATAATAAATGGAAATATCTTGAAATAGTTGAGGTTTTGAATCAGTGATGGAAATGAGTTTTTCAAATTTTGATGTTATCAAATGTCTTACTTTAAATTTCACCATTACTTACAAAAATAAAACTACAGGAATAAAATTTGTTATAATTTTAAGGCTAAACTACTTGAAGTACTTCTTCATTGTTATTATATTTTCTGTACATATCATGAAGATTACATTTTATTCAAATTCAGTACATAATATGTATGGTAAAAACTAATTATAAACATTAATAACATAATTTGAACAAATAGCTAAAACATTTGTTTACTTTATTATTGCTATATCGATTTATGTAAATACTATCTTATATTTAGTCAATCCATAATTTAAGTCTTAGTGTTAATAATATACCAACTTTGTTGTGAACAATTTCTATTGTAATAATGGGGCTTTCCCCCCGTATTTGTAAAAAATAAAAATTGGTGATATTGACCCCATCTGACTACGTAGTTTTCTGTGTAGCATTAATTTCCGTTTTTTCCCTGGAAGTCTCCAAGGATGAGAACACGCTTTTAACGCACTGAAAAGTAAAAATAATTTTAATATTCAACGACTCTGCCTAAAAGCATGGGGTGCTCCGTCGAAATTAATTAAAATAGTCCAAGGCAAACCTACGTCATTTCAGCAAAGCTGAAATTTTGAGTATGAGTTGTGTGATATGTAGTTAAGAACTTATGCTACCTTGAAAGCGGGACCTTTTTACAGGTAGCAGGTACAAAAGTACATAAAAAACTTTCTCACTTACGTTGAAGTATGGTAATGTGTTTCAAATCAAATTTATCAGTTAGCGGCGGTCTAGGCGCGAGATCTAAGTTCTGGATCTCAAAAGTTAGCGATGGTTCAAATCCCCACGCCTGAGGATTTTTTTTCCATCAAAAATGAGAAATGATTTGTTTTTTTATTTGAATATTAATCCCAAAACAAATCATTTATCAATTTCAAAGTGAAAAATAAAATCGTCAGGCGTGGAGATTCGACCCTTTGCTAACTTTTGAGATCCAGAGCTTAGATCTCGGGCCTTAGACCGCTCGGCTAACTGGACGATATTAATTGTCAAACGCATTACCATACTTCAACGTAAGTAAGAAAGTTTTTTATTTACTTTTGTATCTGTGAAAGGGCCCCGCTTTCAAGCTAGCAAGTAAGCATACGTTCTCAACTACATATCACACCATTCATAGTTAAAATTTCAGCTTTGCTAAAATGATGTAGGTTTGCCGGCTCTGGGATCTTACTCTAAAAGTATTGTTTCTCAACGATACGTAACCAAAAAGCACCCCATGCTTTTTGGCATAGTCTTTGAATATTAAAATTATTTTTTACTTTTTAGTGTTAAAAGCGTGTTCTTCAGTTTTTTGAATATTTTTTTTTATATTTTCAACTTGAATTAAAAAGGATCACATTACATTTAAAATAAAAAAAAAATGTGTGAAACACGTTGGAATACACTATTTTTCATAACTTGCTTTCTTTTGCAGAACTCGTTCCGCATAAATCCCCTCGTTACGAAAAATTATGTGTGCTTTTCCCAACTGGTTGCACAAATAACTATTTCATGCATGCAATTGCTGCTAAATGATTTGAGAACATCCACCTGAAAAGTGGGTTGAAGAATTGATTACAATCATTTATTATTTCGTTCCAGAAGTCAGAATTGATATATTTATCAAAATATATAAAACCTGCTTTTACTTTTGTGTTTTTTTCTGAAATGTAGTCCAGGTAAGGTGATAATATCAATACTACAACTACCCACCGTTCCACAGGCATTTTATTTCCAATAGGGCAACTGGGTGATCATTTTCTCATCAACAATTATTCCATCAGGAGAATAGCCTATCCATTTACTGGAATGGGATATTACCAATCCACATTGGATTGTTTTAAATCCAGTTGCAGCAACAAATGCACGTCGAGCATCCTCTTCATATTTCAGCCCATGCTTTACATATTTATTGCTGAAGGATTTGGGCCAGAAATATTTTTGAGCCTTAGTGTCCCAGCTCTGTCCAGAGTATGTAAAAAGTTCATAGCATCTGGATCTAGTTACCCTAAATTTCCTCGTGTCATGCCAGGTAGAGCTATTTTGAGGAACCCTTATCACTTCATCCTGATTTTCATTCATCAGTGTAGAATATAACTTTTCACAGCAATTGTTTTGAAAAGTTATATTCTCACTATAGACTCTCATCATTGTAATAGATTGGCAAGAATTGTCCAATATACCTGGGAAGTTGTTTCCAGCTGCCACTTCAACTTCTTCATCTTTTTTATGATCATATGATCGTCCAACTCTGAAATGAAGAAGTTTCCTTGATTACTTGTATACAAATTGAAGTGCATCCAAAGTGCTGGTAGTGATTATTACAGATAATGATCAGCACATGAATGAAACGTTATTACCTCAGTCGGTTGATTGCACATTCGGGAAGGAGTAATGCAATATCACGTAGAACATCTTCGTCACATATTTCAATGGAACCTATTCCTACAACTTTCTCCTTCAAGCAAGGCATCTGGTTCAGTGGAACAGCTGAAGTTTTTTGCTTCGACCAAACACACTTCAGGCCTGTTTGGCTTATCGTTTCCAATTTACTCAAATCAACCCTGAAACAAAAGAAAACCACACAGAAAGAGGAAACATTACATAAGTTTGAGCTAGATATAGCGGTTCAATCAAAATAGGCATGATTACGCCTTGATAATCAGTAAGGTATACACCTTGTACACTGTATCAAAATACCAGATATATGTTTGCAAGCACCACCCAATCCAGCCTTGCAGGTGCAATTCATGTTGACAATTTTAACCTTATTATTATGTTCAATTGCCAAAGTACCCAGTATTTCGTGGGGATCTGCATATATGGCACTAGATTGAAGACACAATGCAATGAGCTCGATGTGATTCCTTGTATCTTCTGTTTTTCCATATACAATTATATGGCCAGCATTCACTACTTCTTCTCCTTCGTGAACAAATCTTGAATTCTCATTGCCATTTACATAATCCATATATTCCAGCATACTCAACCATATTCCAGCCATTGTTATAGAGAAATAATCTGAAACATGCAAATATTATATATAGAGATATTTTTCAACACTTTTGACTCACCTCAAATCCAATATCAAACAACAGTATTGCTAGTGATCCAAGAAAATAAAAAATTCAGGATTTCTGTTAACCAACGAATAAATTAATACAAACGAAATTCCAGATGACTTCAGTAAGTGTGAAGCTGTCCAGAACCAGAAATTTCGAAAAATGTTTTTGTCGCCATCAAATTAGAACATACTTTTCTCCTTCAAGGTGAGTTTTCGCAGATGATACTGTCTTAAGATTTAAATACACCACTTCACTAGAGTATTTAAATGAATAACACAAGTTAACAACACAAAAAACTGGAAACGAATACAAAATAGAAATATAAAAAAAAAACTCAAAACACAAGTGTATAAACAATGTAACTATGTCTGGTTTGAACTTTCGCCACTCTGGCGCTGGCATCTAATTTTGAATTCCCAATAGTTATTATCAAAATTAGCATTAACGTCACCAACACTTTTGATACCCAGGCACAGGCTGAGCCTTTGTGGGTCCTCTCTATTTATTTACTAACTGATGAAATGCACTATAATTACAGAAATAATAATCATAGTTTTGTGCCATTATATACGGCGCTTTCTTCGTTTGTTTGGGGGAGAAATTCTTGAACAACTCGTTTTATCTAAATTTGGAACAGAACCGGCCACCTTTTCTACAATTTTTTTTTATCAATATATTGTTGCATACAGTTGTTTATGTAATTTTTCAAAGATTTATAAAAAAATATGATTTTCAAAATTTGTTTATAACAAATTGTTGAGTTAATAAACAATGAAATTGTTGTTAAATTTTTGTTTGTTTGTTACTTTATAGGGGCTTGTCAATTATGATTAAAAAAAATTTATATAACTAATTATTTAAACATTAGAAATATAAAAACAACGGTTATAAACAATTTAAAATTGTTTTCAAGATTTTTTTTTAATCTCAATATTTTCAGGATAACAAAATTGCAAAATAATTTTTTTTAATATGAAAGTAGTCAATTTGTTTATAAACAAATGACGTGAAATTTTTTTTTAACCTTAATAAATGACTCATCAATATAAAACCAGTAATATAGTAACAAATATTTAAAAAAATTATTATAAACAAAATATTCAACTTTTAATTTTTTTTGATATGATCTTCTTGAATACACAAAGTACACATATAAGAAAGGCTCCAAGAAGCGAAAAATTTTTAGGACAATTATTTTATGTGACGTACTCGCTTTAGAGGCCGCGCGCACATCCCGAAATAGCCAAACGGAGCCCTTTTTTCAGCGTTAATTTGAAATGATTAGCAATAGAGATAGAGTTGCGGGAGTCGAAACTTTTTTAATGAATATGTCCTGTTCTTTTAGAATCAGATTTCGATTATCTCTTATAGTTTCTGAGTTATTCGCGAAAAACTAAATTCCTTTTTTTTTCATCTTCATTTGTTTATAACTTTTGCAATTTTTTATCTGCTAATAAAACATTTTGATACATTTTTCTAGCCGTCATCCAATGAGCTATCGCTCATATTTTTAGGAGCTATTACAAAAATTAACACGTTTTTGATTACCCTTGCAAAGTTTATCAGTTTACTTGGAGTTAAGTTCCTGATGTCTGACGGCGTCAATCTCAGATCAATAAGTATTCATTGATTTGAGGCGTCAATGCAACCCCTTCGAAGAATTAAATCCTTTTTGCCTTCGATTCCCTTGTGACCTGGCACCCGCATCAGAGTTACCTGATTGTTTGTAGCCAATTGACTTAGGGAGAGTTCGCAGTCCCAAGTCAGTCATAGACTCCCAAGGGTGTGACAGAGCTTTTAGTGCTGCTTGTCTATCTGATAGGATATAGATTTTTGCGATGCATTCGTGGGCACAAATTTCTATACCATATAGGGCTTTGCTTAGGGTTTCTGAGAGCCTAAAACTAGGACCCATTACTTCCACTCCAGCCCTTTCGTCCATCTTGGAACCATTAGAATACCAAACTGATTCCTCTCTAATTGTGCCCGTTCGTCGTGAATATATGGTGGTTGTTTATAACCACTTCATAATTCACTTCAAAGTCGTGCCTAGTTGGCAAAATATCATAGCTTCTAGGGGAATCTTCAGATGTATAATCAGATTTCCAGCTTTCAAGTTTGATGCCTGGTGCAGTCTGAAGGCACTCATTGCCACTTCCTTCATTTCACACGAGTGCAGTGGTGGAAGGTTCAGCATTATCTCTAATGCTGCAGTGAATATTGCCTCTGTGATTCCCAGACAGGCTAACCGCTGCACTTTTTGGCCACCATACTTATGAGGCATAGGTGACCATGGGTTTGATATGACCAGTATATCATTTTCGGCTTCAAACCTCATGTCTCGCCAAAAAGTCTGTGGTACGTTTAGGTTGCTGCTGTAGCCTTGGAAAGAATGTTATTGATATGACTGTTCCATGTTAGTCTTTGGTCGATTATGACGTCCAAGGAAGTCCTTGGAAAAAGTTAGCTGGAGCTTTCAGTTCGTACTTTCGCCTCTTTGTGAATGGAACCAGCACTGTTGTGCGAGGATTTACATTTAGTCCCTGCTTTGCGCACCAGCTTCTGATTATATTTAGGACTCTCATGTTTGCCCCTAATAGTGACGACCAGGTCATCAGCGTAACCTTGAGTCATGTAGCTTTACTATCAGATTATCCACGGTCAGTGACCACAGCAAAGGACCCCACCTCATTCTTACCGTTTCCTCCCCGAATGTAGCTACAATGATTCTGCTTTTCAGCATTGCATGCATCCATCTAATCAGTAATGTGTTTATATTCCTTTACTCTTTTTGACATTAAGTTTCAATTTATCAACTTTCAGGTAATTGCATTCTCAAGATTATCATCAGCAAGTACTTTCAAAGAATGCGAACCTGGTATATGGTGTGCGTTATTTAAATGATTAATTTTGTCAGACTTCTCTTGAAAACGATCATTTAGTAGCTATGCTATGGTGTAAAACTAGTTGTGTACGTTTTTGTTTTGTTTTCGGTCTAGCTGTATATTTTTGAAGTAAAACTTCTTTAGGCGCAACTAATGCTGGGCTGACATAAGCGTAACCAAAGTGAACAAGCGTATGAGCTGGTGGGTATTATTTACTGATTAATGTGCAGCTGGCCCAAAATATTATGACCTTACATTTTATTGCGACCTTGTCCACGTGCGCTTATAAAGTGTTATTTTCGATATTTAATTTTTGATGATGGATTTAGAAAAACTATATCATAAAAACATAAAAAAATGGTGCTGGATTGAATTGAAATGGCTGAATCACAAGAGCGTTTTACACTTTCATCTATAAATAATAATAAACGAAAAAATAAATCATCTAATGATGTCTTGCCTCTCAAGAAACGTAAGTTTTTATTTATTTGATCAACAAAGTTAGTATTGAATATATTAAATCTCATCCTTTCAAGTAACTTCTCATAATAAATGAAATAAGGTTAGATATAGTGAATAGTTTTTAATAAACATACATTCCGATTCCAGCTTTAGAGAGTGTCAGGCTTCGTTAAATCACTGCCAAGGCAAATTTTCGATTAGCATCATTCAGCAGTTGGATTGGTCATCTTTAACCATCAAACAAACCAGGTTGTACCTTTTCCTTTACCCTAGCTTATGTAGTAGTAGTGCAGTATACTTTTAAGAATTCTTCACTACTGCTAGGCCCCCCTTTTCAGCGATTTTTTACTTTCTCGCCAAATTTAACGGCCATCCGAGAACAAAGGAAAATCGTTCAGAGACATGTCTGACCGCAAAAGGTCACCCAATTCCCATGATAGGGACAAAAACCTATCAGAAAACGATAAAAATGATCCATATGTGGCCCTTAACTACTCCAAAGCCGTTCAAACTACCCATTTTCCAACATTTTCTTCGAAAAAAATCCAACAACTGATCACCCACTAGAGAAAGATTACACAGGCCCCGAAACTCGCTCTAGGCGACCCTTCAATGCCTCATCTATATCATCCATGCAATCAATATCAAAACTCGTTGAATCAGTTAATCAGAAAATCCCAAAAATCAATGCTATATACACAGATACGATCATCAGTTTAAAAAACTTACCAGAAAAATTGACCCAACAACGGGACGCTTTTCGCTTCTTGGCTCGGCGAGAAGTAGCAGGCGACAATTTCTATAGAGTCCGGACTTATTATAATAGGACCGGAACATTGGAATTAAAAGAGCGGGTTGATCTCGCCGATATCAGGAAGCGAATTCGTCACGCTTCCGGTTGTCCCACTATTGAGGTGACAAATTTCTTCCAAACTAAAAAAACTCCACTAGAAACAATAAAAACCCCAAAAAATGGTCCAAGTTTGTCCTACGTAGTCAGGGACGTTGACAAATTGTATACGGACGATGAATTGAAAGAACATTTCGAAGAAAACGAACTTAACTTCACAAAAAGCTGGTGAATTTTCTCCAAGGCAAGGAACGAGGCAACAAAAATGATTCGTGTTATTATGCACGACCTTGACTCCTATAGCGATAAAATAGCGAGGCCTATTCATATATGGTAGAATGCACAAATGTGAGCCATCTTTTACCTCCATAGCCACCCCCGCAATAAAATACTGCAATAAATGCTGCAAGTCCGGGCATTCCTTTGAGGAATGTCAGGAAAGAAAGATTGTTTGCCCATTTTGCGGCGGCGACCATAAAAGCGCCGACTGCAAACAAGCAAATGATCCAAAATGCTTAAATTGCAATGGACAACACCCTGCTTTCTCGTGCCCGGAACGCAGTAAAACTCCAGAAAGCCCCAAAGAAACGGCTCCCATTCTACCCCAAAAAACACCCCCAGCTAAAGACCTCCCCGCTATCATGCAAGACATGATGGAGTACGTCACTCTCATGTTTATGAACATTTTTCCAACTGAAAGAAACAACGCCATTCTCATGTTCGGCTGGACATGTGTAACAATCCCATCCCCAGTCGGCTTTCAGCTGCATTTCAAGCCAATCGCTTCACCGACAATATAAATGAATGTCGATGAAGGGATTGCTTGTGGTGACCCAACCGACGAATTTGTGATAGGAACAATCAATATTAATAGCTTAAAAAATAAGCGGCTTGCCGTAAAAAATTTTATTAATAACACATAACATCCAAATTCTAGGAATTGTAGATACACAATTAAAGCATCCTCCAAATTTTTCGGGTTACGGCGTCGTTAGTAAAAACAAAACTCAACATTCGAAGGGCATTTGCATCCTCATCAGAAATGGAATTCCATATCAAAAACACGAATTACCACGAGCTTTTGAGAATGTTGACTGCCTGGCGGTCGACATTCTCGAAAACGGGGAAAATATTACAATTTTTTCATACTATAATCACCAACAAACAATAATTCCAGCCGATTTTATAGAATATTTTTCAACATTTAATAAAGCCATTCTGATGGGAGATTTTAATGCCCGACACAGACAGTTCGGAGATGTAACAGAAAATAGAAATGGAATCGTCCTGACAAATTTTCTGTTAGATCTCCCAATTTTCCGCACAAGAAATGTCATGCCCACGTTTCTCAATCACAATGGAATATCCGTTTTCGATCATATATTGTGCACTGAAAGGTGTACAGGTATGATGGATGACGAATGTTTCATAGGCGACACTGTAACGTCGGACCACATGCCACTTCTTTTGCGAACAAAGTTGAGAAAATCCATCCAAGCCTTCCCAACTACAAAAACTTTTAAGGATTACAAACGAACGGACGAACTATTTCAGGCCTACATAAACGAAAAAATAAACGAACACCCACTCCCCCCATTAAATTCAATACAAAATATTAACGACGCCGTAACGGCCATAGAAAACATTATTTCTGAAGCCGCTGAAACCGCCACCCCCACATCCACAATCAGACTAAATCAACAAACTCTTCCAAAAAATATAGTTGAAAAAATTAAAACTAAGAGAAAATTATATCGACAATATACCAACACACGAGACCCTGCGCTAAAAACAGAGTGGAATCGATTAAACGCACAAATAAGACTACAAATTAAACAACATCGCGAAGTTAAATGGATCGAAACCACTCTGGGATTAGATTACAGAAATGGGAAAGAATTTTGGATTAGCTTAAAAAAAAATCTGGAAAATACAAAAAAACATATTCCCATTTGAAAATAAACGACGAAATAATTGTGGAAAATTTAGACAAAGCAAACGCATTCCACGAAACATTTGACGAAGAATTTCTCGAACAAATACAACGAGAAATTTTAATCTTTACTAGGGAACATCCCGGACAACTTCCCCAAAATCCAGATTGCCCTCTGAGAATGCCGATCACCGAAAATGATGTCGAGATCGCCATTCACAGAGGCAAAAACACCGCACCAGGGCGGCCTGATTCTATTAACAGAAAAACGATGAAACAACTACCTAATACCATTTACCCAATATTAGCCCTCCTAATACGCATGTCTGAAATTCGCATATTTTCCGAGAGCGTGGAAATGTGCGAATAGAGTCATGATTCCCAAACCTGGTAAAGATCCAACAAAATTAGATTCATACAGGCCAATTAGTTTAATTAACGTGCCTGGAAAGTTATTTGAACTAATTTTGAAGTTACGAATCATCGAGCATTTCGAAATTGAAAACATTATCCCTCCCTATCAACATGGTTTCAGAGCCGAACATTCCACACAAAATGCGATAGTTGGGCTCACCACCGACATCACAAAACACATAAACTCCGGACAGTGCACGGTCGCGATTTTTCTCGACATCCAAAAAGCTTTTGATAAAGTCTGGCATGCCGGACTTATCAAAAAACTAATAAACTCAAATTTACCAGAGCATTTTATCAGACTAATGATATCATACATTGGAAACAGAAGATTTCGAGTGAAGGTCGGGACCGCACTGTCCGACCCCCATACCCCCCAAGCAGGAGTAATTTTTTTAGTTTGGTTTTCTATAAAAGCGTATTGTTTAGTTTTTTAAACTATTATTTATTTATTTTTTAGTTCGGTTTTTTATAAAAAGCGTGTTTTTTAATTTTTTAAACTATTATCTATTTTCTACTTTTTAGTTTGGTTTATTTATAAAAGCGTTTTATTTTTATTTTAAACTATTATTTGTTCTAATCTACTATTAATTCCGTGATTACTTTTAGTAACTGTAATTATTTTCCAAAGCATTAATGTGTACAGCTGTATTAATAGTCAAATCTCGATTTTAGAAGTCATTCAAAGATTTTAAGGTTGTCAATATATACAGTGAGCCAACATTTTGAATTTTTCAATTTTTACGAAAGACTCATAATATTCGACTCCAAAAACCCCCACATACCAATTTTGAATAGAATCGGACCATAATCTTTTCGCAATCTTCGTCACGACAAAAGAGGCGTGGAGTAAATAAAACAAAAGACGCCGTAACCAGGTAACATTGCCGTAACCATACAGACAATATAATCACAAACATAAGTGACAATTCAATATTTCTTTGACAGAACGATATAAAGGTATTTCGAAATTAGTTCAGCTAAAATATTGATAGATAGTGGCGAAGATATAACGACATTTAAACGGCATGGTGGCTGGCTGGCTCTACAACAGTAGCTGAGAGTTACATCGAAGAGTCCCTGACTAGTCGAAATAACATAGCCAATAAAATATTAGGGTCGATCAATAAGTTGTCAGACCTTCCATCGACATCAGTTACAGAAAATGTTAATAATGTCAACTTTTCCCTTAAAAAAACGGATTCTATTTCCCCAAAATTGTTTTTAATAATTGTACCAATGTAACATTGAATATTGTTGATAAGATAACAAATGAGAAGATATTTTTTCACGATTATTGTAGTAGGTGCTTAACACATTTACCTAGTACGTTATTTTTTTCAATTAATTAATAAAAGTACATTTCTCATGTTTGTTGTTTTTTACTTACACTGTATATTATAACAGTCGTAGAAAAAGTATAGTGTAAAACTCGCACGGAATGACCATTTCCTACTCGTATGATTTGCAGCACTCGCTTGCAGCTCTGCTGCAAACTTTCATACTCGTAGGAAATGTATGTCATTCCGTGCTCGTTGTACAATATACTATTGAATCATCGTGCAATTTTGATTTCGATTCAGTAAAAATTTTGGAAATGGAGATGACTTATTCAAAGAGATTGTTTGGAAAAAGGATTTAAATCAATTTCCATGATAATTGCGTAAACTAAAAAAAGTGCTTCACAAAACCTGACAAAAATATGCACGCACCTTCTAGAAAAGTTTAAAAAAAAACATATTTCTGAAGAATAATAGATAAATGATTGTTTTTTTTCTTGCTTTAACTATGTAGCGCTCGAGTATTTCAGGTGGGATGATCAGCTGTTCATTGACACTATTCACTGTCGTATTTCGTTTTATTTTAACGTGTCTGTATTTGTTTGATTACATTTTTGAAATTTTTAATGTGTAGTTTGTGCCAATGTGTTTTTTATCGAAAGGAGTTTGTACCGATTACTCAACAGTTTTCTGAAGTTGGATTCATGAGCAGGAAAAACTAAGTTTTAAAGGTCGATCGTGAATGTGTCCCTGTTTTCACCTATACGTGAATATTGTCATTTCAGCTTTAAAAAACAAATCAATTATTCCGAAACGTCAGCTATAAAAAAATATTTGTACCCCTGGTCCCAATTCTTGTTAAATCCAACAATATTGAATTCGTGGGACGATGAATCATTTATCAATTCAGAATAGTACAGCATTATCACTTATGCTCAGTTCGAATTTTCAAGTTTCTATTATTGTTGGAACTTTATAAATATCAAAACGAACGAGCGACATAGGATACGCCGTATGTGTTTTTTTGTGAAATCAAATTAATATTCCACAAGTTTCTCAACTTCATAATAAAAAAAAATAAAAAAAAATCTTAAAAACTAATTCTATAATCAAATGCACCAAAAATAAAAAAATATTTATCTAGATGGATGGGTGGGAAGTTATTCTGTAACAGATTCAAAAACTTCTCCCGCAATATTATCAGATTGAATACAAACAATTTCTTGCGGTAGGCTTCTGAATCTGTTACTTACAGGATAACCAACGTCACCCATCTAAATATATTAGTTTTTGAATCTGTTACCTATAACCTACGTTACCCATCTAAATAAATTATGTTTCTATCTGTTCTGAATTAAAGCTTGTTTTAAAATGCTTTCTAAATCATATTTCTATAATTCCTTTTGTCATTCATTTAAAATCCGCTACTCTAAATTCCCAAGCCTCCAATTTTAAATATATTCGTAAAACAAAACTCGTTCACTTCAATGGATTCTTGAATTTTGACTCCAAAATGGCCTTGTGAACAATATTATTCAATATTGGATTAGATTACAAAAATTGTCCGTCATCTTAAATTATCTAAATCTGAGGAAAAAAACTCCCACCCGAAAAACCTGTACATACAATTATATTCAAAATCTGATCATAAATCACAAATTTTTTGAAGTATTGTAACGAACCTAGGCCGAACCTGTCGCCTCACACGTTGCCATCGACAGCGATGAGATCATCCCCGGAGATATTCGAGAACCATCCAGTCGCTCTTCCGCGGAAAACAACGGTCAATATTGGAAACAATTGGAACATGCCGTCGCCAACTGCCGGAATTCGAAAGATCGGGAATCCTGTGACGGAGATAAATAGGTAGCCCTCAAGATGGCACGGACAGTCTGAACGAGCCTATACGATCGAGCTATAGAGTGGCGTAATATAAATTAAGTTGTAGATTTAAGTGTTAAATAAATTAGTTAAACCAAGTTAAGTTTATTTACGTTACAATTGGTGTCGGAAGTGAGATTTTGAAAATAAACAAGTGATCGTGGAGTGGATAGTCAGAAAAATAAATTGATAGACCTTTTTGTACGCCCAAAATAGACAGTGGCCCGGTTTTCGCGAAGTGGACAATTGTGCGTGGGAATATAAACTGATACACTGTTCGCGTGAAACAGAAAATAGACAGTGGCCCGGTTTTCGCGAAGTGGACAATTGTGCGTGGGAATATAAACTGATACACTCTTCGCGTGAAACAGACAATAGACTGGTGGCCCGTGGAAAAGAATTCGCGAAGTGAATTTTAACAAACTGATAAACTTTTCGTGTGAAACAGACTGATACCTCGTCAAAGACAAATGTGTTCAAGAAAAGTGGCCTTGCGGACTTGAAGGTAGCGGAATTGAAACAGGAATTGGAGGAAAGGGAACTGGAAACAACAGGTAAAAAGCAAGTACTCCAGGAAAGACTTGCAGAAGGACTTATACAAGAAGGTGAGGACCCCGAAACATTTTTATTCGAAGTTCCCGGAGGTGATTTAAGTTTGGTAATGAATAAACTGGAAGAAAATGCTAGAAATCTGGAAGAGAAGCTTGAGAAAATGCTAGGAATCTGGAAGAGAAGCTTGAAGAAAATTCTAGAAATCTGAAGAGAAGCTTCAAGAAAATTCTATAAATCTGGAAGAGAAGCTTTCTAGAAATCTGGAAGAGAAGCTTCTAGAAAATTCAAGAAGCCTGAAAGAGAAGTTCCTGGAAAACACAGAAGGCCCAAAAAAAGAATTGTGTGGTGTGGCTAATTTCCTAGAAGAAAGAATGGGAACCGTTGAGACAGAGATAGATAAAATTAGGGAGCAAATGAACACGGAGGTAGATAAAATCAAAGATGGGGTCGAGGCAGAGATGGACAAGATGAAGGAAATAATCAGCGATGGAATCAAAGACGGAATCGAGGCAGAAATGGACAAAATAAAGGAAACGATCAGTAAGCTGGAAAAACAAATTAATAGTGCGTCCTCCACAGAGATGGTTAACGAAAATGCAATGCTGGACTTGAGTTTGAACGTGGATAAAGTTCAAGAGGGTATAAAAGATGTCAAGGTCATTTCAGAAATAGGGAAGCTTTCCATGAAGCCGCCTCAGTTCGACGGAAAAACTCCATGGGCAAATTACCGCCGGCAGTTTGAAGCAGCGGCCAAAGCAAACGGGTGGAATGCAGGGGAAAGAGCTGTAGCACTGACACTTGCATTACGTGGAGAAGCGACAAATATTCTACAAACTCTCACCGCCCAAGAACAGGAGGACTATGATCAGCTGATTAAACATCTGGAATTACGATATGGCCACGCCCATTTGGAGCACGTATACCACTCCCAACTGAAAAATCTCTGCCAGAAATCGGGCGAATCCTTACAAGAATTCGAAGCTGACATTGCACGCTTGGTTCGTCTCGCATATCCAGCCACACCGGAGAATGTAATGGAGCGATTAGCGGTTCAGGCATTCTTGGATGGACTCCGTGACCAAGAAACCAGACAAGCGTTGACACTAGCTCGTCCAACACATCTCGTAGACGCACTGGCACGCGCTTTGGAATTTGAGGCAGCAAAGCAATCCTGCAAAAACCAAAGTAAAGTTCGAAGTATTGAAGAAGACTCACAGGAGCATGCTGACTTGGAAGCTGCCATAAGAAAAGTGATGAAGGAAGTTTTGCCGGAGAAAAGACAGATAAGATGCTGGAATTGGCAAAATTGGACATGTGCGTAGCAAATGTCCAACATTCGAAAACACGACCGATGCAGGAAAACTAAAGAAGGTCGACGAGAAGGGCAATCGTCGGCCTGTGTCCAGCAAGCCCCGGTTAACAACGCATATGTCGCTATCCTGAAACGACAGAACAGAGGTGTTTTCGTAGACGGTCTCATCAATAACGAGCCTTGCACCATGCTGCTAGATACAGGTGCGACTAGGACAATTCTCGGACCTTCCTTTGCCAGAACACCGGAACGAATTGAACCGACAACTTGAAGCTACGCACAGCAACAGGGGAGCCAGCTACTGTATATGGCGAGCTACCGATTGAAATAATTTTGGGCAGCACTAAAGTGAAACATCAGGCACTTGTAGCGGACATCGAAGACGATGCAATCATCGGAATGGACATCATGAATTCCAGAGGGTTTGAATTGGATTTCAAAGACGGCATCCTACGTGTCAACGGAGAAGAGCTGGTGCTTCATGGGAGAAGTGAGGGGTTGATCCGTGTGTTGTTGGCTGAAGATGTAAGCGTACCTGAGAGGGCTGAAACCATTCTGGAGGCTCGCTTGACGGGAGTACGAGCAGTGGAAACGTGGTGATGTTCGAGCCCAAACTTCATGATGAGAAAATTGGACGAGGGATTGCACTAGGGAAGACCTTGTTGCGTGCTGACCAATTTGTGCCCGTAAGGGTCATGAATGTCAATTATTTTCCAGTGACCTTGAAGAAAGGAACAATATTGGGCACTGCTCGCCAGTTTCCTCAGTGATCCGGAGTGTACGAGGTACGATTAGCCAACCTAACAACTTGCCCACAGAACTAGAAAAATTAGTTGCCATCTCTTCCAAAGATATAAAACCAGCTCAACAGCCCAAACTAAGAGATTTAGTTAAGAAGTACCAAGACATCTTCGATACCGGACAAGGAAAAGGAGGTCGAACTAATGTGGTCCAGCACAAGATTGATACTGGGGGTGCCCGACCGATCCGGCAATCAGCAAGAAGACTTCCTCTTGCCAAGAAGGAAGAGGCTGACAAAATAGTCAGCGATATGGGAAAAGAAGGAGTTATCGAACCATCTGACAGTCCCTGGTCCTCTCCAGTCGTACTGGTGAAGAAAAAGGATGGATCGACACGCTTTTGTGTAGACTATCGCCAACTTAATAATGTCACGAAGAAGGACAGTTCCCCTCTCCCCGAGAATAGATGACACCCTAGACACGTTGGCTGGTTCCACGATTTTCTCGACCCTTGATCTGAAGAGTGATACTGGCAAGTAGAACTGGCTCAGGAAGATCGAAAAAAGACTGCTTTACCATCGGCTCAGGATTGTGGCAGTTCACCGTTATGCCATTCGGGCTCTGTAATGCTCCCGCCACATTCGAAAGATTGATGGAAACAGTACTGAAGGGACTCTCATGGAACACGTGTCTAGTGTATCTCGACGACATAATTGTGGTCGGCAGATCGTTTGAGGACCACGTGAAAAACTTGGAGGAAGTATTCCTGCGACTGAGGAACTCCGGATTGAAGCTGAGCCCTAAGAAATGCCATCTGTTCCAAAAGAAGTACGATACCTCGGCCACGTTGTCTCTGGGGAAGGAGTAGCAGTGGACGACCAGAAGATCAAAGCTGTTAAGGATTGGCCCATCCCAAAAGACATTCACCAACTTCGAAGTTTCCTTGGTTTATGCACATACTATCGCCGATATGTGCTGGGATTCGCCAACATCGCTAAACCACTGACTAAGCTCACGGAAGGCCAAACAAAGTTCCAGTGGTCCGAAGAATGTCAAGACTCATTCAGGAAGCTGAAAGGAGCTTTGATCAACGCACCTATACTGAGCTATCCCCTACCCAAAGGGAAATTCATTTTGGATACGGACGCCAGCAACGTGGGACTTGGAGCTGTCCTATCTCAGATCCAGGAGGGACAGGAGAAGGTCATTGGTTATTTCAGCAAGACGCTTAGCAAACCAGAGCGCAATTACTGTGTCACCAGGCGAGAGCTGTTAGCTGTTGTAAAGGGAGTGGAACACTTCTACAAGTACGTGTATGGAAGAAGATTCCTGTTGAGAACTGACCATGCAGCTCTCAAATGGCTCTTACAGTTCAAAAATCCTGAGGGTCAAGTAGCACGTTGGATCGAGAGACTCCAAGAATTCGATTTCGAGATCGAACATCGAGCCGGAACTAGCCATAAGAATGCAGATGCCTTGTCGCGAAGACCATGTCCAGATGATTGCTCACATTGCCGACGAGCAGAAGAGAAAGAAGCAACACTTTGTAGAACCGCGGCAATGGATGACAACTGGAATGACAGCAAGATCCAGAAAGACCAAGAGAGATACCCCGACCTTGGCTTAGTCGTCAGCTGGAAGAAGGGCAATCGAAGACCATCATGGCAGGAAGTCGCAGGTTACTCGCCGGCTGTTAAGTCCTATTGGGCACAATGGAACTCTCTTATTCTGGACAATGGGATCCTGAAACGTGTGTTGGAGGCCGATATTGGTGGGGAAGACAGACGCCAAATAATTGTTCCCAGGAACAGAAGAGAGGAAGTGCTGCGGGAAATCCATGATGGAGTCGCCGGAGGACATCTGGGAGTGACGAAGACCCTGCAGAAAGTGAGGCAACGGTTTTACTGGGCCAATTGTCAAGCTGACGTCCAGGACTGGTGCAGGAAGTGCGCTGTATGCGCTGCTAGCAATGGACCCGAATACGACCCAAGGCCCCGATGCGTCAGTACAACGTAGGCAGCCCGTTCGAGAGAATCGCCATTGACATCGCCGGCCCGTTTCCCGTATCCGACCACGGGAATAAATACATCCTTGTGGCAATGGACTACTTCAGTAAGTGGGCGGAAGCCTATGCCCCGTCCAACCAGGAAGCCATCACCATCGCCGACGTCTTGGTGAAAGAGTGGATATGTCGATTCGGTATTCCAATGGAGCTGCACTCGGATCAAGGCAGAAATTTCGAATCCAACCTTTTCCCAAGAAATATGTCTACCGCTGAACATCCGCAAGACAAGAACCACGGCCCTACATCCGCAGTCCGATGGAATGGTGGAACGGATGAACAGGACGATCAACCGCCACTTGTCCAAGGTTGTCTCTGACCATCAAAGAGACTGGGACCAGTATCTTCATTTGTTCCTGATGGCCTATCGATCCGCAGTACACGAGTCAACCGGTCAAACTCCTGCTAGTATTATAATGGGCCGAGAACTGCGACTGCCTTGTGACCTGAAGTTTGGGATACCGCCAGGACAAGACACTGCGGAGAGGACTACGTCAGCAAACTTCGGCAGAGAATGGACGACATCCACGAACGAGTCCGGTTGAACATCCAGAGTGCCAGCGATAAAATGAAGAAGACCTCATGACATCAAGGCCGACGCTGGAGGATTTAGGTTGATGACCTGGTTTGGCTGTACAACCCCAAACGTCGTCGTGGACTATCACCAAAGTTGCGGAACTCGTGGAAGGCCCGTATAAAATCGTGAAAAGGATAAACGACCTTGTGTACCGAATCCATAAGCCACCCTGAGGGAAACCAAGGGTCGTCCATTTCAACAGGTTGGCCCCCTTACGCTGGAAACCATGACCAAGTTCGCACCCTCGCCACCGGAGGATGATATGACGTTCGAGAAGTTTATGTCCTTGTATTCAAACAGGCAGAAAGTTCTACATGGGGTTATTTAGAGAGGAGTCACGGGACCTTTCGAGGTGCCTGCTGACTACGCACTAGCGCACTGTGTGGCAGAAGATCTTCGAATGTCCAGGGCATCGCCGTAGTGTTCTCCAAGAAATTTGGTCAACTCCAAACACTGCGGGAGCAGAATCCAGAAGTTGGTGGGGTGCTACAGTTGAAGAAAGGCCAGAGAAACATCTACTACCTAGTTACCAAGAGGCATTCCCAAGATAAACCGTCCTATGAAGATGTCTGGAAGAGTCTCACCAAACTAAGAGATACTATGGTGGACCAGAATCTGGCGGATCTAGCAATTCCAAAACTATCCTGTGGTATTGATGGGTTGGACTGGAGAGTCATAAGAAGTATGCTGGAGGCGATATTCAGATCCAGCGGCGTCAGGATTTTGGTTTGCTGTAACCTCTTCCACGACCGATCATGAAGACCGTGGAGGTTACTTTCCCTCGAACTTCACGGTGCAGATATGGGGAGTCATGCAGATATCGTCACACTCCAAGGATGAAATTTCGGGACGAAATGTCTTTAAGAAGGGGGCAATGTAACGAACCTAGGCCGGGCCTGTCGCCTCACACGTTGCCATCGACAGCGATGAGATCATCCCCGGAGATATTCGAGAACCATCCAGTCGCTCTTCCGCGGAAAACAACGGTCAATATTGGAAACAATTGGAACATGCCGTCGCCAACTGCCGGAATTCGAAAGATCGGGAATCCTGTGACGGAGATAAATAGGTAGCCCTCAAGATGGCACGGACAGTCTGAACGAGCCTATACGATCGAGCTATAGAGTGGCGTAATATAAATTAAGTTGTAGATTTAAGTGTTAAATAAATTAGTTAAACCAAGTTAAGTTTATTTACGTTACAGTATTCTTAGCCTCTGACCCCCAATTTTGCTAGATTCACAATATGAACAACAAAATTTCTTGACATTATTTTTGGGTAACCTTCCACAGTCTTGAATTTTTGAAATGCGAAAAAAGTTAATAATCTCTGATACTTTGAATAAAATCTTTCATAAATCACAAAATCGTTCTCCATACTTGAGCAGCCATCATGAATTCTTGAATTTGGACAAAAAATATGACATCCGACGCCAAAAACCTTCACATACATATTTTGACTAGAATCGAACCATAAATCACAGAACTTGCCGGTGGCCATCATGTTTTTGATATCGAAATGCATTTTCACCAGACTTATGCGAAATTTCAATGCCCTAGCTTAATTAGAACTAGACGAAATTTTGTTTGCGATATTTTACCTGAACACTAACTAACAACAGAGATCCTAATGGTGAAGTTAAATCAAAACTTCTATCAAATGAAAAATTCTCCAAATCAAACGATATTACCAAATATAAGTAAAAAAAGATGAATTACGATTCTCAG